>CM021786.1:4537207-4573734 GCA_011076525.1 Nettapus auritus | reverse complement strand
CCCCCGCTCGCCGCCCTCCGCCGCCGGCCCCGGCGCCTCCCCCGGCCCGCCCCCGTGCCGCCCCCGGCCCGCCCCGGCCACGGAGCCGGCAGGGAGCCCGGAGCCCCCCGGGGGGAGCGGGGATGGGGGCAGAGCTGAGAGCCCCAGCACCCTGCTGCGCCCCGGGGGGCGAGGGGTGCGCCAAAGGGAGAGATGGAGACCTGGGTAGCGGTGGGGAGGGACGGGGCTGGAGACCTGGGAAGGGTGGGGAAGGGATGGAGCTGGAGACCTGGACAGGGTGGGGAAGGGATGGAGCTGGAGACCTGGGCACTGGTGGGGAGGGACAGGGCTGGAGACCTGGGCACTGGTGGGGAAGGGGCAGCTGGAGCCTTGCTCATACAGCACCCCCCCTGTCTGTACAGCCCCTGCTGTGACCCAGGGGTGACGAGCACAGCGTGCTGCAGCCCCACTCATCCCCCTTCCTGGGGGGCTCTGTGACCCCCCTCGCCAGCCCCCAGCCCCCTGCACCACCCCGATCCCCCTGCCCAAACTCCCGCAGACACTTGGTGTGCCTCCCCGCTGGCCCCAGCTTCAAGGCGTCAAGGTTCTGCTTGCTTCAGTGCTTTCCATGCCACGCTCAATATTTTTCTTCCTGCTCCCCCTCCCCTGTCCCCGCAGCCTCTTGCTCTGCCCCCAGCTCCCTTCTCCTCCCGGGGCTCCTCTCCTCCACAGACACGGCTCGCTGCAGTTTTAATGAGAAGGGATCAAAACACGCGATGAAGTCTTCGGGACACCCGCGCCAGGGAGCAGAGGAAGAGAGGGTCACGGAAAGAAGACAGGGCGCTGCGCGGGGAATGTGGCTTCTCTCCAGGACCAATGGTTCCTGACTGAGAAATCGACTCCTTCCTCTAAATAAACACATCTCGCTGCGGCGGTGGGCGGTGGGAAGGGGAGATGCTCGTCAGCACACTCTCCCGAGCTGCTTCCACACGCGTTTTGGTTTCGGGAGCGTGAGCAGTCGAGGTTCCTGCGCAGCCCCTGGGCGGTTTGACCAGCGGTGGCCTCGTTTTCCCAACCGCTCGGCCCTGCCCCAGCACCTCCCGCGAGGCAGCGCCGGGCGGAGGCTCCTCGGGTCCCCGCGGGAGCACAAAGCGAGCCCCAGCTGCGGGAGCTTGGCACCGACAGCAGGACAGAACCACGCAGCGTGCCCGCGTGTCCCTCCCCCTCTCTTTTGTTTCCTTTCCACTGAGCAAAATTTCCACTGCAGAAATGACCCGGCGGTGCTGAGCGCCGCAGGATGCTGGGCCCGGACCCTGCAGCTGAAACTGGAACAGCAACAGGAAACCGCCCGCGTCCAGCATCCGCCCCGGGATCCTGTGCGTGTGCAGAGCCGGCTGTGGCGAGTGGGAGGAACGGCCTCTCTGACACCCCAAAAAACAGGGAGCCCTGCCTCGTCCTGCCTCCCTCTCAAAACCCACAGAAGGCACCGGGCCATTCTCGTTTCCTTCTCCCGCAGAAGACCAGCCCGGGGTCTGAAGCCCACTCCCTGGGTGTCCCCACTGCAGGATAGAGGCTGCTGCACCCCGTCCCTGTGCACCAGATCCCAACTGCAGGCACCCACCAGGGCACGAGCTGGCAACAAGACCCCAAATTTCTGCACCTCGGGGAGATCGGCCGAGCGAGACCGCAGCAGCTCGCACGTCGCTCCTCCGCAGCGAGGCCAGGACCTGCTCTCCTGCTCTCCCCAAGCGCAGCCCTGACCCACACCCAGATCGGGTCCCGTGCCCCTTTCTGAGGGCGGTGACTCCATAACCGTGGCTGGAAGCTCCCTGGAAAATGCCGGCATTAATCTAGAGATCCTTGTGTGTGGACAGGACGGGGCTTGGCTCAGATCTCGAGCCCTGGAGGATACTGGTCAGTGCTGGAAGCATCCGAGGACAATCAGGGCTCTGGAGCTGTCTCTGCAGCACATTGAAGCAATCAAGCCATTGTACGTGGTCCTCAGGATCTCAATCCCCTATAAAGTTACCTCCAAGAACAGTCAAAACCTTGTCCAGACCAATAACAAATGCGAAAGGCTCAGCCCCGTCGCCGCTAAGCTCAAGCAACGCGTCCCACCTGGCTCGGGCCCTGCGGAGCCCGGCTTCTTTCAACCCCTTCCAGCCTCTCTCAACGCCTCCCCAGCCCCGATCCCTTCCGCTGCCTCCTGCCAGGGAGACAAGGCAGCATCCGATTCCAGCCCAGCATTAAGGACGTGCCGGTGCCAAACCCTGCGCCCCTCGCTCCCATTCGGGGGCAGAAACGCTCCCCGTCCGCTGCAGGCGCGGGGAGAGGCAACAAGCACGGGGCTGGAGATTCCTTTCACTGGGATCCAATAAAAACCTTGGCAGTTGCCGGCCTTCCTGCCGGAAACCCGATATCCAAGAAATAAACACGCTTCCCACTTTGAAGGGCTGCAGCGGGCTGCGGGGCCGGGGCGCGAGCGGCTCCAGGATGCCTCCAGGCCCTCACCTGCCCAGGACGGCCCCAGCGGGGGCTCCTTGGGGTCAGCCCCACGTCCCCGAGCTCCCCGGAGCCAAAGCTGCCCAGGAGATGGGGCAGCGACGAGCTCCAGGAGCCCCGGCTCCTTCTCCCAGCCGAGGGCTGCACGCTCCAGCAGCGCCATCCCCGGAGGCAGAGGCAGTGGGGGGACGGGGACGCGGTGCTCGGCCGTCACGCGGGGATTTGCAGGTCCCTGCGGGCCTGGCCGTGGCATCAAGTGCTGCACAAGGCGAGCAGACAGATCCCACGTGGGAAGAGGGGAAGCGAACGGTGCCGGGGCTCTTACCTCCTGCCCCTAGCAGGAGAGGGCTGCTTCCCCCCAGCCGGCCTCAGCCGCTCAGCTCACCGAGAGCCATGAAAGGAGAAGCGGCCGTGCATTGCCCCGGCCTAGGATAATCTGCAGCTTTATTCCTTTCAGAGGCAGCCAACGCGCAGATGTTCCTCAAATCCCCGGGGATGAGTTCCTCCCCAGCAGATGTGCTGTCCTGCTGGCCTCCTGGCTGCCCCGCGGTGCTGGGGACCCTCGGGGGTGTGCGGCCGGCCCCCAGCCCAGCCGGCACTGCAGGGGCTGGGCACGGCCAGGTCCTCTGCCCGCTGCTGAGGCTGCGAAGTCTCGAGGAGGGGTCCCTCTGGCCACAGCTGAGCCTCCTCCTTCTGGACGTGTTCCCGCAAGGCAAATACTGACCGTGATGTTGCCCATAGGAGCCGGGGAGGTGTTCAATAACAGGCAGGGAGCCTTCATCTGCACCTTGCTGGCTCTGCAGTTGCCAGCTGCTGGGTGAGCTCTGTGGGATGAGCAGATCTGTGCCTGTGCTGCCCTGGTGGCTACCTGGGGGCACCAGCCCTGTGGCTCTGTGCCCTCATGGGCAGGCACCACGTGTCCGAGGAGGGCGAGCGTCCCGGCTGGGAGTGCAGGAGGAGCAGAAGGCGCCTGCGGGCGCTGCACCTACCTCGGGGAGGCTCGGCCACACGAGGAGCGAGGTAGAGCTCTCAGACGTGACGTGCTCAGAAAAAAAAGCCTGCTGGAAGTGGGATGGGCGAGAGAAACAGCTGCAGAGCGAGGCAGCAGGAGCTGCGCCGTGCTCCGCTCCTCCTTAGCGCCTTGTCAGCGCGCTGCAGCTGCGGCCGGCGCGGCTGTTGGGGCGGCACGGCCAGCCCCGTCCCGCAGCCCACCTGCGCAGCCCGGCTGGAGCAGAGGGGACGTCCCGCAGCTGGGAGCCTGGCAGCACCACGGCACGGCTCTCCGCAGCCGCAGAGGAGGCCAGCATCAAAGCCGGGGGAGCTCTCGACGTCTTTAGCTGACGGAACGGATGGGAAAAGCAGAGGGCCGCACACTTCTGAGAGCCGGCCTGCTCCAGGGCACGGAAGCCAGGACAAACCCTGCCCTGCCACACGGCCACCCGTGCACGCTCACCTTAACGGCTTCATTAAGCGTGGCTGGCGTTCGGTTTCGGCTCAGGAAATAAGCACAGAACGCCCGAGAGAGGAAAAGCAGGAGGCTGAGCCACGAAGCAGGCCTTTCCCACAGATGTGCTGCATAAAACCATCCCACGCTTCTGCGCTCCAGCAGAAAGAACTGTCACGGTGCAGCTCGCTGTTTAGCCAGCGCCTTAGAGGTAGCACTTCAGCAAACAACGCTGCAGGGACAGTCTGTCTGCACAGGTCAAATTGGGATGGAAGAACACAGACCCTGAGGTCATTCTGCAAAATAAACTGTTAATGCTGTGGAGTTTGCAGGCAGATCCAGCGTGTTTCACTGGTGCTGAAGCTCTGGGGAGAAAGAGGTGGAAGAGGAAGGGATTCAATTCAACCACCGGATGGAAAACAGTTAATTGGAGGGCTAATTACTGAGCCGTACCTGCCCCACGAGGAGAGGAGCTGCTCCCTGCTCGGGGACCCGGCGCGGTGCCCCGGTGCTGGGGAGCAGTGCCACCCAGAGGGCTCCTCCAGAAACAGCTCACGGCATCCCACCTCGCCCAGCACAACGTCTTCCCCTCCTGACCAGCCTTCCCTCTCTTCGCCAGCCCTGTTTCAGCTGTCTTTCCATCCACTGCCCTCCCTCCCTCCTTCCAGGGACAGCCGTGTCTCAGCAGACAGTAACTCCAGGTTAGGGCAAGGCTCCAGCAGCTCTCGGGGCATTTATTCACAACGCCAGAACATAAAAATAACATCTTTAATAGCTTTGTCGTTGGCACAGATGGTATTCAACCTCACCACTTTTTATTCACAAGCTATGAAACGACACACGGTGCGGTTCCACGGAGGGCAGCTCAGGCCGCGGGGCTGTTAACCTGCTTCACCCTGTTCGTGTACATTCAGCATTTATAGTCAGAAAGTGAAACCAACAGCTAGCTTTAACCACACGCACACAGAGAAAAGCCTGGGAAGGATGTTTCTGCTGGCAACCAAAGTCTCCTCCTCTTGGCAGTGCACGAAAGCCCAGACAATGTAGTTGTAACACACGTTACAGGAGACTTGCTGCTGATACCGGTGGCCAAACAGCACGTGACGTAACGCAGGAGCTTCTACTCACGCCTTGAGGAAATGGTTACTACGAGGAGAGTCCTGTCCCCTCCTCCAGGAGAAGCGAAGGCCAGACCAGCACTGCACACAGCAAGATGTGGTCTAGAAACTGTCAGGGTGACAGGATTTATTTCAGGAACCCAGAGGAATACTGCTTCACTTTCTGAAGTACCTTTCCCAAAGGACCTCTAGCAACCTCGCTGCCGCCCTGTGAGAGGAGCAGGCTGTTGCTGTCCTCACACGGGTGTAGATGGGGTGGTGGAGGCACCAAATGGTGACGTGACTTGCCTTGGGAAGCAACAGCAAGCCAAAGGTAGACCGAGGAGCTGGTAGAAAAGCCCCGCTTTGACCAAACAGAACAAGCGGTGTCAAGAACTACTACGCAGGATGAAAATAACTCCCAGGCACACTTCACGAGGGGAAGGGAAGGGCTGAAAGCATCCCAGAGGGTCTGAGCAGACACGTAACTGATGGGAAGAGTTAGCAGCGTCAGTCTGAGAGAACAAATATGAATGTCAGATGAGAAGACAGTCCCACACTCGCAATCTGCATCCCAAACACGAGGCCATGAACTCATGCCGGCGACTGCATTCCTTCTCCATCCCCATGTGCTTGTTGTTCGTCTGCTGCTTAAATGGATGTCATCTCTCCAGCACCACTCGGTGCCACTAAGTGTCACAGCATGGCTCTGTCACGTAGCTCCTCTGTAAGCGCTGCTCAACAGCAACCACGTGCAAAACTTTTACTGGGGGAGAGGAAACGTTTGTAGGTCTCTCGCAATATTGCAATTTGCTTAACGAAGAATTCAGCCCTCAGCAACAACAAAATCACCGACACTGCTGCGGACACATCTTGCTCATTAGCATCTCCATCCCGACAAACGTTTAGTTTCTTCAGCCTAGTTATCCCAAACGAACCCGAAGCAGCCAAGGTACTAGAGTCACTTTCAACCTTCAATTTTCTTATCACGTGGTTATAAAAATGTCCCGTTTCTATGGGTACGCTATAATCACAATAAATTACGAGGCATTTCTGGCCTCTGTTCTGCTATGAGGAGTTCCCTCTCGCCGTCACGATCAGGTGCTGACGAGGAGGGAGGTAAGGATGCATAGTGTGAGGTCTCCGATCGCCTGTCCTCTGTCGAGGCCGCTTTCCCACCTAGTGGCCCTGCGCTGCCGAGGCCTCTGTTTTTCCTTTAGTTTCACCTGGGGCCTTGCCACCACCTGCTTTGTTGGAATAATCTCGCTCTCCAAAAATAGTGCTTCCGATCCTGACGTTTGTGGATCCAACCTCGATCTAGGAAAGGAGACAGAAAGGAGTTCAGAGCAGGCCGCCAGTGCAGTCTGTACCCAGTCTCAACGCTCCCCATGCCACAGGACAGCTCCCCGTGTATTCGCCATCTGCAGCTACAGCCAGGGTCTATCCCCAGAAGCGTACCCCTGCTGCTGCTGAGGGCAGTTTGGCTCCCGAGAGGAGCCCAGAAGGGACTTACTGCATGCTGGAAGTCTGTGGACATGCCCATGCTCAGCTCCACCTTCTCAATGGGGAGATTCAGCTTCTCACACACTTCCTGCCGCAAAGACAGCAGCATCTAGGAGAAAGGAGGAAAGAAAGGATGGCACATTTGGTGACAGCCACACCAGCTCAGTTCCCAGGTTTCACAGGTAACAATTCCTTTCCTTCTTTGAAGTCTCCTTCACACAGAAGGAGAAGTTCCCACATTTCCTGCTGATGTGTGCTCTGCAGCAATAAGAGAGCACCGGAGACTTCTCATTACAGGCTGCACTACTGACGGTGTAAGCACCTGGAAGCCTACACACCCTTTGAAGACAACCAATTATCACAGCAGCATGACAGACGAGGAACAGAGACCCAGTTCCTCTGCCTGGTGCAGCCCTGGACACAGAGGGTGCAAAAAAGGCTGACAGAAACCTCATCTGAAAGCAGGACCAGAGGGTTTAGGATAGGAAATGCCACATGAGGTGCCCCTGCCAAGATCCTGGCTACAGCTTCATGGAAGAGATGAGACCAAAAACAAATGTGCACTTGACCTCTGCAGAAAGGAGCCCATCACCTCGTTAACACTGACACTGCACAGGTCTGTACTGCTCTGAGCCAGGTGTGCATTTCTATCGTAACCTACAGTCAGACTCGTATCCTGACTGTAACGGGAGGCCAGACAACAGCTGACACTTCTAGAAAATCTTACCTGGAAGTCAGGATTTGGCCCCTTGCTGAGGTCGTGTCCGACGCTGCCAATTGTCATCAGCCCCACGAATTCCAGGCTTGGACACTTGTTGATGACATGCTCCACGGCCGCTGTGGTGTCTCTGGGAGGGAGGCCATGCTTACCTGGCAAAAAGTGGGGTGATTTGTGCCAAGCTCTGCCAGAAAACTCCCCTCGCCATAGCCAGGCAGAAGCTAACTGATGGTGAAGTTTCATCTTAGCATAGAGAAACTCCTTAGGAGCACAAACCAACAAATCTCACTCAGGTTTCTCCTATCGAGTCAGTGAGACAAACATATGCATCATCAGAAAAAGCGTCCGCCACTTACTGTCCTCTCCGCTAGTGTTAACTTGCACCATGACTTTCAGCCTCTGTGGTGACCCCTTCTTCTGCCACGAGCTGTTGACTCTGTCTGCCAGCTTCACAGAATCCACCGTTTCCAACATGAACAGGTTAGGGACAGCTACAGAGAAAACACAGAGGCTTTGGGCTGCCTGTGCGACACACCAGCAAAGGTATTTACAATTGTGCACGGCCAGCAGCACACTACGGCAAGAGATAGCAGACTGAATCAGGACTGAAAAATGGGGCAGTATCACATTGTTTCATTCGCTAATTGGCGTTTCTTGCTAGCTTGCAATCATTAGTACTAATAGGTGAGAAAGGTGGATATTATTTATAACCTTGTAACACTGGAAGAATTTTGCCCGAGGGGTCAAATAGAGGTAAACAGAGCTTACCGATCAACTTGTTGACATTACTTTTCTGCAGGTGGCCAATAAAGTGCCACTTAATCTCCGGGCAAGAAGACAAAATCTGGAAGCAGAGAGGAACAATTAGGTTTGAGTGACAGTTCCCCCTTCCCCTGTGCAGTACTTAGGTCCCTGTTTGCCCACAAACAAAATACCAGACATCCAGTCTTCTTCTTTTGATTACCACACACAGGTTTTGTTTCCCTTGCCAGGCAAGGTGTTTTTTCAGCAGCAGGATCAAACCGCCTCCATAACAAACTCCCAAAGAAAAGCCAGGACTTTGTCTGAACAGCTCTCAGGACTCAACTATGCAAGGAGAGAGAACACGTAAGGAATTGCCAACTTACTCTGGAGTCCGATGCCTTTTCTAGCAGCTCTTGAACCTAGGAGAAACCGAGAGAACCTCTTGTTAAAACCACATCAACCAAGATCACAAAATCAAGCGGGGCTCCTGTGGCGGCGTGCAGCCCAGCAGTCACAGTGCCGGGGCCCCAAGGAAGCCCGGCACACTCACGTAGTTCTCCCCGAAGCTGCGCTGCCCGTGGCTGTAGGCGTCCATCACCATCTCGGCCGGCTTCGTCTTGCTGACGGCCACCAGCCGCGGCTGCACGTCCGGGAGGCCCTGGGGGAGCAGGGGGTGAGGGGGGGGGTCCCAGGGGGTCCCCGAGCCCCCCACATTGTCCCCCAGGCCCTGAGCCCCGCTGACAGGCCGCCGGGGCCTGGGGACACGGTGGAGGGACACGGGGGTCCCGTTAGGCCCGGGGGGGGGTCCCGTGGAGGAGCAGGCCCCGTCTCCATGGCAACCGGGGCCTGCCCCGGCGATGCGGGCCCGTCTCCATGGCGACGGAGGCCTCGCCGCCATGGCGGGCGGGCCTATCCCGGCCGGGGACGCTTCCCCCCCCCCCAACCCGCGGCCCCTCACCTTCGGCCTCCGCGCCGCCGCCTGCTGCACCCGCTCGGTGACGGCGCGCAGCGCCGGGCCCAGCCCTTCCCCGGCGGCCATGCCCGCTCTCCACATCCCCGGCCGCCCCGCCGCCTTCCGCCACACACCCACCGCGCTCCGCCCCCTGCTCTCAGCCAATCGCAGCGCGCCGTCGCGGATTCCGGCCAATGGCAGCGGGTGGGCGGGCGTCCCGGCGCCGCCGCCATGTTGGGAAGGTCGGGGCGTCATGGCGGGTGGCGCAGAGGGCACCCCAAAGGCAGGCGGAGGCGGCCGGGGACACCCCAAAGGCACCTGGGGGGCCCGGGGACAGCTCGGGGGTGCTGAGGATAAAGGCTGGGCCGAGTGACCCGGGCCTAGCTGCCCATGGTATGCACCCTTCCCTTCCCTCAGGCCTTACCTGGGTTCTAGCCCAAATTGCGAGCGCTGTGCCACGTCCCAGGTCGCTGCCAGGCTGCGATGGGTGGCGAGGAGCTGTCAGCATCTGTCCCTGCACCCCAACATCCTCCTCCCGCAGAGGAGCTCTGTCGGGTTTCCACCAGTTGCAGCTTCTCAGAAAGAGAAGGCATCGAGCAGGCGCCTTTGCCAGGCACCTGCAGCAACCCCGCGACCTTCACAGGGATAAATAGCGTTGTGGCCAGCAGCCTCGGCTGGCGGGAGGGCAGGTAGCCCCCGCCGACGCAGAACTGATGGCAAGCTGCATGCCTTGCACAGTCAAAAGCAGAATGCCACAAAACCACCCCGAGATCCACCCCCAAAGAAACAGGACTCTTGCCATCTGCACAGAGCACAGCTCCTCTGGGGTGCAACTTCCAGCGCTAAACAAACAAACAAACCATAAAACCAGCGCAGGCCGCACCGCTCGCTCTGCGTGCCCTGTTTGAGCAAGCAACTGTGAAGGCAGGGACGTGCGGTGGGAGATGCTTGGAGCGCGGCCACAGAAGGCGGCAGCCACCCATGGTAGCCACACAGTCAGAACTAAGCCATGGGGAACTGGAGGCCCCACGGCTGTGGGGCTGCAGACAATGCCAGGCTTTATCACAGCAAGTCAAATGGAAAGAATGGGAAACTGCCAGCTGGAACCCATTAACTAAAATATTTGCCTTAATGTGCAGAACTCGCCCTCCCTCCCCATACTCTGAGCAATGACAGTATTTACACAGCTGTTCCCAAATACCCAGAAGGTTCCTGCCCTTTGTCTGGTAAAACATGACAATGATTTTCTGCAAACTTTACCAAATCCTAAGCATTTGCCACGGAAGCCTCGTTCCTGAATTTTTCACTACCCGGTTCAGCTAAGCGGGGTCAAAATGCCTGCAGCATTCCTCAGCTGGCTGCCAAACCGATGCACCTCTGCCCGTCTTCTGCCAGAGCTCTGCTTTCCTGCTCCCTGGGGAGGCAGAACACAGCACAGCAGCCCGGGCACTCATCTGCCCCTCATGCTGCTGATCCCCTGCTGGAGATTTAGCCCGGTAAATCTTTTACCCCTGGAAAATCTCCCCCTGCAAATATATCCAAGCATTGTGTTAGAGGTCGTCCATAAAAACAGACAAATTAAAATTGAAGGCCATTTTATTATCATAGCAAGTATCAAAATAAAAAGGCTTTTAATTCAATACGTAAGATCAACAACCATGCTGGTGAAGCATTACCATGCTCCTGCCAGCAACTCCCAGCTATCAGCGATGCCACAAACCTCTAATTGCTTCGTTAAACAGTGGTTTTAAAATTCATATCTTCATTTCAAGATTGCAAGATCATGGAGATTATGACAGAATGACAGTTAAAGAGAGAGATCAAATAAAGATTTACATGTAGTGACTACTCTGGAAAATTAAGGAAATTATACACATAATGAAGAATCTGAACAAAAAATAACAATCAATTTTGGCTTGTAAAGACTGGTATTATTTCAACTTGGTTTTGCGTTTTCCACTCTTATTACAGTTTAACTAAATTACTCGGTTTTCAGCGATGCACAATCATGAAGGTTCCATAATGGTTTAAAAATGTGGGTTTGAAATTAATAATACTGGCGACTCCTTTTTCTGTTCTCCCCCCTCCTCTGAGAAATACTTCAGCAGTAATGTTTTCAATTAAAAAAAAAAAACCTTAAGACCTATTTATTCCAAACTATTGTTTTACTGTAAAGTCATACAAAAAACATATTTTATAATACCACTTTGGTTTATTTGGGTCTTTTCATTAGTGAAAACACTTGCATAAAAAGCAGGTTTTAGTTACTAATGGAAATCCTTTATGTGAATGTAGAACAACCCGAAAGAAAGAAAGATTTAGGTACTCAAAGATTTAGGTACTCAAAGATTTAGGTACTATCACCTCATTCCTATATTTCTGTTATTCCCTGTTCATAATCCTCCTGCAGAGACCAATTTACAGAAGTATTACAGCCTGCCTAGTGATGCAGTTTTGGACCACTGTTTTCTAGTGTGTCAGCCTGGAGATGGAACTTTTCTTAGCTCGGCTTTTCCACCGAATACAAAGATGACATACGGGATGGGACTTTTCTCCAGCAGAAACTGATGCTATCTTTTATTTTGCATTTTCAAGCATCAACTGTCATTCTCCTAACAGGGAAAATAAAGCTGAAGTGAAAATACTGGAATGAGCAGCAGAAATTCATCCCGTTTCTGTCTTAGTGTGGCTGCCTTATTAAAAAGACCAATGCATATTTAGAACACTAAAGAGTCAAACCAAGAGTAGTAAGGAGCTAGCGTTAGGGGCAGAAGATCATAAATTCAATAGGTTGGTCCCTGACCAACTTAGTGCTTACGCTTTCATCATCTTATATGGATACATTGGCTGCAAATTATAACAGCAATTAATAAACAGGCTCTCCTGCCAAGTGGCAGATAGATTTGTGGGAGAGGATGAAAAAAAATCTCCAACCCTGAACTTTTGTCTTTAACACCCTCTCCGTTTTTGTATCCGTGTAAACTAAAAGCTATTACCTCTTTGCATCTGGGATGTGAAAAACTAACCACTTTCCTGAAGCGACAGTTACACCACACAGCATTGCTCTGAGCAAAGAAGGAAAATTCCTCTTTGACCAGTCCAGCAACAAGCGGCTGTCATCTTTGCCCTGGAGTCTTTTCAGGATGATGCTTTGTGTCCTTTGCTACAAGCAAATCTTCCCCTCAAGATCTATTCTAAAAAAAATGAAAAAAGAACCAACAAAAACAAACAAAAGCAGTAAAACTGTTCAGTTCATTTCGGTTTACCTCGACATTATCTCTAATATGAAGCTACAAACACTGAGATCCACTTGGTCTTGCAGACCAGCAGACGATGCGCTGTGATGACCGTGTCATTCAAGCAGACACTCACTAGCAAAGCTTTTTGCAAAGTCAGGGTCCCTGAGACAGAAATTCTTTTTCTCTCTAGTTTTTCTAACTGATGACTGTGGCAAACAGCATGCTTGCAGTCTGCTTTCACCAGGAGCTAAGTGCAATTAGCCTCTGGCAGGCCACCGCCCCTGCCAGCGTCCCTAAGCCCCGTACCTAGCGGATAAACGGCTGGCAAGAACTACAAAATTCTGGCTCCCCTTTGCCCAACCCAAATATGACAAATGGAAAACAAACCAGTGTTACGATGCAGAAAATGAGTAGTTTGGGCCACTACCTGTGTGATGCGTGGTCTAAGGCTTAGATCCCCCTCCAAGGTAATCAGGAAGCCTGCAGCACTTAACTACAGCTATTGCAACTCACTGTGCACGCGGTCTTAGCTGCCCTACTGAGGAAACCACGTTGGCTCAGACCTCAGCAAGAAGTGGTTTCATGTCTTTGCTACACCTTGCGCTCAGGATGGGCCTGGAGCGTACGCATAAACCGTCAGTCCCAGCACCACAGAGCACAGGCAGCGACCCACCAGCTGGCCGATGTTCGGGCCTTCAAGCCGACACGGGTAGTGTACAAAAGTCTAGCACCTTTTTTTTTTTTTTTTTAAAAGGGGTTTGAAATAAAGTACTGGAAATTTCCAACATGAAAAAAAAAAAAAAAGGTCATAGCAGCAATCCCCCTCCCGCCAAAATCTCAGAACTCAACTGCTACAAACCACCTCCATCCAAAACCAAGTACCCGTCTAAGCCGGCTGCAGAACAAATCGCCTAGCTAGCCTCGCCAGAGTCACTGGGTTTATGAGCCCGTCGGCAAGGAGAGGTGCATCTAGCAGACACACCTGGAGCAGAGCGCTTAGAAGTTACCAGAAAAAAGCACCCCATAAGTACCAAAGTCATCGTGTCCAGCTGTCATACAAAAGATTGAGAGCGTTAAGTCTTATCTTAAGTCTTTCGGTATAGGAAAGGGGGAAAACAAAAAGGAACTTCCCGGTTCATGTTTCTTTTGATATAAAACAAATACAAACATTTCTTTTCAGTTGATGTTATGAAGCAATTTTGTGTCCTCACTGGCTCCTGCCCCATCCTCTTCGTGGATTCCTTCTGACAGTCCCTCTGAAAGTTTAGTGTGGCTACCTGCATAGTCCATGAACATGTTGGGGATATCTTTGCCAAAATATATCTTGCTGTTTGCTGCGATGGCCTTGTACTTCATCAGCTGCAAGTACTCGGGAGTTAACTTCATCTGCACAAAAAGAAAACAGATCACCAACAGCTCAGATTCATTCGAAACCAATTTCTGACGCGAGCGTACGAGGCGTCCACTTTCCCAGACCACTCGTGGGCACGCTCATCCTCTCTGCAGCTGAAGAGCCGGAGCAGCCAGCAGGCAGCTCTCCTGCAGCACGTCTAAGCAAAGCTTTACATTTTCGTGACTAAATGGCAAAATGAGAACGTGATGGAAGCAGCTGGGGAAAAGTTCCATCCACACGTACCACAGAGATGGAGACGCTCTAAAGCTCCTAACTCACTGAAAGCTCTTGCGGTGCAAGCTACTCGAAAGAAAAATACTGCTGGCTTTTTTCAGAGTAGACTGAAGAGTCTGTTCCACAAAGCAGCGATCATTCCTTCAGGATAACGACACTACAGCAGAGAGAATGGAGTAACTGGGACAGAAGTTGTGCACACATCTCAGACCTCCAGCCGTTCTTACTGACCCTTACAAAACAAAGTCTTCCTGCTGGGACGTCCCGGGAACTTGCTGTAGGCAGTAACAAGCCCAGCGATTGTATCCACATAATTTTTCTGTTTCCAGTGTTTTGTTTTGACTTTATTCATGCAGGAGCAAGGCTTTGCCAGGCTGATTAGTTTGCTGCATAAGAGCAGCTCCATTTGTTGTTTACCTGAATGCTTGTTTGCTCTACGCCTGGCACTTGAGAGATCTCCCTGCCTTGACTACCTGCCAGCTCGCAGATTGAAACGAATCAACACTTGTGACTACAACAGGATGAAAGGGCAACGCTGAAACCAGTATTCTATCTACAGCCCCTAGCAGAGATGTCTCCAGACGTAACCAGGCATCTCACATACCCTGACACAAATGGATCTGTCGAGGGAAGGAGAACTTGCAGATAAGGAGCTAATTATTGTTGCAGTTTCAAAGATAACTTTTCTGTCTTTGGCTTAAACAAGACACAACGAGCAAACAAAGACAGACTGCTCTTTTGCTGAGTGCCTCTATACAGCCTAACGTAAGGAGCCCTGCTTCAGGGCACAGAACAAGGAAGCAACAATACCTTGTTGGCCTCGGCAACCTTCATAGCAGTGTAGCATTCAGCATCAGCTCGTGCCTTCTCTCTTGCAAGAAATGCAGCATCTGGAAGAAAACATGCTCCGCACTCAGATTTTTATTTCCAGTCACGTTAGCACCGTTTGCAGCTGGAAAATTTTTAAAGCAGCGAGTACCACATCTAAACCATACGGAATACGACGAGGGCAAGAGGGAACAAAATGGGAAACCCAGAAACGGGATCTCCCCTTCCATCTCAAATGCTACAGGATGATAATATTAAATAAGTAAATTGTATCTGCAACTGCAGGCCTCAAAGCGTTTTATAAACATAAGGTTTTTATTACCACCCTGTCACACAGGCGGAGAATATTCTTTCTTCTCTAGCCAGCCACTAACTCTCGTGCTGCAAACGAAAGAACTGTTCCACTGCAGAAGTGGTATTTACCCACGACATTTGCGCAGGACTCCAAGAACAGCACAGCACACTGCTCTACAGATGAAGTTTGTTGATGCGAACGCAACGCCCCAGATGGGATTCTGTCTGGGATATTGAGGTTAAGATCCTGGCACCCAGGGGCAGGAGATTTTAACCTTCACAGGCTCTGCCCCTTGGACAGATGTTGGAGAGCTGTTTTGCTGCAATACCAAAAATTGCGTCAAGGGTCTGATCCTGTGGGAGACAGAACTTCCCTGACTGCTAGCAAAGACGTGTAGGGAAAGAAACACTTCCCCTTTCTGTATCACACTTGTTTTTTTTTTTCATCTCTCAGATGACACTGATGTAATATCAGGCCATCAAGTTGAAGCTGAGTTTAATCCGTCTGATTCAGGGTGATCTCTTTATGTTTCTTCTGTAACGGGGAGCCACATATCTGTAACACATGCTGGACCGGATCTGAGAGCAGCACAGCTGGACAAGCCACTTGTTTACCTACATTAGCAGTGAGTTGCATGAGCAGCTACACTTAAAAACTGGATGGATTGTCCTGAGACTTCCACTCCTTTGGCTAACAACCAGAGCCGTCTGTCAGGGACACTAGAAAGAACGAGGGAGACGTGAATCCTCTACTGGCATGGAGCTGAACTGGCATGGAAGCTCCCCCTCCCTCCTTTCTTTAGGATCTTTAGGTCAGTCACTACAGAACATGTTCTGACGGGAAGTTATCACTCACCTTCGATCTCTGAAATTCGTTTCTCGGTTTCTTTTTCCATCACTTTCTGTCCGTAAGTTATTTCAGCAACTTGCGCAATTTTTTCTGCCTCTGAAAATGAAAGAGACCACGTCCACATTGTCACCACGCAGTCTTCCTATTGCTAGAACCAACTTCACCCACGGAAATCCTTCCCACCCTCTTCTGGTGGCAGTAAATTGTGCGGAGAATTTTCAGCCCTCAGAAGATGTTTGTGGGTAAAGCTGGAACCCGTTTGGGTTTCTCTGGAAGCACATCAGACCAGCAGCAAAAAGATGCAGCAGAGAAATCACCCAACAGCAAACCAGGTGCATACCTCCCCCCTCCCAGTTTGGGTTCTGTTTTCTGCCTATCCCAGTCACACCCCTATAAGCTACAGCCTTCAGGCAAAGCTGTACAGACCAATGAGGGCCTTCTTCCTTTCTGTCTCCGCTTCCTTCTCTACCACCTTCTGCTTCTGTGCTGCAATCAGGAGCTTTGTCTTCTCGCTCTCCCTAGGGAGCCAGAAATAGTCAGTTACAAAACGTGAGCCTTTTGGGCGGCCTGGCCTTCCTCACCTTCAGGATGAGCCTTGGCTTAATCCTCCTTCAGGTGTGGTTAGGGCAGACGGCAACGATGAAAGCGAGTGCATCTACCTGCAGAGCTTTATTTCTAAACTAAAGCACCTTCTCCACAAAGTGAGAAATGAAAATCCTGTAGCCTGCTCTCACAGACTGTTTGAACTGTCCCACAAGACAGACGGATATGGCTTTGAAATCACCCTTCATTCGGTCAAATGCGTCTGTGCGTTTTACTTGCTAAAGCCTTTTCTATCTGACTGCTTTGTGCACACACTGAGAGTTTTAAAGGCACGTGTACACATATGCAAAAGAATTTCAATACTCTGTTCCTGCTCCCAGTGGGGGAAGAGAGATTAGAGTCAAGAACAAGTCCTTCTCAACTGGATTTATGGTAACAGATAAGAGCAGGCTCATTTGAGATTCTGTCATGACCCTACTGCACGTGACTTACCACGATACCAAAAGGCCAAGCAGAAGGACGAGAGCGATCTTACTCCGGCCTATGCGGGCTCTGTTGGCAGAGTGCTCACAGAACACAAGCATTTCGGAATGATCAAGTGCAAGAAAAGGCAGCTGGCTCGCGGCGTTGAAAAGGGATCAGCATGTCAAGTGCTATTAAAGAAAGTTATTGCAAAGCTCTGCAGGTCCTCAGCCTGTTGAATCAACAGTTTCTCCATCCCAGTCAAACAGCAGGATTAGCGGTGGAATCTATCCACCTGCCTCTCACCCGCACGCTCTGGGAAGTGTTTGTAAAATAGGGCCAGCGTCAAGGGGAAGGAGGCCCCGGGAAAATAATTCCTGCACTCAAGTGTTCAAACCGGAGCACTGCCCTAACTCAGCGGTGACCTGCCGGCCACTTCCAGTGACAGACTCGTCTGGTGCGGCCTCACCAGCCCCTTTCTGAATGGCAGCGAGGCAGCACGAGGCCGAGCACAGGCCTGGCAGAGGGCACTCCGATCAGCGCACGCTGTGAAAACACATTAATCTGGATGACCGACTCCTTTTGGTAACAAAGGTGCAAGTCTCGGGCACTTACATGAGCTCATAATTCCTCCGGATTGTTTCAGGGATGTTTGGCTTTGTAACTCGAACTGCCTGGAAAGAGACAGAAGAAAACATAGGCGAGCAGCCAACAATCAAAAGGCAAACGGCCCCGAGGCTGCAGAGGGTGGGGGAGCTGACGCTTATGACAAGCTCTGCCAGACAAAGCTTTTACATGCTGCAGAAATTGTGACCAGCTCCAAACTACAGAGAGCAAACCGGGGACCGACCGATCTCCTGACGGGACACGAGGTTACAGCCTGCGAGTAACCAGGGAAACTGCAAGAGAAACCCAACACGGCAAAGCCACAAGGGGACAGGAAGGACAAGGGGACTTTAAAGGAACTTTATAGCTGCTCTTTCAAGCAATTTTCTCAAAGTTACAGCTTATTTCCTGTTAGCCCTTAACCCTCACGGTCTGTACATCTCCAAGCAGAACCCCGTTACCTGTATAATTAATCCAGGGGCCATGGTAGTTAGGTCTTGCTGCAACGCCAGTTTAAGGTTTTCATCAATCTGATCTGATTGGAGGGAAGGAGGAAAAAAAAAAGTAACTAAGAGCCCCACAAAGGCAGCTTGCTGCCAACAGGTACGGAATTAGCTGCTACAGCTCAGATTTCTTATTCCTGGAAGGTAAATGGGAATCTAAGTCTGATACAGAAGTGCTGGGCCGAAAAAGAGCATCCCTGACCTCAGGGCAGGTTCACATCTCGGCGCTTCAGGCAGCATTGACCAGTGGAAAGGACTTGGGAAAGACTACAGGAACATGGCCAGCATAATATGCAGACCTTCCCAGTTTCCAATAACCTGCAATTTGGACTCTTTCTGAGCCAAAAGTAGCGTTTTTATGGTAAAGGATATCTGTTCTAGCCCACTTTCCTACCGATACTTTCCCAACTGGATCCTGAAGTAGATGTGGTCCAGCTAAATCAGGACTGATTAGTAACTGTGCCTACGCCAGCAGCAGACAAAGAAAATGGAAAGGCAGAAATGTAAAATGGCTGCATTAGTTATTTTAACAGGCTGCAAATTTTTCATCAGTAAAGCCTGTTTGGCTCAATGCAGAACGTTTAACTCCAGCACAGCTAAGAAATTTCAAAAGGAAACACAAAACAAAACCCTTCTTCAGTGAAAAGCTCTAAGGACAGCAGTGTTCCCAGTTGGGGCCTGCTGAGAAATGCGAAGGGAAAATAAAATGTAATAGCCTTGAAAGCGATCACATCGCACTCCTTGATTATTTGCTTTGGTCCCGTTTAGCTAGCTGGAACTCACACTCACAACGAAGTTCAGCCAGGAGTTTAGGAAACAGCTGTTATCAGTTTCCTGCACCTGCTTGCAGATGTGGGGGCAGAGAATGACATAAGTCTGCCTGAAATGGGCCGTGCCCCATTTCGTAACGCTGGAGCCAGAAAACATTCAGCTCAGACTGAAAGAGTTACACAGGGGTTTATACAAGTTCCTTCTGTGCAAATTGGTTGTCTTGAGTCCATTTCAAGCAGTTGTCGTCAGCAGCTGCCGACATCTGGAGCCTCCGTCGACAAAGAACCAGAACATTCACCGGCAGCCCCGCAAAGGAAGAGGAGGGGAACTCGCCCTAGCCCCGCACTTTGTGCAGAGGCCCTGTCAGAAAGGGGCCAGCCAGGCTCCTTGGAAAGCCCCGCTTAAACAGAGAAGCGCTTTGCAAACACCTTGTACTCCTTCAGGCACTTGGCGCTAAAAAATCCCAGCCACTAATTCTGTCAGCCCTGGGTCCGGAGTGTTCACAGCAACACTTCACCCACGGCCAGCACCGCCGCGCTGCCAGATGCTGGAAGGGATTTCTTATCACTCCAAGGCCATAAAGAAAACACTCGGCCCTGGCAGGGACTGGCCCACCTCTCCTAAGAAACCAGCACGTTTCTTCAGGCTCTCTTGTGCCGTGCTCCAAGTGTTGGTGCTGCCTGATTTCCCACAGGTCCGGAGAGAGGAAGGGAAGGTCAGCCGGCCCTCGCCACGCAGCCCTGGTTGCTGGCGCTCACTCGCAGAGCCCAGGAGCCGCAGCGACGTGCGTGACACACAGGTCATCAACCCCACAGGGCTTCTGGTAACAGCAAAGCACAGAAGACTGGCTTTTCCATCTGCACTAGCAAATCCTGCAGCTGATTAACCAGTCGCATTTGCTAAACACGCCTACCACAGCAGAATTGATGGTCCCTCTCCTAAAACCCTCTGCTACCACTGGCAGGTTTGGGGGATTTGTGTTGTTGTAACACGGTGAAGCACTCAGCACCAGGAGCAAATAGCTGAAACTGCTTAACAATTCCAAACAGAGCAGACACCAGACTGGTACGTGAAAGGCCCACCAGCTGGGGCAGTGACTTCCGTACCAGCAGAACACGCAAAGAGCTCAGAGACATCGCTCAAGGAGCCAGCAACCTGGGAGCAAAAGGCAGAGGCAGCTCACCGAACAGCTCGATGTAGACCTCCTGCAGCGTGTGGACGCTGCAGAACTGGTTCAGCTCATGGTGAATCTTGTTGAAAATGAGAGCTTTGTCGTAGTCAGCGGTGTAGTTCTTCACGATGTCATATACTGCAAAAGGAGACGTGGAAGTGGCGTTAGCAGCTGGGACAGAGGGGTGCCACAGGCCGGGCGCTCGCAGGGGAAGGCTTCTGGCTCAGTCACAGCAGCAAGAAACACAGAGCCAGGATGAAACAAGGACAGCACCGCACGAGAAGGCTGCGCCACAACCAACCACTTCATTCAGGGGAGTTTTAATTATTGCTGGTATTTCATCTCATCCCAGTCAATATTCTGCTACGTGCCTTGCAAGCAGAGCGACACCTTCGTAACAGCAGCCCTCTCTGCGAGTCTCTGTCCTGCAGACACACGCACAAAAAACGCCTGCACCGGTCGTTCTCCAGCATAAAGCCCAGTGGGGCCATAATAACAGAAATAATAGAAGTGATGGATGGATTGGGGTACTGGCGAAGCAACCAGTAGCACAGAACAAGCATGTACAAGAAATAATAAACAGAGAGATGGTTTAAAGTTCAAACCCAGGAACTACAGGGTTCCACAAGACACACAAGACAATACCTGGGCACTCCCCAGCCCCAAATCAAAGCACCAGCAGGCACAACCTCTCCACCTCACCTCGCACTAGCGAGCTAACAACCACCACTCTGCATGGCAGGATTCTCAGGGTCACAGGGGAAGAACTCACCTGCGCTTTGGATCAGGAAATTCACCACCTCGATTCTGTCGAAATAAATCATCACTCCTCCGCTGCAGAAGGAAGGAAAAGGAAAATGAAAGGGGGAAGTTTGCCGAAGGCCACGAGCTGTGCGCGGCCTCCGAGCGGGGGACACTCCCCTCTAGCGGGGAGCGCAGCATTCACACCTCCCCGCCGGCACCCCGCACCTCGCCCAGGCTCCCGGTGTCTCCAGGAACTGGATCATGAAATGTGGAGCCAGGCTTGGAAAAATCACCCTCTTAGCGTTTACTATATATAAATACAAACCCCTGGTCCCTTAACTATTTTTGTCTGTCCTACGATATCAAGCAATCCACTTGCTTCCTTTGTTTCAGTTCAGGCAAGCACAGCAGTACCTTATTTATAAAAAGAACGTAACTTTCATAATATTAAATCCCTGCCCATAAGTTGCTACAATAAAAGATGAGAGTAAAACATGCAGCCTGTTCGCGGCAGAACGTAACTGCACTGCGAACTGGAGTACCAACTGCTGCATCCCCTGCATGAACGCCAAGCGTGGAAGCTCAGGGAACCGGGTAGGGCTGGAGGTGGGACCCGCAGCCCCTGCAGAGCAGGCCGTGTGTTTTAAAGCAAGGTGGTGCCTTTTAAAGCACGCCGGGGAAGAAGGAACAGGAGAAGGGAAAGGCCCAAAAGGAGCCCAGCAAAAACAGGGAAGCGCAGCAGGTAACACCTGAGCGACTCACCTGGTCCCGCAGGGCACATTTTTCACCTCATCCGTCTGCAGCGTGGTCTGGACGGAGAAATAGTTCAGAAAAGCCCCTCTGGAGCCAGGCCTCCCACGGCAAACGGGGTTGGCCCCGGCCCCCCGAACCCCCCCGAACCCTCCCCGGTCCCCCCGAGCCCCCCAGCCGCACCTGCACCGACTTGTAGGACGTGATGAAGGGCAGCATGAGGTGGAAGCCGGGCCCGCTGGTGGAGGTGAGCAGCGCCCCGCCGCTGAGGAGAGAAGCGACAAGGAGAGAAACGCGGCCGTCAGCGGCGGCTCCGCACCGGGCCCGGCCTGGCCGGGGAGGGCCCGGGGAGCCCCGTGGGAAGCCGCTGCGGCCGCCTCACCGGTAGTAGACGCCGATGTGCCCCTCCTCGATCTTGTGGATGGCGGAGAGGAAGGCGGCGGCCAGGCAGCCGAGGCACAGCGCGGCGGCGGCGCCCAGCTGGGCCATGCCCGGCCTCGGCGGGACGCGGCTCCCGCTGCCCGCCCGCCGCGCGTCATCACCCCGCGACCGCCGCCGCCGACGGGAGCCGCAGGGGGGCGCCCGAGGGCCGGGAGACCCGAGGTCGGGGGTTCGAGTCCCGCCGGCGCCTGCGGGCCTGGGTCTGGCCACGCAGACCCCTGCCTGCTATAGCGAGGGGCGATGTGGGGGCACAGAGCGACCTGCAACACCCTGCCTGGGTCTTGTGGCCGGGGGGGCTCCCTCAGAGGAGGTTCTTGCATGAACTCAGCTCTTGCTCGCTTGTGCAAAGCACCACACTGACCCCCTGACTACTGCCAAGCCCCCACCTTGCCTTGTGGCTGGGGACATCCCTTCACAAAAGGTTCTCCCGTGAACTGACCTCTTGCTTGTGTGCAGAAAGCACCACACTGACCTCCTGGGCACTGCTGAGCCCCCACCTGGGCCTTATGTCCAGGGAGACCCCCTCACAAGAGGTTCTCCCATGCACTGACCTCTCACTCGCACACACAAAGCACCGTGCTGTCCCCCTGGGCACTACCAAGCCCCCAGCCAGCCCCAAGGCCACCCAGCAGGGCCCGTGCCCCCCGATGTGCCCCCCAAGACCTCCCCGCTGGGGCTCAGCTCTCCTACAGCAATCTGTTCCCCATCTGGACCAGGCCAGACCGAGGGGCAATAACGGGGAAAGTGACAGAGCACGCGAAAATATATTAAATCTTCCACATCTATAATTGTTGAAGGGGACTTAAAAAACATAGGAGAGATGTATAAAATGTCAATAAAGTAAAATAATTTGATCTTTACAGTTGATAGATCTCCTAGGGTTATATATAACAAACCTGTCAGAAGGATTCAGCGCTGTTTAGAAGTAGGGAATGAAATATCTGCTATATTTGTCAATCCAAATTTTACAGCTCTTAAATAAGCGCAAAAGGGCGCCAGGGATGAAATACACCCTGTATTAGATTTTTTTAAAAATGCTTGCCCAGATTTAAGGCCCTGATAAAATGTATTAAATCTTTAAAGGTTTTAATGAATCTAGTATGTGTTTCATAAATCAAGAGCCTCTGCTCAGCCCCCTCTCAGTTTAATAAGGGTAAACTAGGAAATTGCTCTGAGCTGAAGCAAAATACATTCATATAATATTGAAAAGTAATAGATTTTTAAATGTGGGGTGTTCTGGCTCGCAGGCGAGGTTTTGCTTCATAACATCGGCGCTATATCATTACCCTGAATGGGAAACCATCTGTGGCCACGTGTTTAACAGCATCAAGATGTGAACTAGCACAAAGGTAAATATTATTTGTAATAATCCTGAAAAAAAAAAAAAAAAGCCAAAAAAATCATTACTTCTAGACCTCGGGCCAGGAACATTTGGAGGTGTCTATGCTGCGACTCTGTTTTTAGCAGCATTGACTTTTTTACACTCACAAACAGTTTATTGCACCCACTTCTCGCTGGCACTCGAAGCCTTTTTCATCTCTGCCCTATTCTTCCCCATCCCACTGAAGTGGAGCCCATGTAAAAATATTTTATGGGTTTTACCGCAAATGTTGAGAGGAGTTACAAGGTCTCTGCTCAATGCTGTTACCCCCAGTCCCTGCTACCTGTCACCCCTGTGCCAGCCAGGGCAGGACGGCAGGGGACCGTCCCGGCAGGAGGCGAGGCCGGGACCCACGGCAAGTGCTGCGTAAAAGTCTGTCCAACCTCATTAACTGTCACGGGTAACAATACCAAGCTGGCAATAAAGGCAATTTTGAGCCTGTTGGCCATTAATCACTGCCTGACAGTTGTGAATAGAGGTGGAAAAACTCTGTCCCCGCAGTTCCTGCTTTGGCGTTTAAGGTTACCTCCGTGTGCAGCCTGCAGGGAGCAGTGGGGCGGAAAGTTCGCACTCGCTCAGTCCCCATCCCTTTCCCCATCCCACCCCATTCAATCCCCATCTCCATCCCCTTTCCATCCCCATTGCACCCCATTCAATCCCCATCTCCATCTCATCCCCATCCCATTTCATCCCATCAGTGCTCCCAGCATGTCCCTGCTCTCATCCCCAGGCTTGGCCACTCGTAGGGAAGCTGCTCTGGAAGGCAAACCTGGCACTTCGCTAACCATGAGGCCTAACAGCTCTTTAACAAGGTGTTGGGAAAATGCCTCGAAGTCAAAGCGAGCGCTGTGTGCACAGAGTGCCATCGTAGTTCCTGGCTGCCCCTGCACCCCCAGAGCTGGGGCTAGATGTGGTGCTCTGCAGCAGGGCATTTGTGGGGGCTCAGGGCTGAAAAGGCATAAAAACCTGACTTGGGTTGGCTGGGGAGGAGACACAAAGCTGTTTCCCAGCCTGAGCCTCAAGGAGCCAGAGAGGCTCGCGGGGCTGCAGGACAATACGGGGTGCCCTGGCCGCCTCGCGCCAGCGTTTTGAAAGGGAAAGAAGGTGGGGAGAGGGAGGGCGCGGGGGGAGAATACTTAACAAATTAAGTCTATCGAACGTTATTTGCAGATTACGGTGCAGAATTGTGTTAAAGTATGTCCGGGCTCGTTACATGTCAGAGCTAACAATACAGCACTTGGCAATCAAGGCAGTTCTCTGGCGCTGGCCATTAATCATCCCCTGACAGTCCTGAGCTGGAAACGAGGAAACTGCTCACATGTGCTAGATGCACCTATTTACCCGCACTGTAATCACGGCAGGAAAAGTTTTCTTTGACTCCCTGCCTGCCCGAGCCTTGCTGGCGGGGCGATAAGCAGAAGGGTCCTGGTCCTTATTTCATGTCCCAGCTATTTCGAGGGGCACGGGGGCACGCGGAGAACACAGTTTGCATTTCAGCTCCACCGCAGTGGGATCCCTCGTGCCCCAGGGGAGCATCCCCCTGGTTCCTGTGTGCTGTGTTTTGGAGGCGCTGCCCACCACAGGGGTTTGGCTTTGCAGGGCTGGCCCAGGGGGGGCCGTGTGGGGGAATGAGCGCAGAGCGGAGCTCGCCCCGCAGACGCCAGCGCCATGGCCGGGTGCCAGGGTGCCAGGTCACCCTCCCAGGAAATAAAGGAGCAATGTGTCCAGCCCCCCCAGTGCTGTTTTCTAAGGGGAAATGATTAATGGTGCTTGGAAACCACAATTCATCCCAGGAAAGAAAGTAGATTTACCCAAAACATGCGTGAGAATTAGCGTGTGGATCGGCTCTGAGGCAGAGGCGGGGAAGCTCTGGGTGAACAGAGCCCGACTGTGCAGGGGAAAAGCCCCGGCCGGAGACACTGCGGCGACAGCGGGGCGGGAGCAGGGTCTGGGTGCCCACGGGCCATTGGAATGGGTTTGCTGGCAGCACAGAGGGTCACGGTGGAGGAGAAAGGAGATCTCAGCTGCAGGACCCCCGACAAGGAGCAGACAAGCCTGGCCAGGGGATGGATGGTGCTGGTGGGACCCAAACTGCTCATCCCCAAATATCCCCATGGTACTGGGGTCCATGAAGAAGCAGGAGAGGATTTGCACCAAAACCCAGCAGATTTCCTGACTGCCAATGCCAAATATTTTAGCAAAAGCTGACTTTCAGGCACATTTCAAGCCTCACCCTGCCCGTGCCCAGAGGGAACCACGGGGAGGAGTGGGGCCGTGCTGGGGTGCAGCGAGCATCGAGCCATCACCGCGATGCTCCAGCTGTCCCCGTGACATTGGGCTGCAGGAAACCTCGGAGAGGGGCAGGAGGTGCCTTTCCTCCACAACACATCCTGATGTATCCGCCAGCGGGCCCGGCCGTGCTGCAGGAACGAGGCATGGGCCAGCGGGTTAGGAATTGCTTTAAAGGGTTTTCAGGCATGAGTCCTGACCGGGATCCAAGCAGCTGCGCTCTCCCCACAAACTGTGCAATGTTGGGCTGGGGACAAGAGCAGCCAGGGAAGGGGATGGGCTCCCTTGGAAGGAATTAGGGACGAGTGGCGTGGATTTATGGCCCGATCCCGGGGATAAAAACAACAGTCTCTGCTCTGGATCAAGGCAGCGGCCACGCGCGGTCCTGTCCCAGCGAGCGGAGGTGCTCAGAAAGGGCTTCAGGCGGCTGATTTATTTGTGGGATTCCGGGAAGGGCTGGGGAAGCCTCAGAGAGGTGCTGAAGCCCAGGTCAGGAGTCAGTGGTGTCTCGGTGATATATTTAGAGTGGGATAATGCGAGTGACAGGAGGAAAAAAAAATAAAGCTCCGTGGAGGAGGTGCAGATACATTCCCTTGGCCGGGGAGTTACTGGATGATCTGAGCCAGGGAACAGATAGTTGGATTTCCCTGGTTTCTCCCTTCAAATAAATCACAACTCCAGAGCCCTTTAAACTCTGCAATATGATCTGTTCCAATAAGGAAGGGAATGAAAGGCTGCGTCTCTCTCTGGAAGCCTCCAGAGCCATAAATCTACTATGTACAAACACATACCAGATTTCCAAGTGCATTTATTTTATTGTATTGTTTTAACAGAAAAATCAAACTGCAATAAACTCAGTCCCTCATTAGCTGTCTCTGTGTCCTGGCCAAACACTGCTAACGAATAAAATCAGGACAAAGGAATGTGGCTGCTGGTCAAGAGCCCGGCCGGGCGCTGACCCCCCGAAAAGCGATTCCCTGCAGTGGGGCAGCCGGGGGATGCAAGGGGCCGGATCCTGCCCTGCCTATGGCTGGGGCTGTGCTGGGTTTGGCTGCTCTGAGTCCCTTTCTGGCCAGCTCCGCAGGGTTTTCTGCACTGGTTTGCAGTGGACCTGGCTGAGCTGAGCCCCACTTTCAGGCAGGGGTGTGCGCCCCCCTGCCCCAGCTGCCCGCATGCAGCAGCTTGCAGAAATGCTCATGAAGCACGGGGCAAACAGTCCCCGGGCTGGCAGTCAGGGCAGTTTCAGGGCTGTTGGTCATTAATCATCCTGTGACAGTCCTGCAGGGGCTGGCCGCACCAGCACGGCTCCCTGGGGACGGGAGAGCCTGGGGAGGGAACTCGCTGGCACCGGCACAGCTTTGGGTTTTCCCAGGAGGGGGGGTCCCAACCCAAGCCCCCAGGCCTGTGTGACCCCCCGGAGCCTGATGCTGCACAGCACCACCGCACCTCATCCCTCACAGTCCTTCACGCCTTGTCAGCAAGCACCATTTTGGGCTGAAAAAGCAGAAACGAGGACAGAAGCAGGGGTGGAGGGCGGGGGATGCAGGGGCACCAAGCAGAGGGGTCCGGGCACGGAGCGGTGCTGAGTGCAGGAGATGCAGCGCCTCGGTCTGATCCTGGAAAAAAAGGAAAAGGAAGGCAGAGCTGCCCAGGAGGGAACGAGGCGGCTGTCCCCCAGATTTATGGAGCCGCAGCGGCCGGGGAGCCCCCCCAGCGCCCGAGCCCTGCCTCAGCCCACAGAGAAATTCTTTACTTATTGAATCACATTTGTCATCTCTAAATACATATGCAGGCCCGTGTTTCTGAATCCATAAACATCTTTAACTAACTCCGCTCAGCTAGGCCTCTTTCAGCAGTAATTTATATTTAACTTTTTCCATATGCGGGGCCTGTCGCGTTGGTGTCATTTCCGGGAAGGCCGGGGGGGCGCGGGGGGCGGCGTGCTTGGGGCTGCTGGAGCAGGCCGGCTGCTGGCACGGCGCGAGAAATCCACCCGGCAGAGCCAGTGCTCATTAATCATTTGAACTACTAAACTGCCAGCTCCTTTCAAGATCTTTCAAGAAGTGTTTTCACCCAAAATAGAGTTGAAAACGCGCCGGGCCCTACTTTCAGAGTCTCATCCATCTGGCCATTATGGGGAGTGTCAGGCGGCTCTGACAGACAAGGCTGCTCTGTTCGAGGGGCCCCGGCTCCCGCAACCTGTCACAGCGCGGGGCTGAGCGCGCCTGACAGCTCCATTTGTACCTACAGAAGAGATAAAAGCACCCTCACTGCGCCGGGCAGCGGCGAGGGATGAGCGGGGGCACCCCGGGGTGGGATGCGGGGTGCTGACGGCATCCCCCGTACCCCGCTTTGTCCCGGGAGAAAACCAACCCCTGTCCCCAAAATCCCATCGCTGTGTTGTTCCAGCTGCCTGGGCGATGGGCATCATGCACGGGGTTGGAGCCCCTTTCTGCGGTGCCGCAGCCCCGTGCCCTGGCACCGAGCATCCCCTGCAAAACCACCCGGAGCCACCCCCCGGCTCTCTCCCCGCTGGCTGTGTGCAGCCCCCAAGTGTGAGCAGCGTGAGTCAGCCCCCAAAAATAACACCGCGGGTCCCAGCACTGAGAGCTTCCTCTGGGCTTTCTCATCCAGAGGGTGCAGCAGCACGGCGTGAGGCTCCTGGGGACCTCGAGCTCTTCTCGCAGCTCTCCTGGGGAGAAACCCCTCTGGACCCCGACCCGGGGTTTGCTCCTTGCTCTTGGACAGGCTTGCAGCAGGGCTGCACCAGCTGCTGCCAGCCAGAAAGGTTTGGGAAGCAGCGAAGTGGCAGCCGAGGGCACAACACGTTTCTGCAGCTGGAGGAGCAAGCGAGGCGCACATCGAGCGAATGCTTCCCGAGCAGTTGTTCCTAATCTGAAACTCAGCCAGAGCCTAAGAAACGTGCATAAACACCAGAAGGCACGGAGGTCTTTTCAGCTCCATTCCTCGGTGGTAAATTCCTGTTCCCACCCCTGCCTCGCAAGGGTTTGTTATCTGGGGTGGGTTGAGCAATAATTTTCTTAAAAACATGAGGTTGCTCCACGCCTGTGACAAATCAGCAGCTCGGTGCGAGCACGGCTCGCGCTTTGGTTCATGTCAGAGACATTTTCCACAGAACATGACTCTTTCCACCTTGGAAGCCGGACCTGGCCGCCATCCCTCTGCACCCCACGGACGTCACTGAGGCTGTGCAGAGAACTGGAACAGAAACCCGTGAAGGTAACAATTGCTCCAGCAGAAACAATTAGTCACTTTTACAGGAGCTCTGCCCAGCAAAGCTCCCAGGCTCGGCGCTGGGTTCACAGCCAAGGCTGCAGTTACCAGCCCCATCCGAGCGCGGCTGTGAGTGGGGACAGCCCCGTCACCGTGCCACGGGCACGAGAGGGCTGATTGTCCCCAAGTGCTGGAGGCAGAAGGGGTCCTGTCACCACGCTCAGCTGGGGGAAGGCAGGAGAGGGGCACAGCAAAAGCCAGCTCTGGATTGCAGCAAGCAAGCATGCCAGGAAAGAACAACGCAGCAAATTGTTCGAATGCTTCCATCTCCCCTCGCCTCTGCCCCAAGGAGAGGAGTGCAGCGGAGGCGGTGAGGGTGGCATCGCAGCAGAAAGCTCCAGCACGACTTGAAGTGCCTCAGTCCCTCTCTTCTGTCCTCTGCTCTCCAGAGCCACCCATCTGTGGTGTGAGCACTCACCAAGGGCATGCACCGAGCACCCCGGGCTCTCGTGTGTCCTTTTCTCTCTGGCAGCAGCGTCTCCTCCTCCTGGTGAGGCACCAGGAGCAGCGGGGACCGGCATCGCCCCGCAGCCCGGCTGCTGGATGGGGTCTCAGGAGGGTGCCGTGGGGTGGCCGGTGGAGATGCTCGAGCCGCTGCCACAAGTTCTCTTGCAAACATGGAGGGGAAAACCAGGCCACTTGGGTTCTCTGATCCGGCAGGGTGCCCGCAGTCGGGCTGCAGGAGGCCTGATTTATGGGTGATTATAAAACCAGCCGAGGCTGCTGCGTCTGCTCACCAGATGCCAGGGACGCTGCGTGTCCTGCAGCCGTTGCCTGCTTGCTGGGCCGCGAGGGCTCCAGCTCCGGGTGCCAGCAAGGACCATTCCGGCGTTCAGCACCACGAGGTGCTGGATGTGCCACACCTGCCCAGCACCAAGTGTGCCATCCTGCTCAGTCCCATGTCGGTGTCACTTTGCTGGCGCAGCATCAGCTCTCAGCATCTTGCAAAGGCACCTCCGGGGTCGCTCCATCCACAGGGAGGTCTCATTCCTCCCATCCTGTCCCGTGCAGGGTGCTGGAAGGTGGGGTGAAGTCATGGCAAAGCTGCTCCGGGAGGTTTCCATAAGCTCTGTGTTAGAAAACATTATGGTCTGTGGAAATCTGTTTGTTATTGTGAATTGAGCTCAAGGAATATACTCTGTAAACTAAGCTGTCAGCCGTGCGTCTCCCCCAGCATTCTCCAGCGAGCGTTTAGCTGAAACATTTGTGTATACAGAATTACGACTCTTCAGTTATTCATCATGATAATAAACAGAGAGATAACTATTAACCATGCATCACAGTAATGAACAGTATCACTTACACGCGTGCCGGTGTAAATCTGAGCGAGCGGGGCTGCGCTTTGCAGGGAGCCGGCGCGGGCGCAGCTCCGCCGCGGGACCGGGGCAGTTTGCAGCCTGACGGTGCCCCCATGCCAACGGTGGTGCTGAGCAGGATCAGACACTGCAGGAGGCGGCAGGAGCCACGGCCACGTGTGGTCACCCTGGGCGCTTCCCATGCCGTAGCCAGCACAAAACGGGCGTCCTGTTATGGGGAAGCTGTTGGCACATCCCTGCTGCAAGCAGGTGCCGGTGCCGCCGGAAGGATTTGTGCCACACACAGGGTTTTGGGCAGCGAAGTGACAGCGGTGGCTCCCCAGCAGTCTTACAAACCCACGTGAAAGCCTTCTCCCCTCTGCAGCTTTCCAGGCCGTTGGGCACCCTCTGGCCGCTCCCCTGCGCTCCGCTGGCTTTGGGGCTCTCCGAGCACCTCGAGGTCTTCGCTCTTCTCCGCGCGCCTCCTCTTGCTGGTGCTCTCCTGCTACTGACATTGCCTGGGGGCAAACCACAGGACAGCCCTTTATGCTCCTTCCCTCCTGAGCCCTTCTCCCCTTGCTCCCCTCCGTCCCCCTGTCCCCAGGCTCGCTCTGCACAGCCCCAGCCCCAGCCAAGGGGGCTCAAGGGGACGCTTCCCCACGTTCATTCCCCCTGGGAAGGCTCCAGTGGAGCACTGGCAGGGGGACAGGAGAAGTCCCCAGCGGGGAGGAAACACAGAGCCTGTATTCTCCAGGGCTTCCACCAGGGCTCACACGGAAAGAAAAGCTGCTTTATGCAGCCGAGAAACTTCTCATCCACCCACCATCGCTGCCGCTCCGGCCCTTGCCTCCGCAGCCTGACCTGACCTCCCCTCGGCGGGCGCGCACCAGCCCTTGAAGGCTTCGTGCTCCGCTCTCTGAACCGCTTTGTGCGCCCGCGGGCAGACACCTCCGCACGGGCATCGGGGGGTTGCGTGCCGGAGAGGAAGGAAAACAGAAAAAAAATAAAAAAATACGGCCTTGCTCTTTCGCTCGCATATTTATTGGGTGGACAGATCGTTTGTGGTCAGATGGGCTTCGGGCTTTACAAACGGGGATATTTATAAGGCGCGCGGCGCGGCGGAGCTGTTTTGCATGTGCGTCCAAGTCGTTCCTTCCCCGGCACAAGGTATAATGTTGCCTTTGTTCAGCTGCCTTCCACGGCCGGGGCAAAGCGGGAGCGCACCGTGCCTTTCAGCCGGAGCCCCCCTCCGCCGCTCGCACCAAAATCCTGCATGTTTTCCGCCGAAACAGCACACAGTCGCGAAGTGTCCTGCCTCCTTCCACACACACACTGCGGCCTCAGCAACTGCTGCAATAAATCAATAGGAAAATAGAGGCTGCCAGTTAGACTAAACAAGTGCATTTGCAAGGATTGCTAACCCTCATTAATCACTCTGACAGTCCTAAAAACACATTTCCCCTTTAATGACTGTATTTGGATAATCAGTGCTTTTTCCTCCTCAGTCAGAGCCGGGGTAACTGACAGCTGGTGTTATTATAGCCGTCCACGGGAGAGCGCTGGGATCAGGGTCACCTGAGAGTCAACCGCTGGAGGTCTCTTGCAATTCAGGGCTAGCTGGAAAAGTTGTTGTTATGCAATAAGGAGGAGAGCTGCTCGCTGCCAGCGCAGCCTCAAACACACATTTCCCGTGTCCTAACACCCACCTGTGTTATCCGAGCCTCAGCCCGCTCCCGGCCCTCCCTATCCCACCTCCTGCCCCAAGAAGCACCCCCTGCCAGCCGGCTTTGAAAGGCCCTTTCTTGCTGCTCCGCGCTCCCTTTAGGTGACTTTTGCTTCCCGGAGAGGTTTGAAACCTCGCACATTTTTCTGTATAAATGATGCAACACATTAATGCACAGCACATTATGAAAATGGTAATTCAAACCCATACAACTCTAAATTAAGCCATACATTATCCGACCCACTCAGCCATATATTTTGCAGAAAGACAGGATTGAATCAAATCAAACCGAAACTGTGGAGTGCAGGTTGTTAGACAGAATGATTAATAAAGTGCATCCCGGCGCTCTTATTATAAAATGAATTCTGCAGTAACCTGGGCATACATTAGAAAGGGAGTTATTTAATATATCGGCAACACAATAATTTCCTAGCAGATAAAGCCCCCGAGTGTCGGCTGCTATCAGATGATACTTTGCAGTGTTTACACATTCTGGCCCCGGTGCTGCAGTCTTTAGGGAGGGGAAAAAATATTCCTCGGGGAACCGTCGGCACGGCAGGATGCAGCTGAGCAGCATCCCGGTCTGCCTGGAGGCGGAGGGGAGGCGCACGGGGCTCGCTTTTGGAGCTGGGAGCGTCCTGGTGTGAGGAGGGGTTTGGGGAGCAAGGGGGTCAGACCCTGCACCGATCATCCGGGGCTCTCCCCGGCATGCAGGTGATGCTGCCCGCGGACCCTCGCCCCTGCTCCCATTGCATCGCAGGCACGCCGCCACCACGCAGCCCGAGGCCCAGAGCATCCCCGAGCATCCGCGGGCATCGCGGCACCGCAGCATCGCCTTCCTTGCCCCATGGCACAGGGAGAGCCTGCGAATGGTCCCGCAGCGCTGGCAGCGAGGATGCCTCAAAGGCAGTGGGACAAAATGCCCACGGCAGGTGAGGGTTTTGGGAGCTGCGGCCAAGGAGCTGAGATTTACGCCAGGGACCAGCGGTGCCCGAGCGAGGCCGGCACCGAGCAGCCTTGCCAGAGGGCACGGGGCAATGCCCAGGGAGAGAGGACGCTGCCAAAGGGCAGGGGGGCTCTGGGGGCACCGTCACGCCTGCAAACGCCCCGCGCAGCTCCGCAGCAGCGGGGACCGAAGCGCAGAAGCAATCTGGCAGCGCCTTGGCCTGCCACCCCGTGCCGTCCCCTCCGAGGGGAGCACCCGCTGCGATGCTCAAAACCTCCTCGCTTCCAGCCCGGTTCCGCAAACCCGCGGCCCTCATCCTGCCAACCCCGGCAGCGGCTCCGCAGGCAGACCCGGGGCAAAGCCAGACCCGAGCTACCCGCGGCCGCGCTCAGAGGAGCGGGCGGAAAAATAAAAATCTCACTGGCAAAACCAGCCCCCGTTCTGAGCGCATTATTTTTCAGCTCAAAGGACACAAAGGAATTTAAACGCGGGGCATAAGGCAATGTAGAGAAGGCAATTAACTGGGATTAATTGCATGACTCACCCAAAATGCAACAGGAGCACAGCACTCAACAGCAGAGAATAGCCATGGGGGGCAATGGGAGCATGGGGGGCTTCACGGGGTGCAGCTGGGGGTCCCACTGCTGGAACAACAGCTCAGGGATGGCCCCGAGCAGTGGCGTGGGGTGGGCGCAGCGGGCTGCAGCCCCCCGGCCCTGCCCGCACTGCTCAGGCTCAGCACCCAGCGGGATCGAGGGGTCTCAGAGCCCCTCAACAAATCCACCGAGCTCCTCGCACGGCTGCAATCACCCAGGGAGGGCAGCACAAGCCTGCAGCACACGAGGTGCGGGAGCAGGACTGGGGGCGCATTAGGCTGCAGCCCCCAGCCCCAAAACCCAGCCCCTCCAGTGGGCGCAGTGACGGGCACAGCACCGCGACCTCTGCACCCCGGGGGGGGTCTCGGGGCTCTTTGGCACGGCTTGCAGCTCCGCTGCCTTCTCGAACCTTCCCTGCGCCCCCCAGGGACCACGACCTCGGGACCCCCCCGGCGGCACCCAGCGCTCAGCACCCCGCGCTCAGCCGCTAGGTGGGGCTCGGAGCTCGGCGCTCGGCGGCCCCGGAGCCCTGCGGAGGGCGCGGGGGGCGCGGAGCCCCGGGGGGACCGGGGGGGACCGGGGAGGGGGACACCAGGAGGGTGAGGGGGGTCCGGGGGGACACGGAAGAGAGCACACACCACAGGGTGAATATAACCAAGTATTCATTTATTAACAAAATAAGACTTACCAAGCCGGAGCTCTAGGCACCCGAAATGCTCGCAGCCCTCCCGCGGCGGGGCTGGGGCTGGGGGCGGCCCCGCGCCCGTCGCTGCTCCGTCCTCGGGGGGGGGGGCCGGGCCCGGGGGCGGGGCGCTGCCCGGGGGGGGCCGCTGCTGGGCGAGGGGCGGCACGGCCGGGCCTGCTCCCGTCCTTCCGCCCGCGGCCACCCCCGGCCCCAAAACACATCGCAAAAAATAAAAATTAAAAAAAAAAAAAATTAAAAAAAAAATACATCTGTTAACTTTACAAATGGAAACTGAATCCCAGAACGATAAACGAGGAGGGGGAGGAGGAAGAAACGTTCTTTTTTTTTTTTTTTTCCTTGTGTGTCAGGAGTCATGCAAGAATTTCTCAGGGGGGAAATTAAGAAGGGAAAAAAAAAAATCAAAAGAAACAGAAGGGAAAAATAAAAGCCCCACACCTGCAAAGTAAAGATTTTTTTTTCTTTTTTTTTCTTTTTTTTTTTTTGGACACAGACTTTTTGCATACCATTGATTCATTGGTGGATTAATGCACTTATATTCCCAGCTTTAAGCTAACATACAGTAAATAAATACACAGTCCAAGGAGGGAGCGGGGAGCTCGGGCAAGGAGGAGACCGGAGGAGGGGAAGGGGCTGCCGTAGTTACTGGTATCCGAGTGCAGAAGCTGAAGTTAGTCTTTGGCCGTAGAGCGCGTACGGGGAGTAGTAAGGTCCAGCAGCCGGCAAGGATGGCACCGGCAGGGCGCCGGCCGTGGGCAAATGGCTCTTGCCGTACGGGTGGTACCTGTTTAGTCCCAAAGTGTGTGGGCTCCTCAAGGACAGGGAGGCCGGTAACGTGTTGGGGCTCCCGGGGGCGGCGGGCGGGAGGTGGAGGTGGCAGGAGGCCGCGGAGCCCAGCCCGGAGGTAGGGTAACCCGCCAAGAGTTTCTCCGCCCCCGGCAGGGCCGTGTGGGTCCGTAGGTGGGTGAGCAGCTCCTCCGAGGTGGCAAACCTCTTGTCGCAGGGTCCGCTGGCAGACACCCAGTTGCATATGTGGGGCAGGGGGTCGTTCTGCAGCATGAAGCCGTAGGTGTAGAGGGGGTGGCCGGGCAGGCTGGGGGTGCCGCTGGAGGAGAGCGTGGTGTGCACCGAGTGCAGGGGGTGCGTGGGGTACACCAAGGGGTATCCGCTCTTCAGGCTGCCGGGGTCGTGCACGCAGCTGGAGCAGTTGCTGGAGCCCAGGTGCGAGGCGCTGTGGTAGCTCAGGCAGTACGGGTCCCGGCATAATCCCTGCATGAAGGACGGCGGCGAGGCCCCGGTGAGCGGGCTGGAGCTGGGCGGCTTCCCCGGCAGCCCCAGGGCGCCCGGCAGCTGGCCGCCCACCAGCCCCGGCTTGGTGGGGTCCAGCCCGGGCACGAACTGGGAGGGGTAGCCGGCGTAGGCGCCCACGATGGAGCCGTGGTAGCCGATGCTGGACGGCGGCAGGGGGAAGACGGAGTGCCCGGGCTTGTAGGGCGACACGGGGGCCACATGGCCGGCGGGCGGCAGGGCGGGCGGCTCCGACTTGCGGCCCGAGGGGGGCTCGCCGTGCGCCCCGGCTTCGGCCCCGCCGCGCCCCAGCGCGCCGCCCGCCCCGTCGGGGCTGGGCTTGGCCGCCTCGGGCTCCTTCTTCTCCTCGGCGCCCTTGGGCTCGGCGTGCTGCGGGGAGGCGCCGCGGGAGCCGCCGGGCGAGGCGGCGGCGGCGGCGTGCGGGGGGAACGGCGGGCAGGCGGCGCTGGGCACCCGAAAGCCGGCCTTGTCCGCGCCGCCCTCCTTGCGCGGCTCCGCGCCGCCCTTGGAGTAGGGCTTGAAGCTGGACTTGTCCTCGGGGGGCGCGTCCCCCCCCGGCGGCTTGAGGGCGGCGGGGCGGGCGGAGGGCTCCTTGTCGGCGGCGGGCAGCCCGGCGGCGGCCACGGCGTTGAGCTTGGAGGAGGGCGGCGGGTCGGGCTTGCCGATCTGCGAGCAGGTCTGGGCCAGCAGCGCCAGCGGGCTCTTCTTGGCGTCCAGCTGCGGGCGGAGCGGAGCGCGGCGCCGGTCAGGGGGGGCCCTCGACGGCGCCCCCGGGCCGGCCCCCCCACCGCCTCCCCCCCTCCCTCACCGCGGGGCCGGCGGGCGCCGAGCCAGGGCGCGGGGAAGGGAAGGGAGAGGAGGGGAAGGGAAGGAGAGGGAGGGCAGGGAGCGAAGGGAGGCGCGGGGCGGGGGGCCGCGGCCGGCCGGGAGGGAGCGAGCCGGGCACGGCCGGCACCGGGGGGTTCGGGGCGCAGAGCCGGGGCCGCGGGGGCGTTGGGCACTGACCTCGATGGGGCTGACGGGCGTGGAGGAGAGCGGCTGGAGGTACTCGGGGTGCAGGAGGTGGCCGCTGTGGGCGCTGAGCATCTTCAGGACGCGGATGGGCAGCCGGCTGGCCTGGCGCAGCGGGTCGGCGGGGGGCGGCCGGGGCGACGGGGCGCCCGCGGCTCCGCGGCTCGGCGGGGTCCTCGGCCGGGGCCCGCCGGGGGCTCCGCTCATTTGGGG
>CM021786.1:4478350-4536807 GCA_011076525.1 Nettapus auritus | reverse complement strand
GGGCCGGGCCGGGCGGGCGGCGGAGCGGCGGCGGCGGCGGCCCCGGCGAGACAAAAACCCTTCCCCTTCCCCACCGACACGTCAAATAGCCCCGATGGCGGCCGCGCTCCGAGGGGGCCGGCGCCGCGCACCAATCCGAGCCCGGCCGGGCCCCCGGGGCGGGGAGAGCCGCCGGTGGGGGGGGCGAGCCGCCGCGCTGCCGCCGTGCTGCCGCCGCGTGGGGGAGAGCCGCCCGGCTCGGCAAGGCTCGGCGAGGCTCGGCAAGGCTCGGCTCGGCATCGCCCGGCTCGGCTCAGCATCGCCCGGCATCCCCCGGCATCCCCCCGGTTCGGCACGGCTCGCCTCGGCACGGCACAGCTGGGCATCGCGTGGCTCGGCACGGCACGGCACAGCTGGGCATAGCACGGCTCGGCACGGCATGGCACAGCTGGGCATAGCACGGCTCGGCACGGCACGGCACAGCTGGGCATAGCACGGCTCGGCACGGCACGGCACAGCTGGGCATAGCACGGCTCAGCACGGCTCGGCATCGCACGGCTTGGCGCAGCTGGCACGGCTGGGAATAGCATGGCACGGCCCTGCTGGCATGGCTCAGCTGGTGTGGCTTATCACGGCACGGCGTGGGTGGCGTGGCTTGGCTGCTGGGACGTGGCTCGGCTAAAACCAGCCTGGCACAGTTTAGCATGGCTCAGCTCAGCACCCTGCCGCAGTGGCCCCTGCACCCTGCTCCCTGCCCCGGGGGGGACACCTCCAGGACGCAGCACAGCCCCTGTGGGTTGCTGGGAGGGCAGCGGTGCCGCTCAGCCCCAACGTGTGCACACACTGATTTCACACGTGGTGTAATCACCGGCATTTAAATGATTATCGGTGGCAGCGCTGGCTATGGCACAGCGTTTGCTGTGGGCAGGCGGTCACCGATCTCACGCCATCAGCGACCCGCAGCCATCAGGGCGTGCGCCCCGCGCACCTGCAGCTCCATCAACTGCTCAGAGCTGAGCCGGGCCCACAAAACGTGCGATTTCCTCACGTTGCTTCCAAGAAGACTCATTTCTTCCAGTGGTTTTCCACTCCCTTTGGTTCACAGTCTTAAAAATTTGCCAGTGACAGCGCAGACTCCTGTATAACTAATTAAACTTCTCGACAATTAACTTCCAATTTCTAGTTACCTTTCCTGGATGACTTTGCCATCACAGACCCAGGGGGCTCCATGGTTGGGGGCTGGAAGTCTCCATCCTGCTGGGCTCTTGTAGACTTTGGATGAGGGAATGGGGGCTCGGAGAGACCTGCAAGGGCTGGGGGGCACCACGGGGGTGTGCGAGGCTGGGCTGGAGCCAGGACTGGCAAATTTGGGCCCCATGAATGTGGCTCCTGGGGGAAGCAGAGGAGAGGACCTGGGCACCATGCTCGCAGCACCAACACAGCTGATCCAATCCTGGTCATGTACCCAAACCTGAAGGAATAGGTTCTCAGGACAGGGGTGATGTCATTGCCGCTCCGTTAAAATCAAGGCTTATCTGGAACAAATTACCCATTGAGAGCCCAGTAACGCTGTCTCTCTGATTGGCCTGGGGTACCGTGAGCATATTCGTAGCACAGAATGTTTGACATTTTCCTGCTTTCTTTCACGTGCATCGGGCTGAAGGTCGCCAACGGGGCGCTGCGTGGCGGTGGCTCGCATGTGGCCGGGGAGGTGGCCGGGGGCACGGACCCACCTCTGCCATCGCCGGGTTTGGGTTTCGGGTCCCTCCCGCCTGCCCAGAGAGGGAGAGAGAGACAGGGATGTCTAATTAATCATATTAAACCCTGACAGATGCTTTATGTTACAACAATGTTGCTATTATTAAGTTCATACCGCCACCCCTTCCAAAGCCTGTGCACGCCCGGTTCTGGGAAAAAAGCCTTTGCTGGATCTCCCCCAGCGCGCCGGCATCGCCGTGGCACAGCGCGGCGTCCAGGCCGCGTCTCCAACCACTATCAATCACGCCGATTGTCGGACCTGTCAATTTTCCCTCTTTGTGAGGCTTTTCTCTCTCCCTCCTCCCCAAAGCTGACCGCAAGATTGATTCAATCCGGACAGCGTGGATGTAAAAGGAGAGGCCTGCCTTTCAAAGGAGCCATTCAAGTCAGAAGGAAATCGAAAAAAAAAAAAAAAAAATCTTTCCTCAAAGTAACTCAAGTTGCGTGCCAACAACAACAACGGCGTTAACAAAATAAAATAAAATAAGGTGGGACAAGTGTGTAACTGCTGGGCCATCCAGCAGCCGCTCGCGGGGCAGCGGGCGCCGGGGCTGCTTCGCTGCCTCCCCGTGGCACCCATGGCACTGGGGAGGAAGCACCACTCCGTGTTGCACTGTTATGAGTGCTTACTGCCTCTGATTTTATTCTTCATGTTAAAATCTGTGTGGGTCCTGTTGTTGTTAAGAAGAGCAACCAGATGGAGAGAAAGCAAAACGTCCTCACTTTATGCCCAGCTCTGCCCCACCACAGGTCCCCCTGTGCCTGGAGGGTGCCTCTCGCCAAGGGTATTCAGGTGAAGCAGGCGAGACCCCTCGCCACATAAGAATAACACAGTGCGCTAAATGAAGAGCAAAATATTTTGAATGCAAGTACAGCCAAAAAAGACAGAAAGCCTCCACGAGCGCTTTCAGAAATGACTGATGGTGTTTCGCTCATTAGGCAGTGCCAAAAGGTGCCGGCTGGCGAAGGCGCAGGCAATGCCGCAGGTATTTTTAAAGAGGGGAAGAGAAAAGCAAACCAGGATGGGAGAGACGTGCAGGGCTGCTGGGATCCCTTGGCCCAGGCCTGGAAGTGTGGCTCGGGTCGGCGTTCCTGCCTTCAAACGTGCACTAAATGCTTGTGCATGAAATGCACGGGCACTGAGCTGCATCGAAAGGAGGTGTTCTCCCCGGGGAGCTCCAGCAGCGATCCCTGGGCTGTGCCCCTGTTCCGCAGTGGCTTCCTCCCCACTGCTGCTCTCTGGGGAGCCGCGTGGGTGCCTGGCAGCCCAGGATGGGGACAAGGGCACGGGAGCACAACTGCCATCAGCTGGGTCCCACAAAGGGCTTGGGGCAGCCGTGGGGTCCCCAGGGTGCGGGGAGGAACCGGGGGGACCCAACCCGGTGCAGGGTGGGTACCCCAGGTGCTCATTTAAAACCAAGCTTTCATCAGATCTGTGGATTTGATGCTCTGTAGGCGAATTGCCTCCGGTGAGTGGTTCCGTAAGTGAGATCCTGTCCGTGTGTGCGAGGCAGAACTTGGAGCTGTGGGGCTGCCCGCGCCGCGTCCACCTTCCCCCAGCGCTGCGCCAGCCGGGGCCGCGCCGCGAGCTGCAGAACAAGTGCATAAAAATGATCTTATTTATTACAGGAGACATGTTTTAAAACAACTGACAAAATTGCAAGATGTAAAACGACAAGCAAGTGCTTTTTCTTTTTTAAACCCATATAGACTTCTGGCAATGATAAAAATAGTGTTTTCTTTTTTAAAGTTGGAATTAATCTTTCTTTCGAAAGCAATCATGTAGCAGGAAAAGCAGGAAGACGCTCAGATATTAACTGGTGCTCGCTGGATGATGGTTACTTATTGGATAGCCTGGTAGCTGGCTTTCCTCTGCAGAGCGATTAACATTAAAGAACTGCGCGAACATTAAAGGAAAAAAGGTGAGATTTCTCCCCCCCCCATCCCCATTCCCTTGATGTGTGACTAACAGCTGTTTTTCTGTGTGACAAATCAGTGGGGTCTTCCTGTTGTTGATGTAATGAAGCTGTTTCCTGGTGTGAAATTCTACAGGATAAATTGCACGAGGGGGAGGAGAACATCACACACTTATCAAAGTGCTGCGGAGGGAAGAAAAGCGCTCCTCTATTCGGCAGGGATGGGCAGCAGATCAAAACACCCAGCGTGGCTGACATCAGGTCACGGTGACATTAGTTAAGACTTTTTTTTTTTTTTTTTTTTTTTGCCTGTTTATCTTCTCAGCATTGTGCAGAGCGGCGGTCTTTACAAAGATGCTTTGTCGGTGGGGATAATTCGGGGCAGTTTCCCCCCGTGACCCAGCCCCACTTCACACCGCGGTGGTGCAGGGAGGGGTCCCCGCAGGGTAAAAGGCTGCAGGGATCTGAACTGTGAGGTCCAGCTCTTGTGCCTCAGTTTCCCCATCTGTAAAATGGGAACGTGAGAGAGATCCCCACGTCCTTTAGCATGGGGAAGGGGCCATGGGCAGGTGCTGGCCCCCTCCAGACGTGATGTGGGGACACGAATGCGCCCCAAGGCTGGCACCTAGGGCTCTGTCTCCGTGGGTGCATTGAGCCCTCAGACACACACAAGACCTCTTGTACCTCTGCTTTCCTTTTTTTTTCCTTGCCAGTGTTAGTTAATTAAACTATGCAAATTAAAACAACTTAATTTATATAATATCAGTACCAGAGCCTCAAACCATTTGGTGTAGCTCATCTGGCACGTACATTACATAAAATGTTTGGAGCGGCTCTAATAAAAATGAAAAAGGCTGTAAATCAAGTTTAATTTATTCATTTTCTGTATGGTATGAAAGCATGCCAAAATCAGATTATTTATGAGCCCTTCATAACAATAGGCATTTTTATTGGTTGCAAATGACAAAAGGGCTTCTCAGAGGGATTTTTTTCTTCTTTTAAATTTTTCGAATGCCTTTTCACAAACATTTACTTTTTGGACTCTATGATCTCAAAGAAAAATATTTAATCATTGATACAGTAAAAATAATTTATATTTAGATCCTGAAAAACACATCAGACCTTAAAACATAAATACACATAGCTAATCCGGCCCAAAGGCTCCGGCTTTTCTGCACACACCACAGGTTACGGAAAAGAGCTGTGATTTGTGCCCACTTTCTGAAGTTTCCCATTAAGATCAGAATCTCCCATACGTCTTCACAAGACGTTTGAGCGACTCGGTTGGTTTTCTGGGTTCGTTTCTTTGTTTGTTTGCTTTTACCAATGAGCTGGGGGTGTTCACGGGCATCCATATGCTTTAGGTGCTCTCTGTCCTCGTGGTGCCTCTGCGCACAGACTCGGCGCACCGTGGATTTCCTTCCCTTCACCCATCTGCAGCTAATTCCCAAAGTCTCCGTCTCGGTGGTGTAACTGCATCCCACGAGGCCTCCCACCTGGTAAGGTCGGCCAGCTGTGCTGAGGCACAGAACATCGGCCGTAAAACCACTGCCTGGCCTGTGCCTCCCTCCTTCCCCTTCACCTCCTTTCGTCCGTGATCTGATACAGGTGGGACCAGAGCTGGGGCTGGGCGAGGGCTCCCTGCGGACTGCCGGGGGCGATGCCGGTGCCTGTCGTGCCCTAACGCTGTACCCATCCAGGCCAGGGGACGCCGGCTTGGCCTGGCCCATCCTGAGAGAAAAAGGAGGAAAAAAAAAAAAAAAAAAAAAAAAAGAAGAGAAAAAGAGGGAACCCCCTCCCCGGGAGATTTAGCATCCAGAATCTGTCAGTCACCGGGAGCTTTTGGTAAAAGGGGCCCCTTGTCAACCTCTGCCTTTGATGTGACTGGGACGGAGGTGCTCAATTAAAAGCCTATCAGTCTGTAAGTAAATCAACGCCTATCAGGCTTGTCACATCAAACAAACGATTATTGCACGAACCCGCCCACCCCATTAATCTGGCTGTTCCTTCTTGACAGCTCAGGGTCAGGGCACTGTAAATCCTGCACTGGATTGCAGCCACCTGGAGCAGGATTAAAGCAGCCCTGCAGCATGTGCTGCTGCACCCAATTACTCCCTGGTGGCAGGGGGCACGGGGCTGGGGTCCCCATTGGCACTGGGATTTGCAAGGCCACCACTGGTTTGGTTGTGCCACAGGGCTGTGCCAAGGGTTGGCATGTGTTGGCATGAGGGATGCTCAGCTGCCTGGTCCGGAGAGCTTGTGGGTGCCAGCACTGGACCAGCATCACCAGCACCCACCTGCATAACGTGGGAGCAGCTCCAGATGGGGCTCTGGAAGGCTGTTGTCTTTGGGGATGGTTGTGCCACAGCCAGGAGCTCATCCATCGGGAAGGTCAGCTGTGCTGCTGTGTCTTTCCATGGCTCGCTCCATCCCCCCGTGCCCTGCGCAGGTCGTGTAGGGTCCTGTGACCGCTGGCAGGGCTTCACCCCTGGGTGCCTCTCACTGCCTTGTGCTACAAGGAACTGAAGGGCCGAGCCCTCAATTGCTATTTGGGGCAGCAACGGCAGCACCACTTGAGTTTTCCCATGGGACAGCACGAGGCGAGGAGCCCTGGGGAGCTGCAGGGCTCCGGAGCAAGCGCCCAAGCCGGGGACGAGGCGGCCCCGGGGGAGCACCCGGTGAGCGCAGCCGGGCCGTTGGCTGCGGAGAACAAGCGGCTCCATTCAGGGGGAGGCCGGAGCCAAAGCTCCTTGAAAAGCCTCTGTGCTGCGACGGGGAAGCCTGGGGGCAGCTGGGGCTTGTGATGCCTCGGCACAGAGGCGAGGGCTGTTTTCACCAAGGAAAAGCCCAGCCTCGCATCACATGAGGGCAGCGCGCGGGGCAGGAGCAAGGGAGGACACGGATGGGATTTGCTCCTGTGGTCCCCACCCCACATCCATGCACAGCCCAGGGGCACAGCCCCAAGGGACGAGGCCGGTGTGAGCGGAGGTGACACCAAATAGGAGCCAGACTCGCCGGGCTGAGTTTGATACGGTGACATGGCATCTTGTGCCGATAAGCGGTGTCTGGGCGGATCGCCGTCACCCCTCGCTGCCACCTGTCAGCCCCACGGGCACCCTCAGATCCCCAGACACGTCGGGTGACACCGCTGGCCCCGTGCCGATAATGGCACCGTGTCCCCAAACCCAGCCAGCAGGGCCTGCATGGGGTGCTGGGCGATGGGGAGCCGGGCCCCCGGGAGTTTATCTCCCACACATGATCAATGCCGAGTTTAAGTAAGGTTTATTGGTATCTGTAATTTAACATGACATATTTCTAGCACGAATTACTCTGAGATCATCTTGTGCATAAAATATGACAGGAATCTTTTAAGTGCAAGCATAGTTCTCAGTTAATTTAATAACTGAGATGGAAAATGGAATAGCATTAAATTTAATATTATACATAATGCTCCTACACTTCCTTCACCTGCTGCTGGCATCATTTGTTTTCCCTTCTTCCTCATTTACAGCCCTCTCGGCCCAAAGTGTCCTGGAGCTCTGCCTGCCCGCCCAGCTGGGGGGCCAAGAGCGGCTGCGACCCCCGGGATCTCGGCTCCCTCCTGCTCCCCACGCTCCCCATCCCATGCAAAGTCACCTCTCCCTGCCCTGTGGCGAAGCAGCGGCTGGCTGGAGCACGAGGTCCCATTTTTCCCTGTAATCCCCCTGCAGATGCAGCTCTCGCACGCGCTAGCAGCGTGCCTGGCATGGCCTGGAAACCCTCAGTCCTGGTGGTCCGAGTCCTGAGGCGGAGCTGCTTCGCTCGCCTGTTATTGCGCTCTGCTCCTTCCTGTGGGTCTCCCCAGAACGACCTGTTTCATATGCCACATGCTGAATAACAACATGGATGGCCTTCGTGGCTATGAAACTAAACTAGCTCTTTATTAAGGGAACCGTTTCCAAACCGAGCCTGCAGCCAGCATCTGGCCCCGTGCGCGCAGGCACGTTCAGGGTTCCTCTTCCAAACTCTTCCCACCCGCCCTTTCCTCCGTCCCCCAGCTCTGTGCAGGCAGCCACCAAGAGCAAACTCCATCTGCAGCTGTTCCTGCTTGGTGCAATGATAAAACCAGGCCCTGCTGCAGGACAGTGCTGCTTTGAAGGCAGAGAAGCAGTTGCATGTGAAAGACCGTGGTGTGCAAAGATGCTTCTGGAGCATCTGCAAGGCTGGCAGCAGACAAGGGGTTAACTTAACCCGCACCAGCTAATTCACCCTTCTGCTCAGACTTCCGAGAGGAGAGGAGGACAGGGTGTAATTGCTGGGCTAGCAGAGCCTACTTGACCCGCTGAGCCCATCCCTGTTCGTGTCTTGCCCTTGCCCTGTGCTCTCAGCTGCGCTGCTGATCCCTGCAGCCTCTGCTCTCCATCAACGCCTGCCTGAAAACCGCTCCTGCTGTAATTAGCCAAACGGCCGAACCCACCCCACAGGACGGCTGGTGGCAGAAAAATGGAGCTGACCCAATTCTGTGAGAAATCTGCCCAACTGCTGCACGTGGTGGCAGTGCCCGACCTCCCCAAGGATGTACCCGGGATGTGCAGTGGGTACCGGGGATGTGCCCGGGTGCCCAAGAGGGGTCCCCGATGGCAAGGGGGGGGACCAGGGGCCAACATCCCAGGATCTATTTGCCACAATGGCTGGAGACAGTCCGCACCAGGTTTTCTGTTCGCTGCAGGATTTGGGAGCTTGGCAAGCGCTCGGTGAATGCCCGCGCGCTGCAGAAGTGATCAATAAAGCTCTCAGCCTCGTCCCTTCCCATCCAGCCTCGGCGCCTGATTTAGGGGGCTCCGGTACCGTGCACATCACCTCCGCCAGCAAGGTGTCAGCACCCAGCGCCGGGTTATTGCTGCGAAGGAGCTGCCGGCAGGATCGGTGCCTCCAGCCCTTGTCTGGTGTGGTTCAAAGGGCTCCCGTGCTGCGATGAAAGCGGTGTTGTTGGAGGGATTACGGCGGGGAGGGGAGGCTGGTGTTGCTAGGAACGAAGTGGGCTCTTTATCAGAGAGTAGCAGAGCCTGACAGCGCTGTAACTCTCTCTTCTTAAGGAGATGAGCTTGCAATAAACCGAGGAGCACATTAGAGGTAACGAGACAAAATGGCAGGGTTTTGAAAGCCCAGCAAAAGCAATAATACAGCCTCGAACAGAGAGACCACTCAGCTTACCTCTGGCTTTTGGAAACGCGACAATGTTTTTGCAATGCTGCCAGAACAGTTCTTTACTGTAACTTGGAAAGTCTCGCGCGCGGGTTTCAACACCTCACTCTCACACCACATAATGCAAAAGCTAATTCTACTTTCAGGCTGATGTCAACATTCCCCTTTATTGCCACGGCGAAATGTGAAGACTACATTAATTTGCATTTGCTGTGTGCAAGTAACGCGTTCCAGATAATCATGGTAACTCCTCAAAGGTATAGACGAGAATTTCCTGGATAATGTGCTGGATGGAAAAAGCTGATGAGATCCAGGAGAAGGAAACGGCATTGTGTGTTTTCATAACTCCACCTGGAAGCCGTGGAGCCGAGAAATACGGGCTGCGGCGGCGCAGGCTGGGCTGGGCTGGCTGCCTCGCCGTGGGGAGGGCGAAGTTGGGGGGCTGGAGGCACGGGGGGCATCTCCGCTCCTCCTGCCCCTTCCCCAGCTCTCAGCTCTGGTTGTAGAGTTAGGGCTCTGCTCGTGGTTGTGGTGGGCACAGAGCGAGGTTTTCCCACCTAAGTGCTGCCCGGAGCCCTGGGCGGTACGAGGCAGCCAGCGGCGGCTCCGGCTCACATAGGAGCAGAGGCACGGAGCCGAGACCGAGCAGGTCACGGGGAGATGCGCAGCACTGCTGGGAGCTGCCTGGATGCCTTCTGATTCCCACTTCAGCAAATTAAAACTCACCGACTAAGCCTCGGCCTTTCCCACCAGATGTGTATTTCTACGGAGAAAGAAGCCAGACGCCGTGGTGACTGGCTGGGTTTGGGCGGACATTTGCATCTGCTTGCTGGAAGAGCATCTCCCGGTGCCTAGAAGATCCAGGGTTTAAGAAACAAGACATTGAAAAGCCTCGGGAAGGGGCGCAGCTGCACCACGAAGCCTTTAATACCCGGTTGCAGCAGGCATCCATTTCTCCATGAAACAAATAGCCCATCGCTAACCAGAAGTCACACAATTATTACTTTAAGCAATGTGCTGAAAATATAGACACTCGGCCCTGAGATAATAATGGCCCTTTGTCTGTGGACCTGATGAATACCTCGAGCCCTGGGTGCTGGCACAAAACTCGCCTCGTGCCCTGCAGTGACTTTACGGGGGTGGACTCCGAGGCTCCTCCCGCATGTGCGCGCCCCGGCCGGGGGACGTGGGCAGAGGGATGGATTTTCCATCACTCCTAGATGATGGCAATGGTTTTGCATTGAGGTAGCATCTCTCCTGCTGAAGCCTTTCGAGGGGCTCTGCAAGCCCAGGAGCTGGGAAGAGCACCCGGAGCTGCCTAGAGGAGAGGGCTGGGGATGGGATGCCAGGGGGCTGGGGACCCTCGTGCCCCAAATCTGCCCCAAATCCCATCCCTGGCCCCTGGCCCACAAAAACTGCAGGCAGGGATCCCGCGGTGGCGTGTGGGAGCGATGAATTCATTTCCATTTATGATCTGTTATGATGATACCCCTGAAGGATAAAAGTCTATACATAATAATCTCTCTCTTCAGCTTTGTTAACAACTTCAATTAACAGAGAGCTGTGTAATGCTTCATCAGCCGTTTGGATTACAGATGAAATTAAGCCATCATATTTATGAACTACGCGGCGAGTTCGAGGAGGACTCCACATATTTTACATTTAATAACTCGCCCTCTCGTTTTATTTATAATGTTAATAATGATTTGGTGGCTGCTTTGGGGGGAAAACATAAATGACAAAGAGAGCACGTCAGGCGGGGACGGCGCGCGGAGCTGTGCTGTATGGGAGCAGCTCGCTGTCAATACCAGGCTGCGTGGCCCCGTTGGGTTTGCCTTCTTGATTTCTGGTGGAGCAGCCCCACAGCGAGGGCCGTGGGGCCAGGATCAGATGGGCAGCACCTCCAGGACGGCGCCTCGGTGCCACCCTCGCCGATTAATCCGCAGCCGGGAAAGTCGCTGCAGCCCTCCCGGCCCCGTCTGCAGCCCTGGCACAGAGCGAGGCTGGGCAAGGTTAATTAATTTGAGCAAGGACTGAAGCCTAAAAGATGGGGAGCAGCGCGTTGAAAGATGATGGCTGGCAAAAATCATTAGAAGCATCTTTCAACAATCTATATACCGTTATTGATCCTGTTATAGATCATGTTCCTTTCCCCTTTTTTGCAGGATCTTCTGGATCGATACAGCAAGTGCATTGAGACTGTAGCAACACATTTAAAACCTTATAAAAGGTTATTTAGTTGCTAACAGTGCAGCAGTTTCTGCAAAGCCTGCCAAAAGGTTACAGCTTTTTGGGCATCATAAATTACAGACGACAGGGAAAAAAAGTAAGTGCGGTTTTCTTTATTGTCTCAATGATGGATGGGCTCCTGAACAAGACACAAAATACATCATATCACCTTTAATGGGACCACATTTCTGTAGCCATAACTCACAATTTTAAAATAGAAAATGGTGAAATATGGCGTTGTATATTCCACTCCTGACATATTTATGAGTCCTTCCCTTCTTATAAATACAGTGATTGCTATTTCAAAGCAGCATGTCAGGTATGAGCAGAGCACAAACAGCTGGTGCGATTGAAAAATTATAGCCAGAGTTGGACGTTTTCAAAAACTCTCTCTAGCAGCAGTAAATTTACAATGTTTGCACTAACTGTTATTAAAACCAAATCCATATCTTGGCAACAGGAATCCGCCGCTCCGAAACAGCTGGCGTGACGGTGCTGCCGGCAGCCGGGGCGAGCCCGGAGGGGTGGGCGGGGGGCTCTGGGCTTCGCCTTGGGGCTGACCCGGGGGTCCCGTTCCCCCCAGCTAGCACGGACTGGGGTCCCCAAGGGGAACCAAGAGCCCCCAGGGCTGCAGCTCCGGACCCTTTCCCATTTTGCATCAGCCGGGGCCGGCGGCTGAACGCGCCACCCGCGCACGTTGGCAGCCCGGTGCCGTTCCTGGATCATTATTTCCATCCACTCCACAGGAGCGCTTTGCTGGTGAATACCTCGCAGGAGAAGGAAGGCTGCCAAGAGCCCTCCTGAACATCGCCGGCCCCTGGGAGCACCGGGAATTCTCCAGCCTCATTTAGGCGCACAAAAGGCCTCTAATTAGCTTTTTGTTTAGTCCGATTATGAATGTGAGTTTTGACCTTTCAGAGCGATCGGCTTCCTAAGCTCACGAATTTGCATCCCGTGGGTTTCTGTGCCTCAGCCCCAGCCCAAGGCCTTACTGCTGGTCCTGGCTCTTTCCCCATAGCAGCCCCCAACCCCTGCCCAGCACTCCCCCGGCCATGGACGGGGACCAAGGGCATGGGGGCTCCCGGCCCCCTCCCGCCAGCCCAAGAGGAACAAGGGGCTCTTGGCGCTCTCTGTGGCAGCGAAATCCAGAAGCCTTTATCGCTGATTTACATTCCTTTATCTGGGCAAGGCCCTCCAGAGGTGCATTTTATTACCCTGGATTATTAAACAAAAACTTTTTGATAATGAGACGTCAGGAGCTCGGCGCTCCTGCCGCAGCCGCCTTATCAGCCGCGTGCTCGGCGCGCCGGCCCTTGCTCGGGGTGGCTCCTATCTCCGGCTGCGATTAGCCTGCCCCACTGCGAGATGTCCTGGCTCCCGGATCATGAATAAAAGGAGATAAATTCTTGCTTGGGGTAAGCTTTTGTGGAGAGCTGCTTCTGGTTTTGATAGCTGGTGGCTCTGGGGGGCTGAACAGGAAGGTGGGAGATCGGAGATGCAGAGACATCCACCGCCCCTGCCCTTCCTCCCCTCCGAGAGAAGGAGGTTGGGGGCTCAGTGCAGGATGAGGGCTGGGGAAATCCAGCACCTGACACCCCATTTTGGTCTGTGGGGAAGCAGTATCACCCCCATCCCACCCTAGCTATGGGGCTGCAGCCCCTCCAGCCCCACTTCAACCCTCCCAAGGAGGCTGCAGATTTGGGGAGGTGATTTCTGCACTAAACACCCCCAGTCCATGCGTCCCCCTCCCCTGTGAACCCCATGCCCACATCCCTCGTCCTCGGCACGCCGCGAGCCCCCTTCCTCCCCGCAGCCTCCTCCCTCCCCAAACCGGTGTCTATAATATTTTCTTTCCTGCACACATGCAAGGACCTTTGAGTTGACTGCTCTGTTTTATAACATTGCTGTTTCCTGGCCTGGCTTTATTACATCTGTTCTTTGGGGTATGGTGTTATAAATTGGGTATGTGATGACGTGTAATCACTAACTGCAAAGCCAATACATTTTCGCTGCAACAGCAGCAAGACAAATAAAGGAGAGAAGGAGAGGCTGGCGAGGCTCTGACAAAGGGAGATATATACACAGGCAGATACAGATATAATTTAAAAATCTGATTGGGGATTGAAAGCCATGTCATCCTAAGGAGCACCGGGGGTGCGGGCATCCTCGCTCGTCGGGCTCTGTGAGTCCAGCACCCAGCACATCCCCGTGCTGTGCTCCCAACAAAGCCCAAACAGCCCGGCCCGGCGCGGGCGTCACGCTTGGCAAGCGATTAAAACACTTCTTAGCCCTGTAACTACGTCTGGTGGGGCTGAGGCTTGAGTCAGCGCGAGCCAAACCCAGAGCTGCTGCGGCAGGGTGAGCTGAACCAGCCCTGCCGTCCTTAGGAGCAATAATCGCTTGTGCAACTGTGCAAATGTGGCCGGCGAAGATGGGACGGGAGATAAATGGGAGGGAGTCACCCAGCTGCAACTTAAGATGTGCCTGTATGCTGCTGCACCGGTTTATCATGATAAATGTCATCGGAAAATCAATTCTCTGTGTACTTTTGGGAATTACAACTATCATTTTGGGGTGATTTATTTGCTGTATAACACGGACAAGGGCTCTTTGTTCATCATTTTGAAAGTTCATTTAAAATTGCTTGGAGTTCTTGGTTTTCCACAACGGCATGGCCGATGGGTGCAGTGCGAGGAGGGGGAGCCCCGCTCCCTCTGCCCCCTGCTTGGGTCTGTGGGGTGCGCAAAGCCCCCCGGCTGGTGCCGCCAGCACCCACTGCAGCGCCGCGTCTTGGGAGCGGCGGCAGCTGGGGTTTGTGATGCACCAGGGGCAGACGTTCCCTTTTTCTGTTCCCTGCCAGCACCAAACCTGCTCGTCCTGTCCTTCTGCTTGCACGGGGAGGTTGGGAAGCTTCCCGGGACGGGCGTCCCGCCTTGTTTTGCTCTGCTGCCGGCACCGCTGCCCTGCACGCCTGTGCCGAGAGGAGCTGCCATGGGGCCATGGTGGGAGGACACCGGGCAGGGGACGGGCTTTGGGAGAGAAAGGATTGAGTTGGAACAACCCCAAGTGGGGTAAATTGGCCGTCCCAAAGATTTGGGCTGGAAATTAGAAGGAAGCTTTAACTCGCAGCCCAGGCTGCGAGGGGCTCTCACCACCTCCAGACAATGGCACACTTCAGTGTTCATGCTGGTTTCATCCCGTGTTATTTAGGTAAAGTTCAGGAAAACCATTGCCATATAAATCTCTAAACCACTGGGAAGTTTGGACCTATCAGACATGAATCATTTGTTGATAAAACCCCCGTCTGAGTCCTGGAATTGTGCCCTTCCAGGGGAGGCTTCAAGGAGGAGAGCTCGCCGGGATGGGTGAGGAAGGGACCCCTCTTCCTGCCCCCAAATGAACACCAAAATACCACCTCAGATCCAGGGGCTGTGTGAGGCCTGATCCAGCTGTGCCCCCCTCGCGCTGGGGCAGCCGCTCTCAGCCGCCTCTTGGATGGGCACCGGGTGTTGGGCTGTGTTCCCAGCACCTACAAACAGTGCTGGCGCTGCACATGTATTTTTTTATAGTTGTTTATACCAGGTGTGTGCTTCAGCATTGGGGGCTTTAATTACAAGGAGGAAGAAATGCGCTCGGTGGTTTTGCATTACAGATTGGAGTGTAAACCTCAAATAAATCACGCGGAAGCAGTTGACAGTGAGCAGAGGCTGTCGCGGGGAGAAAGCCAGGCCACGGCAGCTTTCCTGCAGCCCTGTCCCCAAGCAGTGAGCGTGCTGCAGGGCCCCCTGCCCACCGTGCTGCCTGCATGGCCAGGCTGGAGGTTTCTGAAGCTGCTCCCAGTGCAGCAGCACCGTGCAGTGCCATGCAGCACCATGCCATGCTGTGCAGCACTGTGCAATGTCGTGCAGCACTGTGCAATATCATGCAGCACTGTGCAAAGTCGTGCAGCGCTGTGCAAAGTCATGCAGGGCTGTGTGATGCCGTGCAGCAAAGTGCAGCACCGTGCACCTCTTGCATTGCAGCACCAGGCTGCCCACCCTCCACCCTGCCCTGTGCACAACCGGACTTCTCTGCTGCCCCGTCCCCTGCCCCCAGCCAGGCTCTCGCCGCGGCTCCCTTCTGGTTTTCATTACCCTCCTCCAAGCTGAACATGAACAGCCTAATTTGGAATAACAGCCGAGTGAGTGCGAAGGGGAAAAATCCTGCACTCTCTCTTTTCCTGAGCTAATCCCCTGACAAATTCTGCGCAGCCCTGGCTGTGGTCTTGTTCCAGAGATGCCCCTGATTAAAATGGAAATACTCCCCGATCCTCTCCCTTAAAGGAGAAGCTTCCTTCTGTTTATAAAGCTTTCCAAAGGGGGGTTTATGATTTTATTTTAATAGCTGGCCTTCCCTAGGAATGTGGCAGCCGGCTCAATAGCTACAGGAAACATTGCTGCCCATAAACCCCCTTCATTCAGCGCTCCCTGGCTGACATTGTCATGAAACGAAAATATTCCTGATGCTTATCAGAGGCCCACATCAAAGCGCTCAGGTCATAAATCTCCTGGGGACTGTGCTGCAGACTCCAAATAAAAGCAGCTCCCTGGGCTGGGGGTGTCCCCTCTGCGTCCCAGCCCCCTCCCCAGTGCTGGGCTTTGCACCAGACCTTAGCAGGGTTCCCCCGCCCCAGCCACAGGGCTGGCAAAAATCCCCCTTATTTCATCCCCAGCCGGGGCTTAACCAAAGTTGAAAAAAATCAGGCGTGTGGGTGCGTGGGTGGGGAAGGCTCTGTAAAAAGTGTGCATGGTGGGAGAGCTGTGGTGCCGCTCCCCAGCCAATTTGGGTGCTGGAGTGCACCCGGGTGCACGGCTCGGGGTGACCCCGTTGTCCCCAGGCCTGCAGTTTGCCAAGCTTTTGTTGCAAACTGGAGCCAGGAGTATTCCTGCAGATCATTTAGATTCAGGTAAATCAGCATTTTGTGCTCCCAGGAGGATGTTCCCCACCAGTTGGGCTGCGGGGTCACCTCCAGGAGCCGGAGCGCTGCTCGCGGCAGGGGATCAGTTGCTCCATGAAGACCTTGAGTGATGGATACTCTGTCTCACAGGTAAGTTGTTCCAAAAGTTAATTATCTTCCTGGTTGCTCACTTGGGAATTTAATCATGCTCTGCTGAACTGACGCCCTGATGAACAATTACAGAAGAGCCCAAAGGGGAAGTTTCCATCTACCCTCAGCAGCCGGAGCCGTGCCCTGACAGCAGCCGGATTTGCAGCCTTCAACGCAGCCGGGAGGCCTGGGCCAACCATGGGGGCTTCACCTTATTTCTCCCTCATGGCTCCAGCAACCAAGGCAGCTGGAGCAGCAGCACCCAAGGGCCCCAGATGAGCCTAGGGGCTGCAGCTCTGCCCTGCACAGTCCCAGGGCTGCCCTGGCCCCTGCTGCCTCTCCCACCTGGGGGTGATCCCCTGGTGCGTGTGGATGGGCGGCACGTTCCCCTTCCCTGCGAAGCAAGGCGATGGAGTTGAAGCCTTGACGAACAAGGTTTGAAGTGCAGAAGCTCTCAGAGAGCCAGACACTAATGTGACATCTCTCTCCAGCACTTGCCATTCCCTCCCTTCCACGGCTTTGATGTTAACTTCTTACAAGCTCTGAGACGGCTGTAGGATTTGATCAGGAAACCATGCATGTTAATGGGGAGAAGCGATAGCAATGCGAGAGGCTCCTGTCTTCCAGCAACGCAAGGGGTAGGTGCAGGCTGCGTGCCCTGGGCGTTGCAGCCCATTTGACCTTCAGGGTGTTCACCCAGGTCTTTTGGGATGCTGCAAGCCCTCAGCCCGGTGTGCCACGCTGCACCCACACAGACGGGTTATTCCCTGGCCAAGAGTCCTCGACAGGGGCTGAAACACACTTGGCCACACAGTTAGCACGTGGTCCTGCCTTTGTTGACATCCTCCTCCAGAAGTAGGTTAGCTTTCCCCCTGGCTATCAAGGCAGCGTTCGTGATGCTCAGGCAGTTCTGATATTTAGTCGCTGCACCGGTGTCGGGTGGGTCTTAATTATTTATAGCTTTTCTATCCTGTTTTCTCAAGTCATTTGGGAAGAGGTGACAGGTGAAGACTTCTTGTAGCAGATGTTTATGAGGCGGGTGAGGTGCCTGCCGCTCAGATGAGAAGAAAAGAAAAAGTGTCTTCAGCAGGGGAAAAATGACAAAGCTACATAGGAGCTGCCTTAGTTAATAATCAAGAAGAAGGACAAAAAAAGAAAAGAAAAAAAAAAAAAAAAAAAAAAAAAAAAAATAAAAAAAAAACCTTCCTTTGGGCTCCGGAAAAAAAAAAATGCATTCCTTCTAAATAGATGGATGCTCTGGGGAACAAATGCCTCCCCTTTGCATCTGCGGCCCTTCATTTAGGCCTTTATTGCTCTTTTATGATGTGCTGCAGGGATTAGGGCCAGGGACAAGCCGGAGCCGCGGTGCTGCGCAGCCCTGTCCCTGGGGAGCTGGCAGCCTGAGGCCGGCGGAGGACAGAGACCAGCGCCCGTCGCAGCCTGCACAGCCCCGGCCAGGCTCTGTCTGTCCCTGGTGTGCAGGGCAGGAGGAAGATGCCTCGTCCTCCTCTGCTCCTTCCTGCCCCATCCCACCCGCAGGTGGGCCAGCGTCGGGCTGGGGACGTGGCCACGCGCAGGGCACGCGGGGGCTTGCCTGGCTCAGCCCCGGCTGGTCCCGGCTCTGTGAATGTCACCTTGGGTACTTTAACCACAGCAGGTCCTTGCTAATTAACACGGGTTCACCACCCAACTATTCTTGGATGAAGGCGCTGTTAGGTACAGGGAGGGGAGGGAATCCACCTTTCAGTTGGTCTCTGACGGACCTGGGGCAGCCTGGGGGTGTCACAGCACAGCACAGCTCTGCCTCACACACCTTCCTTGGGGTCAGGCATGACCATCCCATCCCACAGCTCCCATCCTGCTGATCCCCAGTCCTCTGGGGTCTCTGGCAGCAGTGACAGAGCCTCCCGGTTACCAGGGTGCAGCGACAAACTCCTGGTACCTGCCGTCGGCTCCAGGTATGACACATGCACAAAGGTGCCTTTTTATAGGTAGGAAATTATAGGTGCCATGACTTCAAAGGCTTTTGCAACAACAGCTTTCCCTTTGATAAATGACAGCATCATTAATAGTGATTTATTACACGGGCTATTTCGACAAACAGAAATAACCAGTTTCTTTTCATTTGGCTTGGTGGTTTTTTTTGCTCTGGGCTACCCAGACGTACGAGGTGGCTGGTAACAGCTGTTTTACTGCTGGTAAGACATCTCATTTATTAACTTGTCATCATGTGTCATAAAGTTTAGCAAAATGCTGGATGATTGTGTACTTAAGGTAGGTAATTACCCCATTATTAAGGCTGCCTTCTTTATTTATTTGCTCTTCTGGTGGTTTGTTCCTACCTTTGCTCTACATATTGCCTTAGTCACAGGGCACGGAGATGCGCTGCCTTGTAATTATCGGCGTGCTGACTTCCACTCTGCTCTTAGCGAGACATGAAAGGTGTCGTGCCAACTGTCGCTGGCTCCGCGGGGATGGGAACGGAGCCGCTGCATCCGAGGGATGCTGCTCGGGGAGCTCTGGTGCCTCGGGGCCGCCTCCTACCCGGTCCCTGTCATCAAGCACCTCGAAAGCAGCTGTAACAGCAGCCAGAGCTGGGAAAACACATGTGCTGGAGGTGTCCAAGAGCAGGATGTCTGATCCCGGGGAAGGAAGCACCCAGGGCAGCATGCTATCACTGACCTGGCTGGGGTGATGGCCTGCACGAAGCATTCCTATGTCGTAACTGAGCCCGCTGCGCCAAGCTTCTAATTAAAACCCCTGGAGGTGTCCCACGAGTGTGGATACAGATCCATGACTTGATGAGGAGCTGCCTAGGCAGAGGAGGGAGCCACAGGCAGTGCAGGATGCCGGCTGCCCCCAGGGCTCCCCACATCTCCCTGCCCCTGCCCAGGCACGCTGCTGCGGAGGGGAGGCTGCCCCAAACCTCTTCCCTATCTCCCCAGCCCCAGCCCAAACAGCACCCAGCTGCCCAAATAAACCTTCCTGGGTAACTTTATAAGAGCTGAAATGTTGGGAACCACCTTGTAGCCGGCTGTTAGCTGGGCACACAGGAGCTGCAGTGCTGTCTCATGCGGCTCCTCTGCTCCAGCGCTCAGCCAGGACAAGGGAACCCCCCTGGTGAGGTGGCAGCGGGCTGGGTGCCCCTACACCCACACCAGCTCTGTAGCTCTTGGTACCACATCCGTCCCCACTGAGCAGGGTGACGCCGGCTGCACCCCTGTTCTCTGCCTGGGGACGGCTGGGACCTGCTGCAGCCCGGCTGCTCTGCCAGGGCTTTGTCTTCTTGGGCAATAAGAGGAGATTTAGTGTGCTGCAAGGGGATTTCAGCAGCTCTTTGCCCCGCAGGGAACTGGTGTCCCAGTTGCCAAAGTCCCCGTGGCCAGCACCGCCCGACCCCATTGGGAAAGGCTCCTCCAGCGTTAAGCCTTCCTGCTTCCCTTCCATGAACTGCAAGGTCAGTCAAGATCAGAAAGAGAGAAATAACTACTGAAAACAAACAAGCAAACAAACCCAGCCCCAAAACAAAACCCAGAAAGTCCCCACTACCTCACACGTTTCTTTCTGGCTCTGCCCTGAATGTTGATCAGGGAGTTTCAGCCGTAAATCCATCCCGTGTGGCGAGAGGCTTTGTGCTGTAATTAACAAGTGACTATTGCGCAGCAATTACTTGGAGGTTAAGATTCAATTTCCATAGCTACCGAAGGTGCAGCAAGTGGCTTTCTTCAGTCTTTCTGGGGGAGATGATGCTCTCAGCACAACAAAGTGTAACTCTTGGTTAGGGTGCGTGCCCGGGGTCCGTACCTGCTGGGACGGAAAGCTTGGGGCGTGCAGGGAGAACAGCCCCCGTGCCCCGGGCGCCACACCCACACGTCTGCAATGCCTGCTCCAAGGGATTAGGAGGGGTTTGGCAATGCCCAGGCTGTGCACGGGGAGGTTCGCATCCACCCAGCACCTGCGGAGCTGGGGAAGCAGCGACGGGACCCCGGTGCCCTGCGGAGAGGGACGGGGCTGGAGGTGAAGGAGCCTCGGGGGGGTTTGGTGCTCAGAGAGCTCGGGGATGGGGGCGTGGATGGGAAAACCCCACCCCAGAGAAACCCCCAAGGCTCCGAAGTGAATCTTCCCATTTTCATTTATTAAAACAGCATTTTTAGCACAGAGACATGTTAAAAGTGAAAACGGGCAAAAGGCCTCTTACATCCCCCATCGATCTCCCGGGATATTTACCACCGTAGCGATATTGATCTCCCCAAAGTGCCGGATGTGCTCGCTTGTTACATTCGACACTTGCAGTGAGAAGGTATTTTCTGCACATAAACCAACCGGCACACCGTATAAACCAATCCCCAGGGATCGGGGCTCTGGTGGCAGCATTGCCCCAGGTGCCCCCTTGCTATCAGAGCTCTCTGCACAGCCCTTCGCCCCTGGGTGCCCATGGTGCTGAAGGACATGCGAGCCCTCCGCATCCCTGAGACATCCTCATCCCTGTGCATCCCTGCACCAGCTACATCCCTCCACCGGGGTGGAGATGGGGAAGGAGACTTTAACCTGTGGTTCCCCACCTGGGGAGGAATTTCCTTACAATAACTGCTCCGGTGTTGTTTTATGTGGGACTTCAGGTGCTGGGGTGTGTTATGGCTGGCGGTGAGCGTGGTTGCCCAAGTCTGATGGTAGGGCAGCGAGGAGTGGTCAGACCTAATCGGCTGCCCTTTGCCAGGCAGCAAAAACCCTCGTGTGCCTCCAGGCCCCTTGTTTCAGCCTCCTGCTGCCCTCAGCTCCATCCCCACAGCCTGAACCAGATAAACGCTTTGCTCTCTTGAAGCAGAGTCTGGAGCGTGGTTCAGACACCTGGAGCTGGCTCTGGTGGGGCATGCTGTGGTTCTGCAGCTCCTCAGCCCCAGTTTTCATGTGCTGAGCTGGGCACTGCCTCCGAAAGCAGCTTCCAGCCAAGAACTGGAGGGCGCGGGCTGTAGGAAACCGCGTGGTGTTCAGTTTCTGGAGATCCTTTCTGCCGCCGTGTCAGCCCTGATTACATCAGTCAAGTCGCATTACGCAGCCGGCGGGCTCTAATGGGAAGTGACAGACGTGACGGGGCGCGGGCAGGCTCTGGAAGCGGCACCAAGGTCCCCCGGGACCGGTCCCCCTGCCCCTCTCGCTGCTCCAGGCTCGGTCCTGCCTCGGCAGCGCACATCCTGCTCGGCTGGGCCCCGGGAGCCAGAGCAAAGGCTCAGCAGGGAGAGCACCGAGCTGCCCAAGCTGGCTCAAATCCATCAGATGCAAAATCCCTGGGGTTTGCTCCTCCCGGGGCTCACCTGGCTCCCAAACCATTGTGGAGATGTTTCCCAAAGTGGCTGCGATGTGTCCCAAAGAAAGGAACCACCGCAGAGCCTTCAGAGGGGATTTTCACCCACTATCAGTCCTCCCCAACCTTCAAGGTCTGCGGTTATCGGCGTTTTGTTCTGGCTGAGTCAATATTAACTTCTTAGACCAATAGAGAATAAATAGAAAATAATAAGCAGTGTACGGCTGATATCGATTTATGATTATTTGGGTCTTTTGCATGAGTTTCTCACACGCAAAGTAACTCTCAGCCTGCAAGGCACGCGCGTTTGTTAGCACCAAGAGACACGAATGGGGCTGAGGGACAGATTTGCTGCAAGGTTAAAAATACCTTGTAAAGAACGTGAGGAGTGACTTACAGCCCTACCTGGCGGGGGCTTGTGACCACTCGGAGAGCTCTGGGATCATCTTGCAGGTCTTAAAACATGTTAAAAATGTTAAATCAAATGAACTTTGCCACTTCCCTCCGAGCGAGGCGTTCGGAAAGAGCTTGGAAACCAGCATCGAGTTAAGTTCTCAGGTGAAAGGATCGTGGCTGTGCTGCGAGTACAAACCGGCTCTGCATGACATTAAAAAGAATCACAAGGAAAATTGCAGAAACAGCTGAGAGGCATTTCTCATTTGAAAAAAGGAGCGGGAACAGAGAGGACGTTTTGGGCTGTGATGTGGCTTTGAGAATCGTGGCCATTCGGTGTGGCTGCTCTGTCTGGGGCTGCGCATCGCTGCGTCCTGGTGTTGTTCCTGATGCTGAGCACCACTTCTGAGCAGTGAATGCAACCTGGGAAAGGGCACGGAGCACACTGCAAGCCCCTCCTGGCTGCCCCAAACAGGGCACCCCTGCAAACAGGGGGCTTCCCGCAGCAGGACCACGCTCGCCCTGTCCCTGTCGCCATCCCTGCGCCGCTTCGTGGGCAGCCTGGCAGCTCCCTCCTTTTCCCTCCTTGCTGCCTTCCCAGCCCCGCCGTCAGGATGTTTATAAAACTCGGAATCAATTTGAAGCCCGGAGACGTTCAGCCGGGGAAGCACGGTGCTGATAGGGTCAAAAGGCCTGCCGCCAATACGGATCACACAGCCTGACGGATTAATTCGAGCTGTCAGAACCAATACGCTTAAAAGCGCACGCGGAGGCGCAGGGGCTGCTTCCCAAAACAGAGGGTCACATTTTGCCAAGCCCCACGGAGCAAAGCGGGGCCGCGGGACCCAAATCCCTGTGTGGTTGGTGCTCAGCACCCCCAGCACCCCCAGCACCGTGGCTGTGGGCTGGCGGCAGCAGCAGCAGCACTCCCCTTCCCGGCGTCCCCGCGCTCCCTTGCTGGCACGGAGGCAGATCTGAGAAGCTGCAGGAAGTACATTTGTTATTGGGAACGCTTTGATATTTCGCATGTGAAATGTCTGCATGCTGGAGAAGTTCAGGCATCTGGCAGGAAATTACCATGAATCCTGTTTCTCTTAACAGTCACACACGCATGCCGCGGCTCTCCTTCCCTTTTCCCCCTTTTCCTTGCTCTCCCTGACTGCCGGCCTTCTCTGCCCACCTCGGGGCCTGATCCAGCCCCACAGAGCACCCCCAGCCCCGTCCCTCTGCTCCCACAGCACCCCTGGCAGCAGGGGGCCCGTCCCCAGCTCCGAGGGGGAGCGTGACAAAGGGCTTTTGGGCGGCACGCTGGGTTCTTTTACGCACTTCTACCTCTGAAGTGACTTCATGGAGAGAATCCTCCATCTGCTAAGGGCAGTGCGGGCTGAAAACCAGAGCTTCCCCATGGAGCTCCATCCCTTGTGCCATGCTCCTTGGGCACGGGTGTCCCCAAGTTCAGCAGAGTCCCCCAGGAGCTCCGGTTCCTGTTTCCTTGCTCCCTGCACCAGGGCTTCAGGGGCTTTTTGTGGGGTTCACAGCCTGGCGAGAGCACCCCAGGTATTGCAGCGAGCTCCTGGGTGCTGGCAGAGCTTGGCCACAGATCTGAGGCCATGGGCACGCAGGCGGCGGCCGGGCGCAGACACCGGGAGAGAGCCTCCGACGGGATTTTCGTGTTGCTTCCTGCTCGCTGCAGCCTTGCCGTGGAGTTATCGCTCCCATCAGGCTGCTGTCAGGCGGCTACGTTCCGTATCACTCACCGCGAGCGCAGCCCTTGCCAAAAAAATTATGACTGTATTAAATGATTTTATTACAGTAAACTGCAGATTGCGCAGTGTAAACACAGGTGGTGCAACACACCTCGCTTTCAACTGCGTCCAGGCCAGCAGGAACAACACACTGGAGCAGGATCTGGCCCCGGACCCTCTGCTCCCCAGGCTTTCTTCCCAACGTGGTTTTTCCTTCTATCCACCCAAGGGTAACAAGGCACAGAGACCCCAGCCAGGGCCCCCCCTGGAGCCCCCCTTTGGGCTGCATTTTTGGGGCAGGCGATTTCTGACCCCTTTTCAGAAGGGCCGCAGGGTCAGAGCAGATCCCGGGATGCCTGCCCTTCGTAAAACCGGCAGGTCTGCATTTTGCACGAGGTTTTAATTTTTATCGTGTTTGCTCCAGTCTGGGAGGGAAACCTAATGGGAAGCAACTGAAGCACCCCCCCAGTCGTGCCCTGCTTTGGGTCAGCTGAAATGCCAGGCCATGGAAAACCTGAAATATTCAGCACAGGGTCGTGCTGAGCAGGTGTGAGCACGGTCCCGCAGGAGCACCGAGGCTGGGGCAGATTGTGCAGAGGGGAAGAGGAAAACCACCCATGCATTTCTTTCCCAAGACCATGCAAGCTGAACAGCACGGATCATGGTCCTGTGCAGGCACCCTCAGAGCAGGAGCAGTGCCCACGCTGGGCTGGACGTGAACAGAGGCCCTTTGAGGATCAGCCGTCGCCTGTAGCTCCGCAGACCAAAATATCCGCGGGAAGGACAGCCCCGAATCTGCCTCCTCCCTGGTTTGGCGAAAGCGCTTTGGAGCACGGGCTGTCTTTTCCCCCTCTCCTTTTACTTTTACAGGTTTCATTTTGGCTTTGATTCCGGCAAGTTTACTGACAGATTACTTCATTTTAACTCTATGGCTTTCCTGTCTTGTGGGAGGCATATTTCTAAGTATCATATTTATCAAAAGGTCTGTGCAAAAACAAGGGCCAGAATTACTCTTTTGATGGTTCCCCCAATAACTACAACCGCAATAAATTTGTCAGGGACCTTGTGTGCCGGGGTCTGGAAGTGGGGTGCGGGCACGGTCGCCCCAAATTGGGGGCTGGTTCCCCCCCTTCCCACAGCAGCAACGCAGCTGGGCTTGCTGGCGGGGCCGCCCCTCCCGTCCCCAGGGGGACATATTTCCCCCTCCTATAACTTTAAATCAGAGCAGCATTTCAATAAATCATGGTGAACACTTATTTATTGGACATAGTTTTGGGGCTCTTAAAGCACGGAAAATAAATTTAATGGAGCGTTTGGAGCATTTCTCCAATCTTTTGAGGGATTACTTGGGGAATTTGTCAACGGAGCCAAGCACAGCAGCTTGATCCAGAGAGATGGGAAAGAAATTATGGGAGATACTCTACAAAGGCCCAGGTGTACCCTAAATCACATCAAAAAAGATTAATGTCAAAGGATTGCTTGCCAGCAAAGTTGATTGGCAGCGCTGCAGTTTATTTAATAAACTATCATTTTAGCCAGAGGGTGACTTTAATCTGAATTACATTTTCTTGTTTTGTCATACGCCATGCCAAGCGATTTATTGAATACTGTTGCATACTTCTTAACCTCAAACACTGAAAGAAAAAAGATGGAAAGCCTGGAGAGCCCCTGGAAAACCTTGAGACAGCAAAGCCTGCTCTGCGCGCGGGGCCGCAGCTCTGCTCCTGCTTTCCTTGGGCTCGGCTGGGGAGATGCAGGAGAAGAGGCAGGAGCTGAACCTGGGGTTTTTGCGGGTCTCTGAGCCAGGACACGAAGTGCCAAAACCGCTGCCCGTTCCTTACCCCAGCCCCAGGCTGGGTTTCGAGGCTCTCCTGCCTTCCAGGGACTCTGAGGCTTGGCGTAAGAGTGGTGATGGACGGGGCACAGCAGCAGGGACAAAAAGCTTTTGCAAAAGGAGAACAAAACCAAGAGGAAGAAGCAGCTGGGATCCCCTGCGCTTCCTTCAGCCCATGCTGATCTCCCCAGGGGAGCTCCCAAAGGACCCTGCTTCACCTCCCGGTGCGTTCCCGAGAGCCCCGCTGAGTGTTGGTGGAGCACTCCCCTCCTCTCCTCCTCCTGAAGGATTTTTCAAAGGTTTCAAAAACCTTGGTGAGATGCTAAAAGTGCCACTGTGGGGGACAGGAGCCCCCAGCGCCCCATGCTGAGCCCCACCAGGCCGGCACCACGGAACCTTGTGGACCCGTGCTGCGAGAGCTGGGGCCCGCTGACCCATGGGCCTCTTAAATAATGTGTTTGTGCAAACAGACAAAGAGATCCTAACTAATAATAATCCTCGTTCCAAGATTATGATTGAGTTTTTCCCCTGTTCTGCTTGATATTTCTGCCAAAGAAAGAAAAATCCTTGCTGAAGTCTAGCAGGAAATCCAATAAAATTTCTTCAAAAGATGGGTCTGACATTGAAAAATAGCAAAATTATAAAAGTAGGCCTCAGAAAAGAAAAGGGGAGAGTTATTATATCTGGCACCTACCGAGGGCCCAAAGCTCCCTCTCCAAATGAGCCATCACAGATTGAAAGTGTTTAGCTTCCCGTTGATTAAATATGGTGAAGGACCCGAGGCGTGCCAAGCCTTGGGGATCGAAAGTTTGTTTTCAGTCAGAATGTGTTTTCAGTCAATGGAAAAAATGGTCGGCCTGTGCCGGGGTATGTAACTGAGAAGCCTCAGGTTTGGAGTGAGTAATGACTGTGATGCAGAAATGCAGGAGGGTTGTTAATCATTCGACCCCAGCCCCCATAATTCAACTCAGCAACTCGTACGACTTTGGAAGTCTTTTTATTTTTTCCCTGCTCTTTATATATATATATATATAAACCATTTTCCCTACATTTTTTTTTTTTCCCCTCGTATTATTCTTGCATCCCTTTTCCCCCAGGTGAGCTCAGCCCCGTGCCATGCCGGGCTGTGGCTGAGCCGTGGTGCTGGGCTCCTGGCTCCTACCCCAAATTCTCCTGCGTGTGGCATGGGCCTGGAGGGGTCCACGGGCAGCAGAACCCCCACAGGACGGTGAGCACGGGCAGCACCAGCAGCCATGAGCTGACCGCCCTGGACGGACACGATCCCGCCAGTGAGACCTGTTGGCAAAGGTTTGGTGGAAACGGCTCTCCTGGAGAGCGCCGCGGGAAACCGCACGTCCCTGCAGACAGAGGAGGCCATTGAAAATACCCCCCCATTTTTTTCTTTTTAATTTTTTTTGGCAGAACAGGAGCCATTCCCTCACCAGGCTGTGCGCCCGGCTGAGCGGAGGCTGCAGCCCGTCCCCGCAGCGAGAGGCATGGAGCGGGCGATGCTCAGCACCGGCACCCAGCGGGGACCAGCCTGGGGGAGCAATCCCCTTTCATAGGGAAAGTCGGGGCAGATGGGGAGGATCAAACACACCTCTGCAGCCCCCGGGGTGAGCTCCAGGCAGAGCTCGAGTTCAGCGCCGGGTCAAGAGGTTGCTGTTGGGAGCAGCTGCGGGGACAGGGGTGGCTCTGGGGACAGGGGGTGGCTGCAGGAATGTGTCTTGAATGGCCACAAAACCATACCTGGAGCATAAGGAGCCTGTATAAATCATCCCTATGGCCACAGCTCCCAGCTCCCTCCCCATCCTGCTCCATCCTCCACATCCCTCCCCATCCCTCTCATCTCTCTCCATCCCTCGGGTCCCAGGGTGGGCTTTTCCCGGTGCTCCTCCCCACACCCCTCCACTCCTTTCTCACCCCCCCAAGAGATGCCTGACTTTATCCATTAACTTTGTTTGCCGGGCTGCTTCTCATTAGATAGCCAAGAAATTCCAGGAAGACAGGACACCCACTGGGCCTAAATGAAATTAGAGAACAGAGCAGTGCTACAAGTGGTTTAATTCAAATTATAGTAAGGCATTATTGCCAACTGCAAGTGCTCAGAATCATGAGTCAGACCCCCACAAGGAACGAGACAGGCTTAAAAAAAATCATGACTTGTTAAGTATATAATTAACTTTGGGGTTATTTTTATTTACCTTCCAGTTTTTAGCCTTCAGGAATCAAATTTTTGAGCTTGCCTGAATGAGCGTTGGAAACCACTTAAAATTAAAAAGGGAGGGAGAGGAAGAAGAGAACTCTCCCACATTCCCACGATGCCAGGGGCTGGGGATTGAAGGCGACACCACGTGTCACAGGAGTGGCGATAGCATCTCCGGAACCGGGACTGCTGCGGAAATCAAAGCCCAGTGTGCTCCTCCAAGTCAGGAGCTGCGGGCAACTGCAAATATCACCCACAGAGGACCTCTGGAACAAGGCACTGCTTTCTTCTCCGAAGCAAGCTCCCTGCTCTTGCGTGTCCTGGGCGCTGCACAAAGGGGCTTTGATGGGAGCCCCGGTGAACTGCTGGCCCTGAGCACGAGGTGAGGGACGAGTGGGGAAGCAGGGGGAGGCTGCGGCATGGCAGGGAGCTGCCCCCAGCCACCTGCACAGATTTGTAGTGGAAATAACAGCAGCAGGAGGAAAAAGACCCAAACTCTTAGAGTATGGAAGTGCTGCATCTTGCAGGAGAGGCAGGACCCCCAGGACCAGCCCCACCTTGCACCACTGCCATCAGCGAGCACTGTTCCAGCAGCAGCTTTTGCTCCTGGAGCTGTTTTCTTCTTGGGCACCAGGGTTTTTGCAGGGAGATGGATCTGTGCGGGACACCACAGAAAGATCTGAGGCTGATGTAACATCATGAGACTCCTGGGAACGTGCACGATGTTGGGCAGGAAGTGTTTGGGGAGGCCAAACAGGGTCATTGTGTGATGCCAGTTGTGCCAAAGAAGCGATGGGACGTGGTAGGGCACTTTGCTGGGCGAGGGCCGAGTTTCTCCACGTGCCCAAGCCACTCGCAAAGCCCTGGAGCAAGCAGAGCCTGGGGGATCCAAATGGGTCAAGCCTCCCCTGCTCCCTGCCTCGGGTTGTGTCTTCGCCTGTTTCCGCTGAACAGATAGTACCCTGCTATCTTTCACTGAAACATCATGTCCAATTTATCCCTTGATTAAACCCATATTTTGCTTGGCTATATGTCAAATATAAGAGGGCCGCATTCAAGTGAACTAATCTTGGTTTACTTGCCAGTAGGTAATTTGATAGACAATTTGGCAGGCATCCACTCTAGAATTAAGCAAACCTGAGCAATAAAGATGTAGAAAAACAATCCTGAAAAGCCATAATGAGCCGTCTAGTTTCATTCAATAGCAACTTGTTCCACTTTCGCTTCTGCTGCCACGCAGGACCTGGCGCCTGGCAGTGCCTGAGTGCAGTGGGCACCGCTTGGCCCAAGCCCTGTGAGCAGCCCCAGGCCCAGTGCTCCTAACACTGCCCTCAGGGTGGCAAGTGGAGCCCTGGATCCAGCTCTGCTTGCTGAAGAGGCAGGATCTGCTGAATCCAACCTCAGAAACCTCTCCTGCACCCACATCCCTGCTGCACTCCCAGGAGTGCCTCTGCCTGCAGCTGCACTGGGGTCACGCCGTGCGTCCCACCCCATGGCCGGAGGGATTCCCCCCGTGCTTTTTAGCACCAGCAGGAAAAACTCCTTGACACCACTTTCCCCCAGCAGGTTTCTGACTTAGGGCAGCAGACCCTGGTCGGAGCAGCACCAGAAGCAGAGTTCTGGCTGTCAGGAGGGGTGAGGACGGGTTGTCGGCAGCACCCATGGGCGCACTCCTCGAGCAAACCCCACCAAGGGCTGTGACGCCTGCAGAAGGTCCCCGGAGGTGGCACGACCGGGGCTGCGTTTCGGTGCTGTGCTCCTGGGGCTGTGGACAGAGCAAAGGGGCTGTCAAGCCGCTGCCGCGCTGCTCCATTCCTCATAATGCCATTATGTATTGCTGGTATTAATCACGCCGCTAGGTAAGCATTATGGCACTTTTATGGTAGCTTTGAAGCTAATCTGTCACTAATGCCTTCTGGATTATCATGATTTCTTACAGTTGTGATTCATTAACTCAGATGCCTAATAGAATTAGTATTAAACATCTTCCATAGATTTCTGCCTCAACATGTTGAGTTTTGAAAGCCTTTTCAATATTTCATTGTGTTGTATTAAATGGCATGTCAGGCACATTGTGTGGTCTCCTGCAGAACCTGGCGCAGGGAGAGCCACCGGGGGCCGGCTCCTGGGACCGGGGCCGGGGCATTGCAGGGCCGGGGCCGAATCCTGCCTGGGGAGGCCGTGCAACATCACAAGGGGTTTCCAGACAAGGTCAGTGGCATAGCTGCTCGCTTCCAGGCACGTGAACCCGTCACCAGATAACGAAGCTGGTACAGAAGAGGTTAATCTGCTTTGAGGATATAAAATGCAGTGCAGGTACTAAATATGATTGTGATCATTACTTGGCCCTGGAGGAATCCTTTCCCTAGACACTGCACTGCCATTCCTGGTAGGACTATTATTCCTAATAATCAATATTAATTTTCAATGCATTCTCTGGGGCTCAGAATTATTTTCTTGTTTAGGATAAGATCTGGATCTTGAAACAGCCTAAAAAGAGGTATGATTAGTATTAGTATTATTTGCATTATCACTATTATCTTGGTATTTTTAAAAAAAACTTATTTAGATAGCCATCTCTCCCCGGCAGCAGGTTGTGCAGCTCACAGCCCTTTATCTGCCTACCTCCACCTGTGTGTTGCGGGTAACAAATTTTTACAGTTATTATTATTAATAACACAGGGCCAAGACCAGAACAACACTGCATGAGGTTATGTGTGTGTCTGAGAGGCCGGGCAAGGCAGCGTGATGCCTCCTGCTTGTTTTGGAGGTTTCCCGAAGTGGTGAGTCCCCAGTGAGCTGGCTCTGCTGGGGCACCCGGCCCTACAAGTGAGCAGCCCGGGGACGGTGCCGGCAGCAGGCTCTGGGAAGAGCCTGAACTTTGGGATGCTCCTCTGAACCCGACGGCGAAACCTTCCCGGAGTGCGCCCGCCCTGACCCCAGGAACCCCATGCAGAGGCCGTCAGCTAGGAAAACAGTGCAGGGGAACTTCAAAGCGGTGATTAGGAGCAGCTGTGCAAATTGACAAACCCATGAGGAGCGAGGAGCTGTACCTGTACCTGCCTGCTGCTCCTCCTGCCCTTGTGGGGGCTCGCGGAGCCCCCAAAATGTGGCCGGCACTGGTTTGCTTGGCACGGAGCGGCGGGGCTGGAGCTGTTTCGCTGCCAGTGTTAATAAAATTCCTCTTGCGGGGTTTGAGAAAGAAACGCTGCTTTTAGCGAGGCTCCGCTGGAAAAAAGGTCAGCTTTGGGGCAGGCGTTTGACTGATAGCCTGCGAGCGGCGAGGGGGAGAGGGGTCGCTGGGAGGCTGTGAAAGGTGGCTTGTCCCGCTGCCAGAGTCAACGTGTGCCTGTGATTGAAGCCCACATCCTACCCTGCTCCCGCTGCCATCCATCATGCCCGGCATCGACAGCCCCACAATTTGTAAGCGGCCCCGCTCCCCCTGCAGCGGCTCTGGGCATCGCGGGGGGGACACAAGTTCACAAATGAGGGGCGACGGGGAGCGAGCACCCCCCTGCACGCAGAGCCTTGTGCAGGAGAGGTGACACCGACCCCAGGTTGGGGTCCCATTGCCTTCGTTCCTGTCCCCCCCTAGGGAGAAGTCCCCTCCATGCGAAGAGATGCGCCCTGCTCACAGCAATGCTCTGCTCTGAGCGTTTTTCTATCAACATGATGGATTTCCCAACTGCAAGTGACTTCTCAGTGAAACCCTCTGATTTTATTTATCTATTTTGGTGTGCGGGTGCACGTTAAGGGGAAAAGCAATTCTTAAAACTTCTTCATTATCTGACCTTCATAAAGCAGGCATTTAAACCCTCAGTCTTAATTACAGAAACAGTTTGGTTCTCGCCTTGATTTCTTCAACAAAACCCTGAAACTCCCCAAAGCAGAGCTCGGCCGGGGAGAATCCTCCCCCTGCATCCCCAAGGAACATCGCCGCTGGGGCTCCAGTGTTTCTCCCCAGCTTGGAAATGCCACTTTTCAGAGGAACGTCCTGCTTGAAAAGGAGGAAAACCAGGCGGTTCCAGCGCTGGGCTGAGGGCTGCTCACTGCAGCCTTTGTTTCAGGGAGTGAAAGAGGCGGTCACGGGACGGCAGTCAGCCGGCGGGACAAGGAGGGGGGGCGAGGAGAAAACTTTAATTAGGGTAACTTGAAGGCGGGCTTTAACCGACAGCCGGCGGGAGGCCCGGTTTGATCTCCTTGTGGGACAGAGCGTGTGATTAATTGTGGCCTGTCGAGGGGACGGACACCTGCCCGTCACATGCCTGGGCTCCCGGCGCGGGCTTTGATCTCGCAGGCTGCGTGGGAGGGTGCTGGGTGGGCACCTTGCTGTGTGCCCCCGCGCTGCTTTCTTGCCGGCTGCGGGGGGTCTGGGGGACAAGGGGGGTGGCGAGGAGGGGTCTTGGCCTGGGGTCAGCCTGGGAGGAGCCAGGGGGTCACCCCAAGGGGAAAGTCCAACCCTGACCCGAGTGCAAAGGGGATGCTCGGACCCCGACGCTGCTGCAGAGCTGCACTGGGAAGGTCCCCTCGGCCCCTGGACGTGCTTGTCGCCAGCCCAGGACACAGTGGGACTGATGCTGGGGCAGGTGAAGGGGTGCCCTGGGTGGTGTCCCCACCTTTCACCATCCCACTCATGTCCCATGACCGTGTGCCACCATCCGGGCACAGGGAGGGGAGCACGGAGCCACCCAGGGCTGCTTGGGGAGCAGCCTCACAAGGTCTCCTCTATAGGGACAGGGTCCGGGTCACCCAGCCCTTCTCCAGCAGGGTTTTCCCACCTGGGGAGCCATGCAACGTGGGGGGAACTGGGTCCAGGTCCTGCCCTGTGGGTGCTGTCCTGCAGGGAGCCTCTCGCAGCACCCTCCAGGCTCTGCTTGCCCACCCGCTCCCCACGCATTTTGAGGGGTGATTGGCACGGGCACCTTTGCGCCTGGGCCCGGTCCCGGGTTTATTCTCAGCGCTGACATTTGTGCCAAGCAGGCAGAGCACGCCGTGCCTGCTGCCCCGAGCGGGAGCGGGTCCTGCGGGGAGAGAAAGAGGATCCCGACAGCTCTGGTTTCAGCCTGACCTTGAGAGCGCAGTGGGGAGGGGACCCCCTCGGGCTCCCCCTCATTGCAGGGGGGCACCCAGCATGTCCCGGTGGGGACAGGCAGCAAATTTTTGGCAGCACTGGGGGATGCTCGCACCGTCCTCAGCAGCTGGCTCTGAGGGGCGAAGGATGAGGGGACACGGCACTGCTATGGTGGGTGAAGCCGTGCCCATCACTGCTGCCACAGCTTTGGGAACCTCCCTGAGCTGTTTTTTCCCCCCTGTTTTTCCTCCCAGCTTTGCACAGGGACAGGAAGGGCTCTGAGGATGTCCTGGGAGCTGGTTTGAGTCCTACAAGCAGCGAATGTCCTGATTCTGGGGAAAGAAATGGCCTAACTGAGCTAGAGGCGAGTATGGGAAAGCCCTTCTCTGTTCTGCATGAATATAACAAAAACAAATTTCCAAAAGCCCTGGACAAGCCCAGTAAGTCTGTAATGTGGTGTCCTGTTTCCTAATCTCTTCAGTAAGGAAGCAGTGTGTTGAATTTAAAATATCCCTCTGGTAAATGCTAACTATTTAAAGAGTGCTAGGGTCTTAGAAATGCAAAACAAAGATTTGTTGATTAAAAACACATGGTTTGTTCTGGAGGCAAGAGTAGCCAGAAAAATCAGTTCTGACAGTATTTTGGCTTTTTCAATCCCACAAGACATGATGGTGATTTATTATAGTGATGTCAGCTGTGGTTGAAAAAAGTTCCCTGTGTTGTCTTAATAAAAGAGCTTTACCTTGAAATCATTAAACTCTCAGCCTGTTTATTTGAAGCGATGACTGTGAATGTGAATGGTCCCCTCTAAATCACTCGGCCTTTCGCTGGAACATATGCCTGCACATGAGGTGCGGTGACAGCCTGGAGCTCGCCTCGCTAATGCGAGGCGTGTGATGGATGTGATTAGCGTGGCTTTGAAACCTGGGGGGGAGATAAGAGCGCGGGGCGGGGAGAGGAGCCTCCCTGCCTCACAAAGGGGATGGGAATCAGAAAGACAGCCGCCTCTGTCCTCTGCTGCCATCCGGGCAGATGTGCAAAGTTTGTGCCGTTTTCCACCGAGGCAGGTTAGAGCAAAATGTCCAGCCGGGTACCGAAACCAATGTCAGCCGCAAGGCTTTAGCGGGGAAAAGGAAAACGAACTTTTCCTTCCCACACTTAATTTTGCTGCTGAGATATATGGGTGTCATATGCTGCACGCAGTGTACGGAGCAACGGAAGAAGTATAACAGAAATAACCTGCCAGGCTCGGCCCACCATCCCTCATCCCGGTTATAAACTTAGCTGAGCTCAGCAAACCACATTAGCGAGGGCCTCCGCAGCAGTGATTTACCTGGGCGCACGTGGTGAGCATTGGAAAAAGAAGCCCACATCCCAACGTGAGACCTACCAAAGCCATGCCCTTGCCGCCTCGCCTTGCCAGCCTCCCCTGGCAGCAAACTGCAGGATAACCTTGCCAAAATCAGGGTGTCCCCTGTTTTGCAGGGTGAGCGGCAGGAGTGCCTGCAGCCTGGCCCCAAGCCCTTCCTCGTGGCTCCGGCCGCAGGTTGGAGCCGAGCGCTGTTTGCTTCTTGGGTAAACACCCGTAATCTCCCCAGCCAGAGTTTATCGCTGGGAAGCGAGTTAAATTCTTCTCGGATAATCCCCGCGTGCTGCGGTTTTCTGAGCACGGGATTTCAGGACGGCGCGTGATGGAGGCGGGCGGCTGCGGGCAGGATCCGACCCACGGGAGATCCATGCCCCAGCCCCGAGGAGATGCGGCCCAGAAATCCTGCACGCCGCGCCGTTCCTGCATGAGGCTGCCAGGCCGAGCACGGGAGCAGAGCCTCTGCCTTTGGTCTTCATCGCAGCACAGCCCTTGACGTGGGAATTATAGTAGAAATAATACAGATGTTGAAAAAAAACCTCTGCGGGTTGTTTACGCTGAAACGCCTGGTATATGGTGGACGGGAGAGCGCATAGCGTGAGCCGAACTCTGACCCCGCTGAAGTGCATGGGAATGTTACCAGAGACGAGACGCTTGGCAGATACTAACAGATCATATATTATCTGCCTTAGCTGGAAGAATTATATTTTTCCATCAGCATGATTATTTTTATTTGACTTTTAAGTTGAGCTGGAAGACAGCGTGGCTTACATCCATCATTGCTGCGGCTATTAGAAAATTAACCCGGCTTAATAAACTTTCTGCATGGCTAGCTTCTGCAGCTGGGTATCCAAAGGAAAACAAATATATCGACTGGTCCACTGTGGAAACACATCTCTGAATAAGACTTGCTGGAAGTGAGGAATGGCCCGGGATGGTCCTCGTGAGGCTGTGCTGGAAGGGGTCCGTGCAGAGCTGGGGGTTTGGAAATCTTCCCGAAATTCGCGTCTCTTCTCTGCTGTGTGCCTGCTCCGTGCGTTACCGAGCCGGTGCCTGGGCTCAGCACAGGAGCCTCTCCTGTTGGTGCTGAGCACGGAAGGCAGGGGGGAGCTGGGAGTCTGCTGCAGATGGGATTTGAGAGGGAAGAGCCAACGCTCGTCTCTGAACGGAGATTGGAAGTTCCATCAGTCTGCTGCAGGCCGGCACAACGAGCTGGGTGCTCACACCTTGTGTCTCCCCCAGGAGATGCAATAAGAGGGAATTCAGCTGTGTGATACCGGTTCCTTGGTGTGCCGGGCTGCTTTTCTAACCTCTTCTTCAAGCAGCCGCCCCCCTTTGTACTCGCTGCTCCGAGGAAACATATTTAGCGCTGGGTCTGAGTGCCTGGGGATGGGGATGGGTTTGGGATGTCCTCCCCTGCAGGCAGTGCTGTGGGGCCGGGGCTCTGCTGCCAGACCTGCGCTGAGCATCGCAGGACGTGGGTGGGAGAGCCTCAGGAGGGGCCTTGGGTTTGTGGATATGGACCTGGCAGGAGGAGGCAGGACACCCCGCGTGTCCCAGGCTTCTGGAGCAGCCGGAGAACCGTCCACAGAGAGAGCAGAAGACAAAAACAGGGAGGTCTGAGGGGGCAGAGCATCACACACTGATCATCCCTTTGGTGTCACAGCTGCACCGGGGTCCCTGGGCACCAAAACCCCGCGGGTCTGGGCGCTCAGCAGTGTGCAGGAGCAGGGGGGCCCTTCCCTCCCTCTTGCGTCTACAAGCAAATTAAAAATTAAATAAATAAACTTGCTAGTTTACAAATAGAACTGTTACTTGTTACTCACAGTATTAACAGTCTCCTTTTATATTTTTTTTTCTTTTTTTCTTTTTTTTTTTTTTTTTTTTCTGAGGCTGTGAAAGACGTTTGTTTCAGTTGCCAACATCTCTACAGAACTAATGTGGGTGGATTGTGACAGATATAATTTCTCCATCCTACAGTTTCATCAACTTGAGTTCTGTTAAACTATACCCGCTGGGCTTAGCTCCTTTTAAAGTTTCCGCTTTGACAGGTAGATTTATTAGTCTTGAAATTTGTACAAATCAGATGTCACTCGTGGCAACTTGTCAAAATGTCAGTCTGGTGAGGGAGGCATGAAAGGATTTTCTGGAGAGAGACGGGAGGCAGGCTTTAAAGAGCTCGAGCAAAGCAGAAGAAAGGAGCTGGGAGGGATTGCAGCCTTCTTGATCCTGGGGGTTTTACTTTATTAAATATCTAGCGCCATACAGTGGGAGATGCTGTTGGATCCTGCCCGCCAAGACATCAAGGCTGTCAACATCCACTGATGGCTCCTATCTCGCAGCCAGTCGAGTTCCGCAGCTTGTTATGTATATTTAGGGCAAGGCTGAGGCATGGGGAGGGGAAAGTTCGGCTCATTTTTTTTCAGGCTGTTATGTTTGCAATGTTCCATTACAGCCCTGGCAGCTTGAGCACGGAGCCGTGGCGCATGCTCTGCAGGGCGAAGCTCGAGCCAGGGAAATGGGAAAGGGGTGAGAGGAGCAGGGAAGCTCTGCCAGATGCTGCAGGAGGTGGTGGCTGCAGGGCTTGACCTGCCTAGACAGGATTCTCATCCCATCCCCATCCCCATCCCATCCCCAAACCCCTGGAGCTGGGGGAGCCGGGTCTACACAGGCAGTGACAGAATGGAGCCCTCACATCTGTGTGCACAGACACACACAGGGCTAATTGGCCGTGGGAAGCTGTAATTAAAAACACTGACCGGCACTCTTGCTGATGAAGGCAGGAGCAGGTCAGAAGCTCTCCCATAAGAAGACCGCGCGCTGCAAGGGGCTGGGACACGGCAGCCTTGTCCCCGAACACACGGACCAAATAATTTTGACACTGAAGTTTTTCCGTGGAATAAATTTAGGGTTGTTGAAGTGAAAAACTTAAAAAGAAAAAAAAAAAAAAAGTATTTTAGAAAAGCAATTAAAAAAACATTATTTTGATTGCCATTTCCAAGAAGATCAGGAAAATCTCCACCAAAATCAACATTTTTACATGAATATTTACATTTTGTTTGAAAAATCTGTTTTGGCTGAAAAGACACTTGTTGAAATTTGCGTGACGGGCGATGTCACCTCCCTGGCGACGTGGGCACCGCCTGGGCCGTGGCCACGCGTCACCAGCAGCCCCCGCAGGGCCACGGGAAGAAGATCCCGCAGTTCCCTGCTGCGGCTCCCGACACAAAAAGGGGCTGCGTAAATCCTGACCTGGATGCTGAGCGGGGCTGCTCGTGCCCCTTTGGAGATGCCAGAAGGTGCCGAGATGGATCAGGGAATTTCAGGGTATCCTGCCTGCTGCATCAGTTGCACAGCACCAGGGCTCGATGTGCTATGGAGAGATGCTTCCCAAAAATGAGGTCTGGTTAGGAAGGGGCCTTCCCTTCTCCAGGACCCCAGGGAAGCTGTGATCCCTGCCCCAGATGGAGAGATCCCCAATGTGGCTGATCTCAGGAATCTGCTCGATGATCCAGAGCAGGGCACTTCACCTTGGTTCCATCCCCACCTTCACATCTTGCTCTTCACCCCAATGAAGCTGTGAAATGAGAAATTACATAAATTTTAAAATTAAAATAATAATAATAATAATAAAATAATTTAAATTACATAAATAAATTTATTATTATTATTTTCAGTTATCAAACAGAAAACCGGGGTTTGTGACAGGGCGAGGCCTAAAACTGAGAGGCTTTGCTTAATTAATCGGCACCTAAACGCCTTGCTTCCTCCAGCACCGCAGCGATCCGCTCATGAAAGGAGGAGAGGGGGGAAACCCACTTCAGACGGGGAAGGTTTTCTTGAAAAGCAATCACTTGGTGTCACATCCCGAGCTGCTTTCCTTTCATGTGGCAAGCGGATGACGGCAGCTTGCTCCCCCTGCTCCGCATCAGGTGCGGGGCTCCGTGCCGCTCGTGGGGGCAATGTCAGCGGGGCAGGAATGGAACAGGAGGGTGGGAAGGGGAAAAAGGGTGGGATTTTGTGCCCGAGAGGGATCCAGGCTTCCCCACGTGCTGCGGGGCGACGCTGGCGCAGGCGGCATGGGAAGGGAGAGAGCAGGAGACGGAGAGGGAAGAGGAGAGGAGAAAAATGCCTGGCATGAGTTCAGAAAGCTCTCCAGCTCACACATCTGGTTCTTATATTTCAAAGTTAATTAGTCATATTGAGGCTGTCTGAAGATAAATTTATCATCCAGAAAAAACACAAACAGTTTGAAAAATGAAAGGAAGTGAGGTGACACGGCTTGACGTTTAAATAAATCATTTTAACATGATTAAAAAACTTGTCCTCCCTGACACCCGGCGCTGGATACTTTGCAAAGACTTTTTGACAAAGACAAGTCCCGCTTTGGCACACAAAGCCCCTGCCATTCACTGCCACACAGCCAGCCCTCCCCGACGCTTCCCCCAGCGACTGCCGGGGGGCCCAGCCTGGGCTGAGCCGGAGGCTGGGAGCCCCCCCGGGACCCCCAGCGGGGGGCACCCAGAGGTGGGACCCGGCCCTGGGGGAAGGCACGGGTGTGTGGGGGCGATGCCGCTGCAGCATGCCTGTCCCCATGTCCCCCCAACAAACCCAATGCTGGTTGAACCCAACGTGAAGGTTTCCCGTGTTGGTGATGCTGTCTCCCCAGCGGTGCCAGTGGGATGGTGAAAGGAGCCGGTTTTGGTGCAAAAACCCCCTCGTTTTGGTAATTCTCACCCAGCAGCTGTCACCGCATGTTCCACTGACACCGTGCAGAAGTCTTGTTAGGTCCAGGGCTTTAGTTTTACATCCATGTTATCAAATTTCCCTCTCACTGGGCTGAGTGATGGGAGGCGTGTGGTGGCACGAAGCGCCTGCCCCGACCGAGCATCCTGCTGCGGGATGCCGCGAGGGCGAGTGGCACGGGGCTGGCTCTGAGGGGCTGGGGACTGCTGGTCCGAGGGATGTTTAAGCTTTGCTGACCCTGGCTGAATTTCCAAGGTCTTTCATGCCTCGGTTCCAGCCCAGTCCCTGGGGAGCCAGCTGGTTGTTGGCGGGTTCCCAGCCCAGGGAATTAAACGAGATGTCGAAATCCCCCCAGCTCCAACCAAGCCACCAGACCTCGGATAAGCCCTTGCTCCCTTCACCCTCCAGGCCTCACTTTGCAAAGCTGCAAAATGGGGATTGCACAGGGCCTGTGGTCCTCCCCTGCTTCCCAAAAAGCTGCATGTAGCAGACGGACGGACGGACGGACAGACGCACGGAGACATGAAGCCCCTGCCTGTTTGGAGCTGCAGAAGTTGAGAAGGGTGGGAAGACGCACGTCTCGTAACAAGAAAAGAGCTCTCCTGGGCATGAAGGAAGCAAAGTGACATAAAGGAGCGTGAAATAAAAATAAATAAACAAAAAAGTGACGCTTAATGGATAAAATGAATATTCAAGTTGTTTCCAGGGAGGAATCTTTGACTTTGGTGCTGGTTACAGCTACAAGGTTTGCGCGTTTTCTTGCTGTCAAAGCCTTCACCGTAATTGTCCAAAAGTTCCTTGATTATCTCTAACAAAACTGTCAGCTGCCTTTGAAGTATCAGAACAGTCTCATCACATCTTATTAAATAGTAAACATCATTTGCAAGCCTGCAGAGCCAGGCAGTGGCGGGTGGGCGGCGCGCGGCGGGGCCGGGGGTGCCGCAGGGCCGGGGGCAGAGCCCTGCGAGGCACAGAAAAACCATCCCTGCCAGCTCCCGCAGGGCTCGGGAGGAATTACTGGGCTGGAAATGAAATCCTTGGTTTGGATCCCACCGAATGTTTTCATGCTTTTCCTTCCCAACGGATTTGGGGGAACTTACTTCATGCGTTGAAGTGTCTTTCGAGAGCTGAATATTTCATAGAAGAGTAATTGTGCAATTAGCTATGAATTAGTAAAAATTCATTCTAATTACTTCCAGGTGTGACACATCTTGTGCTCAGAAGCGAGGAGGGGACTGACGCTGCCCTGTCAGCATTTGCTTTCGGAGACACCTCGCGGGGCTGCCGTGGGATCCTCTCATCTCACCAGGCTGGGATGGGAGCCGTGAGCCCTGGCATGGATCGGATCCCACTTGGTGCAAACCACCCTAAAACTGTGAAGGTTGGCCCATTTACCCTGCTCTCGGTCTCAGAAATGGGCTGGTGGCTGAGCCCCATGGAGCTGGAGCCCCTTCGGCCCCCCCAGCTGAAAGCGTGCCCCCGGCTCGCTGCTGGCTGGGGTGGGAAGCCAGGTGGATCCTATTGTGCCTGGTGCGTCATTAAAAACACTGGAAATCTCACAATAAAGCCTGCAAGATTTCCAGCCTTAATTCCAGATCAAAGAGGCTTTGGGAAGGAGCATCCCAGGTTTGAATGCTTATCTCAGCCAGACCCAGCGAGCTTTTGAAGTTGCCCCATCAGTCACTAATCAAAGATCTCCTTTTAGATGGGGAAATCAAATCCCTTTCAGCAGAACGGGTGGTTATCAGCTTCTAAACATCACTTGTCTTTCCAGTGACCTTCTTTTTGTGAGCTGACCCTGGGGCCAGCACTGGAGCAGGAAAACCTTGCGAGAATTGGCCCTGCAGTTTGCAGAGCATTGGCACACGCATAGCTGCGCTTTCAAATCAGCAAAGAATGCGTGTGTGGAAGCAATAAAACCCTTCAGAGGTAAATAAATACATGCTGTATTCCCCATTTAACACACAGCAATTGCCTTAAACTACAAGCGCTAACAAAGAGACAGCATTTCCACTCAAAAGAGGAATTCACAGAGCTATCGGCCTCTGTTTTCCCTCACCAGACAATGTTAAGGGGACGATAGCATCTGGGAGGACCAAGACCTTAGATCCAAGTGTCTGGGAAGGTGGCACCGGGACATCACAGGCTGCTCCTGCTCCCTTGCAAGGGTGCAGCCAACCTCTGTGCAAAGAGACTGGGGGAATTTCTTAATTTTTCCACCCTCTCTGCAAAAAAAGTAAGCCACCAGCGAGGACTGTGGATGCTGAAGCTATCTACAATTAGTTTTGACACATGGTGCTGAGATACAGAGCGGGACGTGGTCCCACAGCCACTGCAGTCCCGGTGGCCAGATTTTGCCCTGTCCAAAATGCTCTGATCACCTCCTGGGCTTGCAGAGGTACACCATGTAATATCACCAGATACCTTGCAGCAAAATCTCTGTCTATATTGCAGAGCTGCATGGATTCGGCCGTGCCTGGATTGAGTCTGAATCAGCATAATGACCAGTTTTCAGTGAAAACGTTGCATCTTATTTAACCTAAATTACATGGAGCTTCAGGACTCTGCCTTTGAGTCTTCTGGCAGGATCGTACATGGCTCTCTGGAAAATTGCCTGAGAACTTATGTCCAATTTTGTAACTTGCTGGCTTACCAACTTTTTGACAAGCTGCTGGGAAACCTCTTCTTGCAAATAGCTTGTGAGATTGACATTTGCACTGTCAGGTAAAACTTTTCCCTGGACAGCCTGGAAAAAACCCAAGCACGCACAGGCCTGTCTTCACTGCTGCCACTTGGCCGTGCCCACGAATGCCAAGCTGCAGCAGGACTCTCCTGTGACCTCTCCTGTGATCCTTTGCTCACCGAAACCTCCAGGAAACAGCTTGTGCTGCTAAAATCCCTCAGAGGATTTCGCCGTGTGGCGGAGAGCAGCGCTCTGTCCCGCCACCAAGAACATTCTCTGGATGCGGTTACGGTGACCGTGCCTATGCGATCCCTCCTTGTAAATCTGTTCTGCAGAGATCGGATGACGGGCTTCTCTTTACGGACACTTTCCTAATGGGAATTTACACCGTGGAACTGGAGGTGGAGCAGGATTGGGAGCGCAGCCCAGAGCTCCCCGCTGCCTGCAGCGGGGCTGGCGCAGCCGAAGCGGCCCCCTGCCGCGGTGCTGGGCCTGCTTTCCGCGCTGGAGATCCATCACCCACTATTTTGGTCTTTCCCTCTATTTTTGGAAATTGTCTCACGGTTCCATATCCTCCCCTGTAACCGGATTCTTCACGTCCCTCCACATCTCTGTGCTCGGGGTTAACCCTTTGGGCTGGGGCTAAAGAAAAAAAAAGAGGAAAAAACACACCAAACGTGGCGCAGTGGATGGTGAGGCTGTAGATCACCGAGCCCCTAAACAGCACGGCTTTTATTGGGTTAGAGCTGATTTCTTTCACGTTTGCCTGGGCGACTTTGCATAATTAAAAATAGGCCTCTCTTATAAAAAATAAACAAACGGTATCACTGTCCTGTGCAGGAACAGCCCGGGGGCAGCTCCTGGCTGGGTGAGGTGCCCAGGCCGAGCCCAGCTCCCAAGGCTCCTTTGAAACCTCCAAGTCTGAGCACGGGAGGCAGAGCGCACCGGACCGGCGCTGCCAAAAACTGGAGGTTTTTTTTTAATAAGGCCTCAAACAAACTAATAAAAAGCCCCCATCAGCAGGGCAAATTTCATTCCAGCTGGGAGCTGGATTCCTGTTAAAGGAAAGTGCCAGCAGGCCCTTTAGCTCCAATGGCACTACCAGACGTAGCTATAATTATGAGCTTTCGATTGCTGTGTGAAAGCTGTTATGAATTTCAGTGGGCAGAGGGGCACAGAGGAATAGTAAATCACCCAAACAAAAGGTATGGGCAGCAGGGAGTAGGCTCCGGTGTTAACCAAGCACCATTGTAAAGAGCTTAAATTATGAACACGTGCCATAGTTAGAGCAGGCTCTGCAACTGGGAGCTAATTGTCCTGGAGGCACCCAAGCATCTCTGCAAGCACAGGAGAAATCAGGTTCTGCTTACCGGTCCCTTGTCCCTGGGATTCCCAGTGCTCCCAGTTCACCCAGAGTACTGGGAGGATTGTGGCCATGGTTTGGTGCAGCTGGGGATGCTGTGGTCACCAGCATCCTGCTCATGGGATGCTCCAACCTCCTTGACTGCACTGGGATGGGGATTCTCCATCCAACAGCTTTGTGCAAGCACAGCTCTCCAGGCAGGACTTCCTACTAGCCGTTCAGCCACCACTGTCAGCACCTGCCAAACACAAACTCTGGATAATCTGTTGTTGATTTGTACATGGATTTGTACCGGAAAAGGTTTTTGCTAGCCCCCCGGCTTTACACAGGCCCCTTTATTGGCCCTGGAGGCACCGCTTGCATGGGGTGCAGCCGTAACTCACGGCACCACTGCTTCATGCCACCGAGGGACCTGAATCACCCCATCCCGAGCTCCTTTGGTGTGTTGCAGCAAGGCATGCAGTGCTTGAGTTTGTTCAACAGCTCCATGTCCTGCAGGCGCTGTCGGAGATGCTCTTGAAGAAAAGGGCCTCTTGCCCCACACCTCCAAAATTTATTTCACCCAGAGTTTTGCTGTCTTCCAAAATGCATCATCTTTCCCCAGGCACTCCAGGGGACCCCCACATTTCCAGGCACCACTTCAAGCTCTTTGCAGCCCTACAAACCCTGCAGGTGGAGGAGAACACAGGTCCCTGGCACAGCCATCGCTCACCCTTGACCAAATGAGGAGCACCTGCAAGTGGACCCCAAAATGTGGCTCTCCCCATGCACTCCCCCCCCTTCCCCATCTCTGGGGATCTCATTTATTTTTAATTGTGGCTCTATTTAATCAGCCACTTGCTCACTCATTTTTCCAAGTCTCAGCATCCTCAATCAACCTGGGACAGCTCAAGCAGCACGGGGAGAATTCAGATGTTGGCCAGGACGGTGCTTCCCCCTCTCCGTGGTGGGTTTTCATGCTTGGGGAGATTTGTCTGCAGACATAACTTCTCTGAACCTCAAGGAAGTCAGTGCTCTGCCGAGACAGCCGCAGTATTAATGTCCCGAACTTGGAGCAAGGAGGGGAGCGTGTGCATGGAGAAGCAAGTCTGCACCAAACCGCATCAGTAAAATGAGAAAGCCAAAGATTGCACCATAAATAAGGACCAGTTGACATTTCTTAAATTCATAGCTTTAGCACACAGCAAAGTGTCTCCTTTTTATCAGGAATTTGTTGACAAGAGTTGCAAAAAGATCTACAAATAATACTGAGTGGGGCTATGAAAATGTATTTGTGGAACATTTCGGTATCAGGGATCACCATTATATCGGAAGAATCCATCTTCCTGGAACATTTTATTAGTATCTAGATTTTATAGCTGCTCCCTTTTAATTTTTTTTTTTTTTTTAATTTATAATATTTTTTTTACCCCTTCAGCAAATGCAGCATTGGCAGAAAAGAGGGCGAGCGGGCAATGGGGACAGCCCAGCTCCTGGGGATACATCTCCAAGGTGCCCCCATCCCTTTCCATCCCATTATGCCATTCTCGGGGTTTCGGTGCCATCCGGGGATGGAAAACTTGTGGAAGAGCCAGGAAATGGAGCCTGTCCCCCAGGGAAAGCTCAGCTCCAGCACCAGTGGCCGTGGTCACCCTTCCCTGGTCGCTGGCAATGGCCCTGCTGGAGCACATGGGGCCCATCCTGCCCTCACCCCCCCGAGCTGCAGCCTGCCCGGCAGAAGCGATGATAAATTTCCAGCAGTGGCATTACAGACAGTCATAAATAACGCCTTGCTCTTTGGTGCCGGCAGTTTCCATTAGGGCTGTCTGGATTGGGCTGTTGATACCCCCAGTCTGCGCTGGACCCAGCCGTAAAATTTATCAGCGTGCTTTCCTCACCCCATAAATCATCCCGGCTGGGAGCCATATGGTAGATAAGGCCCCAACAACACCCGGCCCCCAGCGGCAGCGGGTGGGCAGCTCCTCGGAGGGGCACAGGGGCAGTTTTGCCTCCTGGTGCCACCCAGAGGATGCCACTCGTCCCTTGAACACTGTTGCCTGCTCTTGGTGGCACGTCCAGGGTGTCTCGTGGCTGCCCAGACCCATGCCAGCAGCTTATTAGAAGGAATCACCCCTTGTCCACACCTCACGCAGCTATGGGCATTCCAAATGTAATAATTTGGATGCTGAATTTTGGTTATTTTGAGCTGAAAGGGCCCCGTGACATGGGGACCCACGTTTCTCCCTTGTCCTCTGCAGTGGAGGAAGGGCAGCGTGCCTCAAACTTGAAGTTTTTCCCCGTCCCTGCCTTTCCCACCTTTATTTATTTCTATGCAGAGCGAGGTGTAAATTGACACCAAATCAGCCTGTTTACATTTCACACCCACTTTGCACAGGAGAAAACGTGTAAAGTGGTGAAGAATGAAGCCTATCGTGGCAGGGCTTGATTAAAAAGGGGGAAATATTCCCCAAGGTTTTGCAGTAAGGATTTACACATGCCTTTAGCTCCCTCTTCCCCCCTCCGTGAGTATCTGAGGTGCAACCGGATGGTGACTACATGGGGAAAATCAGAGTTTATGCCTGTGACTTTACAGCTGGGTACAGCTTGGTTGGATAAATGAGAATTACCTGTTCGGGACAACACAGGCACCCAACTGCTGCTTCCCCACTCATGGCCAGCTTTTTCACCTCTGGTCTCCAGCCCCAGCCCTACCTTACAACCTCCTTTCCATTCCGATCCACTAAATGCAAAGCAAAGGCCCTGCACAGGGGCTCTTTCCTTCGTGCCATTGGGAATTGGCTGCCCCCAGGGGTTAGGCGTCCTTGGAGTAAGGAGCAGCTCCAGGAATCCCGGGCTACCTCGGCAGAGGCCTGTCTTGCAGAATCTGCCATGGTGAACTCTTGGGAACACATTAAATTAAGTGTCCTAAATTCGCCTAACTATGCATTTAATTTGGCAGTAATAGGACACTCTCGGTATAATAGCAGAGTTGCTGTATAATAGAAGAGTAGCTGCATATTAATATTTTGATTATTAAAGACGTGTATTGGAGGCTTAATAACTATGTAATATATTATTGCTTAATTGCTCAGACTCTTAAGTATGTTTTCGTAATTAGCTGCTATTTAGTTAACGTAAATATCCAGCTTATTAAATATAGAAATGCAGTTCTGCTTGCAGCAGTTATTTGCATGAGCCGTGGCGGCAGCGGCGAGCCGGGCGGCTCCGTGGGGACCGACCCTGCCGTGGGTGGCCCCGGTGGCCACACGGCCACTTCCCTGCCACCCCCCGGGGGCCACAGGGCCACCGAGCTCGTCACAGCTGCTCCGAACCTTGCAGGCTGCATTGGCTGTGGTGGGCTCCCAGGGCTCAAGCCTTCGCTTTGTCTGGTTCCTCTCAAGCAGAGATAATTCCCTCTACCTGGGCCAGACAGCTGATGTGCTTCCTTCTTCCTTAATTTGGCAATAAATCTGCCAAGCCGGGAGGCTTCTGAATGAGGCTTTTGCTCTGGTTCCTGCGTGGAGGACCCATAAAAACCATATGGAAATGAAAGACAGGAATGCGCATCTCATACTGGGGCTGCACGGGGCCCATGGCTCAGGGATCGTCGGCGTTTATCTGGTGTAAACACCTGAGCTCGCCGCCAGCCCGGCTCCGCGTGGGTGCGAGCAGGTAAATGCCCTGGGGGCAGCAGCCTTTGGTGCTGAGCTGCACGTGGGGGATCCTGGCAGCAGCCACGAGCAATAGGGGGACCCTGGTGGCACCTCGGCTTCTCCTGCACTTGTCCTGCACTGCTCCTCATCAGAACTGGTGTGAAAATAAATAAATAAAATAAAATAAAATAAAATAAAATAAAATAAAATAAAATAAAATAAAATAAAATAAAATAAAATAAAATAAAATAAAATAAAGGTGATGCCTCAGAGAACCTATGGTCAGGGCATGCTGGTGGAAATTCCCTGTGTGTGACCAAGTCCCGGGCTAGGACTGCAGGGACAATGCTGTTTCAGGGTGTTCCTGCTTGCTGTGATGACCTTTCCAGGCCCGTTCCAACCCAAACTCTGCTCTGTTGTGCAGATATTGCTGGGACGCTGCCAGGGATGGGGAGTGTGGAGGGGCTCTGCAGGTGGGTTTGATTCTACACCCCCAGTGGCCCCATACTCTGCCTGCAAAAATAGCAGAAATTGTAGAAATTGCATAAATTATCTCATTTTGACTCCATGCATGGTTGTGATTGAGGGCATCAAAGGTCGGAGCCAGAGGTGAGCACCCTGTCCCCTGAACCCCCCGAGGCAGCCGCGCTGCCAGGCTCGGTGTTTGGGGCACTTCTCCTCAAGTGCTGGGATTGAACAATCCAAAGGGCTTCAGGCTTGTTTTTAAAGCTCACAGATTTGGGGCAAGTTTCTTGTTTTGGTTCCTAAATGCTACATTTCAACGTGTTTATTGTCCCACCGCCTAACAGGGGAGGAAGGCTGAATGAGCCAATAACTCAGCCGCTGTGAACATGTTTATTTGATTTTTTTTTTTTTTTTTTTTTTTTTTTTTTTTTTAAGAGCTTTAGCAAATACAGTGCGTACAAGGAAAGAAAAAGCCCTGATGCCAGCATGCATAATTCCTCTAGGAGCAAGCCTGATAGGAACACAAAAGCGTGCATGCTTCCAAACTGTAACCAATATTTGCACATCGGAGTGACTAATTCTCCACTCTGCGCCACAGAACAATAGGCATAATAGCAAGGTACATTAATGCAAAGCGTGATTGTCTGGTGCCGTGGTTATTTGACACATAAACAAGGAGAGGAGGAGGATTTTTATCTACCTGTATAACTATTCGCTGAACAGCGGGTTACAAATGTGCTCAGAAAATGCTGACCCAGGGCTGCTCCTGTACCTCCTGCGCCGGATTGGCACATGATTTGCAGCACTGCGGGAGTTCTATAGCTGACCTCATTAGCAGTGCATTTCCTGGCTTGTTAGCATCATATTTGTATAATTTACGGCACCTTCGTTTTTATGGAATGTGTTCCTTGTAGAGTGTAATGGCAGCAATATATTTAACCTCTCCTATTTAGGAATGCTGTTGCTGAAGGCAGCCTGGAGATATAAAAGGGATTTTTTTTTTCATCCCTCTTTCTCTCTAGCATGCATATTTTTTTTCCACCCAGTTGCTACATACCCAAATATACGTGGAACCTGTGAAGTGTTCATAAAAGGAAACGTGAAGCTGTGCTCAGGAAACCGCAGCTTTTGCAGGAGCATTCCCAAGGTCAAGCCCCTAAATCAGCGCGGTGTCATCCACCCAAAGCCATTACTCAGCTGCTGGAAGAGGAACGGGAACCAGCAAAGGAAAGGACAGCCCCGCGGTGAAGGCAGCAAGCAGCAGCGGGATGGATTTGGGCTCAGCTCCTGCTGGCCAGCCAAGGGCACGGCTCCCCACGAGGGCAAGGCTTGGTTCCACCCCTGGGGATGCTCCTTTCTGCCCTGTTTCCTTCACAGGCACCTCTGGGAAGGACAATGTGTGGGTGTCACAGGCTGGGTGCCGAGCCCCTGCCCACCCCAGCTGTGTCTCTCCAGGGACCCCCAGCCATGCAGGAGCTTCGTGGCCTGCAGGAAAAGCTCTGCTACAGCAACCGGCACCATCTCCAGCATGGAGCCCTTAGGAATACGGTCCTGTTTCTGCTCCGGTCGTCACAGTTGTTTTGTGGCACTCTGGCAAATCAGAGCACTGATTTTCATAAAGGCAGAGTGCAAGGAAGAGACGAGGAGGTGGCCACCAAGCCCCCCATGTGGCAGAGCACCCAAGGCTCCCTGCACAAGCCGTGCGGCACCACTGGCAGGCTCTGAGTCAGCTCAGCCCCACCAGCGGTGTCTGAAATGGGGCAGACAAATGCCTGCAAACTCGTTTTCCTCCATCCGAGCAGAGCCCGGGGTGATGTGTGCAGATGGAGACGTCTCCTGCTGACAGCTGAAGTCAAGCAAGAAGAGCCCCACCTGCAGAGCTGGGTGCTGCAGGGGCAGGCCCTGACATGAGGGCACCAGGTTGGGCACTAGCACCCATGGGATGCGGCACCCCCGCTGCCAGATCACCCCCTGGGGCACGAGTTGATGCCAGCTCCTCTGGGGGCTCTGCTTGAAAGCAAGGGCCTGTGGCTAACCCGTCCCCTGCCAGGCTTTAAAACCGTGGAGCGCCAGTCCCCACCTGCCTGTGGCTGCCTTGAAACAGGATCTGGATCCCTTATAACTTGATTTAAATCGAGGCTGTCTCATTAGATGGCTGTGTACCTGCTTAGTTGTCTAAACATCCCATTTTCATGCTGCTCAGGTCGCCTGCGATGTCTCGCGGTGACGAATTCCCCGGGTTAGCAGGGAGTTGCACAAAAATGCCTCTCCTGGCGGTGCGGTGCAGCCTGCTTGCACCTGCTGTGGCTCCGGGCCGTGATGCTCCGCTTCACTCCCCGTTCGATTTTCTCAGCCTGCTTAGCTCACACCCACCCCGATTCCATCCAGCCTTGGGCTGGTGGGACCTAGCACGGGGCTCTGCTGCCAGGGGGCAGATTTGGCTTCTCCCTCCCCATCGGGGCAGCCTCGGGCACCTGTGGGCCTGCAGGGAGGAGACATCTCAGCCGCCACCACCACCCCATGCAGGTTAACGAGCATCACCTCCTTCCCCAGACGACCACGGCTGGCCAAGACAAGAAGTCTAGCAAGGCTCCGGGGCCAGGCAAGGCCGTCGCTGCCCTGCAGAGGTCAGGGGGCACGGAGCAGGACGGGGGCACAGCGTGGGGCCGGGTGGCAGCGGGTGGCATCGCGCCCTGCTCCCGGCGCTGCGGCAGCCCCGGCGGTGAGCGGCAGCAGCGCTCCCGTCTCCGCGGCTTCTTGTTAGCTGCACTCTAAGCAGGAAAGTGACTGGCCCTGACAATATAATTTACATTGCTGTATAAAACTATCTGTGGAAGCCAAGCTAATTTGTGCCAGATTAGGCTATTTGTCTCAGCCACTGTCTAACGGCACAATCTATCAGAGGGCTGTTTTCAAATATCGCTTTTCAAGCGTGCCCTTGAGAGGCGGGAATTGATTGGGATCTTAGAAAGCAAAATTACAGCAATAACTTAAAAGAAACAATAATTACTGAATCATACCAGTGTCAGCACTCTGCAAAACACGAAATAGCCATCAAACCCCAATCCAATATATTCTGAAGCAAATTTATTGAATGGAAAAAGCAGTTGAGTGAGGCTTTTTTTCTCCCCTTTCCCTTCACCCCCTCTCTCTCCCGGTACATATGGTTATCTCAAAACCGCAAGTGAATGAGTCGATAATTCTTGTCATTGACTGCTCCATTTTCAGAGAGTCAAGAAAAGATCCATTAGCTACCTCCCGACTCGGTGTCTTTCCCCTTCCCCTCCAGTCATTTGCTAGTCTGCGCTCCTCAGGCAAACAAACATATATAACTAATCATCTGTTAAAGCGCCGAGTCCCCTAATAAATCTCTGCAACTGAAATACTTTAATGGGTAATTAATTGATCCTGTTCCAGAGGAGTAATAAGATAATAAATTAGACAATATTTCACTCAGTTGTGTCAGTGTACTGCTAATGGTGCTGTAGGGCTAAGCCGAAGGATAATAAATTAGCCAGAAATTAACTGCTAAGAGCTTTCTGCAGAGAAATTGGCTGACAGGCAAGGCTTTGTGATTTAGGGCTCCGATGCCGTTGTGGTGCTCTCCATTGCATTTATTTATTTTTCGGTGCTGGCGAATATTAACTCTTGTTTGGGGCCGACGCGAGCTGCATGGCACGGCACGGCGTGGCACGGCACGGCGCAGCAGCGTGCAGCGGGGCTGGGGAGCGGCAGATTTATTGCAATCTGGTCGCGCTGCATGTAGGTAAATTACTTTTGTGCTGACTGTAAAGACTGTCTCTGAGGCAAGTTATTACCCATCCAGCAAACAAAAAGGAAATATTTTCTGGTGCATCTGTCATATTTCTCGGGAAGCTTTGGCAGAGGCACGGGGAAAGGTGACTCCAGGGGAACGATCCTCATGCGGTGTAAGGCAGCATGGCCCTGCTGGGGTCTGGCTGCTGCTGAGCTGTGCTAATGAGGACCCGAAGAGGTTTTTGAAGGCAGGCCTGTGCTGGCAGCCCCCCCACGCAGACGCTGCAGCGAGGGGTGCTGAGAGGGGTTGGTTTTGCTTCACCAGGAGCAGGCTGTGCCTTGCCCCAGCCCTGCTTCTGCTGGGACAGATGCCCCATGGAGCACCCCTGAGTGTAAAAGCACCTCAAGAACCCTGGTTAAGGCCGGTGCCTATTAGCAAGGTGCTGTGCTTGTTGATGGCATCACCCTACCCTTCCCCTCCATCCCTCACAGCAGCAAGTTGGCCTGAACCAGCTTCAATAGGGCCGGCCTCCTTCCCAGCCTCCCAAACCCCATCTGGGGCTGCAGTGGGAGCCCTGCAAGGCAAAGCTCATCTGCTTTGGGCATAGCAAGAGCAGGAAAGTCAGGTTTCAGAAGCACTGGGAGGGAAGTGCAAGGGGATGAGGAAGGGAAGAGGCTGGTGAAATGCCATGGGAAGCTCCCCAGTGCAGGGATGGTGCAGGACGTCGTGCAGCACCCTGCATCTCACAGCATCCCGCAGCACCCCACGCAGTGCAGTAAATACAAGCAGCTCAGCGGAGCCACCGAGGCCGAGGGCCTCTCCTTGGGCTTGCCCTCTCCCACTCCCCCTTTTCTCCTTCCTGCTGCCATTGCTTCCTGAGAGGAGGTGAAGAGAGTGATAATCAGCCAGGGCACCAGGAGAGCTCACGGACGAGATTAAAAGCAAATCAAAGAAGAAAAATTGTGGCACGGTTTATGTCTTCCTAATTAAAACCCCGCCAGCCTCCCTTCTCTCTCTCCCCCCCCCTTTCCAGCTAATGTTACACTAACGAGCTGAGTTTAGTGGCATTTATGTAGATAAAAGTCCTGATGATTGATCTCAATGGCTTGTTAAAATTAGTTTCAGTCCACCATATTGATTTAATTCCATTGCTTGAAAGTGCTAATTAATAATGATAATAAAAGTGTCTGGGCTCATTATTATCAGGAGGCAGGTTGGGAAGGGGATGAGGGGTGCAGCGGCTCGCACGTCGCTCACTCCACCTAGAAGGGGCCTCTGGAAAGCTGCTGTGGGAGGGGAAACAGGGCAGGAGAGGAGGGACAGGGGCCTGGGCTGCCCTTAGCAGGGTCAGGCAGGGCTGGTGCAGGACACCAGGAGCCGGGACACGAGGGGACGTTGGCTGGGACCTCCCTGGGCTGTGGTTCCCTTCGCCCCGGCGTGGGTCCCCAGCCGTGCTGAGTCCAGCCTGCCCGCTAATTACTCTCCTCTTGGATCGCTTCGTGCTTCCTAAAATGTTTTGCACTGAGTTTTTCTAAATACTCGTCTGCGGGCCGAACTTCAGTGTCAGAGAGCAGCCCTAATTAGGGAATTTGCCGAGAATGCGGCGCCTGCAAAATGATGCTCGCACTCTCCTTCAGATACCTGCTGTCTCCAGCTTCTGAAGCCTCTTTCCTGGGGAAATTAATTAGTGTAATTAATATATTTATGCAATCATTCAAAGTGCTGATTACAGACAACTGCAGAGAAAACTTTTAACAACAGCCACCACCTCTCTCCGCGGCTCAGCGGTGTAATTTCGGTGCGTTTGCTGATCTCGGCTCTCACCGGCCACCCCAATAACATCGGGGCGTCCTCTGCCAGATACCTGCTCCTTCTGAGGCCGGGACATCCCAGCTCCAGCCACGAGCTCTCCCCTTCCCCTGCTCCCCAGGACATCCGCACTGTGCTGGGGCTGTGGCAGGATCGGTGCGAGCTGTTCCCCCCGGCAGGGCGCTGCTGCCTCTCCCCTCGCTCCCTCCTCTTCGCCCCTTCTGTCCCTCATCTCTTTCCCTTTTATTTCTAAAAATTCTCTCTGTCTTTCCCATCCATCATTTTCTCATTCCCTCTCTCGCATACACAGCGAGCCGGCTAATGGAGTCTGCAGTAATTCAGTCCTCCTCGACAGGGCTGTAATTTCAATAAATAATTATGGGACTTGATTTCATCTCCCTCCTTCCTGAAACGCGACTGCACAAACTCATCACGGGGCCAGGCAGATCATTAGCAGCGGGACTTCAGGATGGCCCTGTGGGTTTTGGGGCTCTCATCTTAGCCCCTGTGTTTCTCCCGGTGCTGCTGACCCCTCTCATCCAACACAGCAGCCTGGGCTCCGAGCCCCAGCCACATCCCAGCGATGGGAGGCTCAGCCCCATCCACAAGGCCAACAGCACGGATCCCACCACCACCACCAAGGGGACAACAGCACAAGGAGGCTGACCACGAAGACAAATCCGAGGCCAGGCGAGGCCGGCAGCCCCCCGGTTCTGCAGGCAGCCAGACCACAGCTAGCCGTCCCCAGCGCCTTTGGTCTTGGCTGAAAACAAAGTGAAGGTCCCTGAGTTCTCCTATAAATGGTAATGATAACACAATTATCATGCAAAACAAAAATTAAGTTTAATGGTGCAAAGCCAGGGTGTACTGTGGAGGTAATTCATATTAATTATGTTTGGATTAAAAGCTTATTTCTTTTGTTAGCATCTGCAAGTAGGAACTTAGCAGTAAAAAAAGCCGCATATAATTACTGCATCTTATGGAGGAGCAGTGTCGAACTTAATGGAGCATCCCCATTCTCTCTGGGCACCCGACGAGTGGCAATATTTCACATTTTATGAAATACAGAAGAAATAAATTACAGGTTTAATGATAAGCATTACTTGGGCTCGTAATGCAGCGCAGTTGGCTACCCAACGCGCGCAGACCTGCAGACCCGAGCAGTGCAATGTGCTCGGTGGGGACAGCGGGGACAGGGGGGCTGCAGTGAGCCCCGAAACCCTGCTCTGCCCCCCGCTGAGCTTGTGGGGTGCTCCTTCCTCTAATTCCCTCCAAACACTGCCTGCCAAGATGGGTTTTTGAACAGCAACGTGCCAGGTCTGATGGACACGATGGTCAGCTCTGCAAAATGTCGTGTCCCACATGCCTCTGCACAGTGCCACCCCTCGCTGTGACCCCCTCGCCGCGTCCTGCTGTCACCCCCTCTATCCCCGGAGAGCCGCCAGCACAGCTGAGGGTTCGGTTTCATGGGTTTGGGCTCCCCTTGGTCCCCCTGTGCCAGGGAGGCAGGCGGGGCAGCCCCCAGCTGGCCGGGACAGCGCTGATCCCGCTGTCATCGCCGCTCCCTGGGACGCTCCCCCTGCTCCTTGTGGGTCTGGAGCCTGACGGCGACGCGGGTGCCAGTTGCTATTTTAATGCCTCCATGCTGCTGCTGGCAGCGAGGCGATCGGGGGTCTCCTTTTAAGCACAAACTGGTTTGGGGCTGGTCTACAAGAGCTGCGGGGGCTTCAGCTTTTACTGATGGAAGTGAAAATGCCACTTTTTAAAACATCCCCTTTTTTTTTCTTACCAGCAAAATCCTGCAGTCAGGGCAGGCTGAAGCCCTCCAGAACACAGAACCCTCTCCTTGGGCAGCATCGTTTGGCTTCAACCCCTGCATCGTGACCCACGGGGCGATCACTTTGCTGCTTTCCCCATCTCCCAGTCTGTGACCCTCAAATTTCCGTGCCCCCTGCCCCGCAGCTTTTCTTAAGGGGTTAAGGTTGCATCGACGCCGTCATTAGCATTATCTGGTTACTGATCTAGGAATTAAAAACCTCTACAGCTGGGCCTTCAGCTCCTGCTCCAAGGCGATGTGATGTTGCCCCGTGTGGGGCCGGGCACCCCCAGGTGCAGAGCGGGGACACGGCCACATCCTGAGCCCCATGCGGGGACCACGGGGGGCACAACCTGCTCCCGGGGCTGCTGCGGCCCCGGGGGATTCGCTGTGTGCATACATCAGTGCGTATATACATGTACACACACACACAGACACAACAAAGCAGCTTCTATAAATCAGCACTCTTCCTGGCTTTCTTTTTTTTTTTTTCCTTTTGACACAATAAATCTATTTTTTTTTTTAAACTCATGGTAGCGATTGCATCATCTCCCTTTCGCTTCCTTCCCCACCCCGCTCCTAGAACAGCACAGATTAAGATAAAGTGATAGTGCTGTGTCAAAGAGTGCTTTACTGCCACACTTGGGATAGAAGAGGAGAGGTTAATTTATCATCGCTGGGGAGAACTGACAGAAGAGAGATATACTACCGAAGGGGGATTTAGCACAGGGCCAAGAAACTTCACACTATTTTTACCATCTGTCACATGCTCTAATAAAGCAGGACAAAATATGAAGAAAGGAAAAATGAACTATCAAACACTGATGTAATGCAGCCCATAAATCTAATTTAATTACTTTGCATGGAGACAGGTCCTCGAGTCCGTGTGAATATACTGGATTTTCTTGGCAACTTAACAACTAAGTGTTTTAATAACATCACACTATAATTTATTCTGCTTGAAACACAAAACCTCTTTTGTGCAAGTTTCTTTTTTTTTTTTTTTTTTGGTGTGTGAGAACTGTTAATTTTTCCTGCTAATGTCAAAACTGGCATAAATTCACATGTGAACTTGAAGCCTGACTGTGAAAAAAGGCGGAGGTTAGCGAACGCCTTTTTATTGTTCGCTGTGTTCCGCGTGTGCCTGTGTGTGTACACACGGGGGGCTGCGAGTGCCGGGGAAATAATTGGGGCTGCTGATGACTTAGGTGCAGAGTTGTCTGGGTAATTAGATTTTAACGTCACGACGGAGGAGTGGGGGAGGGAGGAGCGGGTGTTGGCCAAAAAGCCAAAGGAAAGCGGAGGAGGGAGAAGGAAAAGCGCGGAGGGGTCCTGGGGAGGCAGGAGAGGGGCACGAGCCCCACGGCCGGGGGGGTTTGGGCACCCCGAGGGGCAGGGACCGAACCAGCGGGGAGCAGGAACGAGTCAAAAAGTAGAATTATTATTCAATATGTGTCCCCGTGAATCCGGATGCAGTTACAGAAATTATTGCTAATAATGAAAGCTATATATCAAAGGTTATAAAATTCCTCTGTGCTGGGACACTATTTTTCTAGGCTTTGTTCTGAACCATTAAAGATGACATATTGAGTTTGTGTGCCTCTGTGTTTAGTAAGAGACATTTAAATCTGATTTTAACCTAAACTGGCAATTTTGACATTTGTCTCCGGTCTTTAAAGCAGGAGCTATGATGCCACCGAGCAGGGGCAGCGGGCTGCTCCCGCCCAGCCTCCCTGCCCTCCCGCAGCGGGGACGGGGTGAGCAGGTAATTAATTTGTTAGCTCATCAGTGATTCATGGAAAATAAAACCATCCGTCTCTGTACGGCTCTCTCTGGGAGGAAAAAAGTAAAGAAAAAAGGAAAAAGAAAAGGCAAAGAAGGAGGAAAGAAGCACACAGGGAGCGGGGCACCTGCACGGCCCCTTGGTGGGCTCCCATGGGAGCTGAAGGTGTGTGTGGTGCCCCTGCCTGCAGCACCCCGGGATGCAGGATGGTGCCTGTGGGTTAAGCCTGGCTCAGAGAATTAAAAAATTCCTGCTCCAGGCTCTCGCTGCTCCCCACAAAGTTAATTTGAAGTTAAAACTCCAGAGGGTTCGGCCTAAGCAGCGTCCTGTGCGTGCTCCCCCCCTTTGCTGAGCCCTCCTCTCCCTTCTTCAGAAAGGTGGGGGAAATGGGTGAAAAAAGACAAACTGGGGGCACTTTTCAGTGCCATCTGCATTTATCTGCACTTGCAAGCAGCCCATCTAAGCTCACCGAGGGAGGCAGGGGTGATGCCCCCAGCCCAGGACTGGTCCACACAGGACCCGGCCGCGCAGGCTCCCAGGGGACACCAGCGGGACTCGCTCACCCCGTGACTTCAGTGCCAGCGCTGCTGTCCTTCTTTATTTTTTATTTTTTACACCATCCAGGCAGTCAACACGTCAGATGATTTACGTGCATGGCAGCAACCTGCTCCTCCTGGCTGTGCCGAGGCCGCGGAGGGAGCTCTGCCCTGTCCCATGGGACGCGGCTCACGTGCAGGAGCGAAGCGTGGCACGTGCATGCCGGGCTTTGCAGAGCTGGGATTTTGGATTTCAGCTTCCCTGAAGCTTCACCCAAAACCTGCCTGAACTTCTCATGCAATCGTTGATTTTTCAACACTGAAAATTTTAAATAATACAGTGTCTCAGGGGAGGAAAGTGAGTATTTAAAACCAAAGTGCGGCAGAAGACACTGCTTTGGGGATGGGGAAAGGTACTGCCTGCCTGTTATTTGTTCAAGGATTAGAAACCTTAAGATTCAGGAATCTGTAAGTGCTGTGGCTCTCCGTGTGCATGAGCCTGCCCAGGCAGACTTTGACAGTGCCCGGCTCTGGGTGGACAACGAGAACATCTCAGCCTCCTGGCCTGGGCCATCAGCAGCAGGCCCCGTGCCTCCTGCAGTGGATGTTGCATAAATGCAGAACAAACCGCAAATTCCTTTAGGTCTGAATAATCTTCTCCCAGCCCAGCATCCCACCAGCTATACGGAAAGGGAAAATCTGTGGCTGTAAACTCAGTGTTACTAAATCGGGGAGGGGGGATGCTTGCTCGGCACGTGGCTGTGTCAGCAGCGAGACGGAGATCTGCGCAGGCTGAGCCCCGCAGGGCAGCTCGGGGTGCTTTGCTCTCCTTTTCCTACGTACAAAAGCAAAGAAGGGCTAATGCCAGACAAACGCTAATGCCAGACAAACCACGTCGCTGCCCTGGGCATCTCGCCACCAGCTCCGGACCCAGGCAGTCGTTTCTGACCCAAAGAGCCGCGACTGCAGACACCGCGCGCCGAGGAGCGACCAAGTGATTTATTGCACAAGGGCACTTGCATCCTGTAGCTAATTAGTCCGTGCACTGGGGGGCTGCTCTTTAAAGTATAAGAGTGTCAGCAAGCCAGGCCCAGGAATCATTTATTTCTTTTCGTAAATGAAATTTTAAGAGAGAACCTGGCTTGTCCCAAGCTCGCTGAAGTGAAGCTACAGACCCTGAAGGAGGTTATCTTCAGTTCCAGCTACCGAATGCCCCTCGGTACCCAGTGTGCTGGGGGGCACAGGTCTGCAGGAGTCTTGGGAGCAAGCCCCTGCCTCCAGGAGAGCTCTGGGGAGGGTAAATCCCCCCTGGGATGGCAACTCCTGCCTTTTCTTTGGCTCTGCCCTCCCCATGGCAAACAACTGCCCTTCTCTCTCCAAGTTCCCATCCCTTCCATGCGATCCAGGCATGCGCCCCGGTGGGGACAGCTCTCAGTCGGTGCCTGCATCTGCCTGGCACCGTGGGGGCTTGGTCTCTGGGGGTCCTTCAAAAAAGCAATGTGCTGCAGAGCCCAGAACCTGGCCCACGCTGCTCAAACACAAGGCGGCGGGAGGGAGAGCGGAAATGCAGTCAAAGTGGATCTGCAATCTACTTTCTTATTGCAGAAATAGATTTTGTATAATACACTAGGCATTATGTGGTTGCAGAAGTGTGCACACCTTCAAATATATTGTTCAATAGATTGGAATTTATTTTGCTCTATTTTCAATGTCCCTCTCCCCCCTTTCTTTTTTTTCCTGTGTTGAAGATAATGAAAACCCTGGTATTTAAATTCAGTTGCAGCTCCTAGCTTGCACA
>CM021786.1:4248350-4475850 GCA_011076525.1 Nettapus auritus | reverse complement strand
CCAGACAAGCGGGGCTTTTATCAGCACGTCCCCAGCTGGGATTTCAGGTGCACCCAGGGAAGGCAAATATCATCAGGGGTTTCTAATGAGCCTCGTTAAGGCTCGAGGGTTATTTTGTGTTGTCTTCTGCCTTTTTTGAGAGTGATGAGCTTTTAGGGGGCTCTGGTTCCCTCCTTCCTGTGGCTGTTCCCCGCTGTCCCCAGGCGCAGCACCGGGGTCCCCCGGCCGGGACGTCCCCGCTGGCTGCCGGGGTCCTGCCCGGTTTTATGCCTGCCAGGGCCTCGCAGAGCAGCCCCTAGAGGAGAAGCCGTAAAAATGGTTTATGTAGGAATAGGTTGGTTTCTGTGCAATAAAACCCGGAGCCATTGAAAAGCAAGCTCCTGTGTAATTACAAAGACAGAGGAGATCGCTTCCATATGTCTGAGTGGGTGTGAGGGGCCCCGAGCCCGCATCTGTTCTCTTTGTTCTGGAGGGGGGAAAAGGGAGAGAAAGAAAGAGAAAATAGAAGACAGAAAAGGGAAACGGGGTCTGGTGGAGAAAATGACCTCTCGATAAACCCCGGCCAGAGCCGGTCCCGCCTTTGAGGATCAAGGCACGGCAACATCTGGCCCCGGCCGAAAGCACACTTGATCAATAAATTGTGCTACCAGGCACAGAATCAGAGAGATCTGAGAGCCATTCATTAACGAGCTCGTTAAGTGATTGATATGCTTAATTTTCCTGTCAAATGCGGACTTCCCTTGTAAACATGTCAATTGAGAAAAGTTCAAGCTTGTCACTCGGATTTATGGCTGGAATAACATGTAGGTGGAAAAGAGCGACGCGTCCCCTGTGGCCCGTGTTGTTTCCTATTACAGGCAGGGCCAATGAATCCAGGTGCTGCCGCGTCCTTCTTCTGCCTCCTCCTCCTCCTCCTCCCTGCCCACAGCTGAGATAACAAAACCAGGCCGGCCGCTGGAAGCGGCCCAGAACTTGGCCCCAGCGGCAATTAGCCCATTAATTTGTTCATCTTGATAAAGCTTTAGGGTGCCTTTGATGGGCTGGTGTGGAAACCCAGACCCCACCTGGGTTTCCTTGCTGTACATAGCTGCACGGTTAACCTTACCCACGACCGGCCATTTTTAGCTTAAAGTGAAAAAAAAAAAAAAAGGTTAAAAAGGCTTTGCCCTTTTCCCCACTCCCACCAGAGCCCCACCACAAGCACTGGGACACATCTCCCCACCACTGGGATGTTTTTGGGGGGGAACTTTGGGAGACCGGGCTCATTCCCAAGGCTCCTGGGGCTGCGTGTGTGTGGCCAAGCCCCGCACGGGGTCTCAGCTCCGTGCCCAACCCCATCATGAGCATCACACCGTGCTGTTTTGGGGACCTGGGGAGGTGTCCCCCCAGTTTGTGTGACACCAGCCCTGCTGGGTGGGCGCTGGTACCAAGCAGCTTCACCCTGCCCCTGCCAGGGAGCCCCTCCTGGGCCTGGCACCACCAGAAATAAGCTGTTTTGTGACTGATTCACTTTTATTCCTGTTAACTTTCGTCACGAAATAGCAGTCATCGAATCGACACCTCGGCTCCCTTCAGCGTATTCCCTCTAGTGTCATTTTTTGATAAATGCCAAGAACAGCCGAGCAGCAGGAGACCATTATCCTGCGACACGCTCGCTCCGCTCACGTTACCTCTGAAATAACACGGGTGCTCGCGCGGCTCCCGCGGCTGTCAGGGCAGGGGCCGGAGGCCACGCGGCCGCCGAGGCTCGGACGCTGCTGGTGCCCCCCAGCGAGGCTCTGCCTCCGAGCTGCCCAGCCCCAGCTGGGGGCAGTACATGGTTAAGTCCATCCCAGAGAGGGGAAAAACATCCATTTTTTTGTCCAGTGACACCTCAAAGCCTTAGAGATAAGAGAGTAGGAGGAGGGAACGGAACACCAGAACCCAACCCAGCACCATCCAGGCTCTCCCAATCCCTCACATTTAGATTTTGTGTTTCTTAAAGAGAATCGGGAAAGCTTGAAATCTAATTTGCTATGGAAATAGAAGTTCCTGAGGGTGGTAGAGGGACACTTTTTTTTAGCAAAATCACCAGAAAGCCTGTTAAAGCCAGCTGGCACTTGGGGGGTGGCTGAACAGGGTCGGGGATCAGGGAGGGCAACCTCCTGCCCTCATCAAGGGCTCACAGAATTGAGGAGCTGAGGGCAAGGAGGCTGTGATGAGGCTGTGATGAGGCTGCGGTCAATTTCTGGGCCCTCCCTGGGCAGTACGAGTCCAATCCTGTTCCTCGCGTGGCAGGGATTTGCCATCGTTTTGTGTTAGCCTTGCACGATCTCGGTATTTATTTTTGCTAATATGACACAATTAAAGGGTAATCGTATCTGTACCTTTCATATCATGTCAGGCAAAATGAGTGCTGTTAGCAGGATGATACTAACATGACACGATAGCGCGCGGTTAACGCGACGAAACGTTCAGATTGCATTAACGTACGGCTGCAGGGAGGGAGAGCTGCGTGAGCCTCCCCCTCCGGTGGCTCCCTGCAAGTTTTGCTGCTTCCTACAAGTCCATGCCTCTGAACAACCTGTGGGTTGGATGTGCCTGGGCTGGGATGGAAGAAGAAAACCCAACAGCGATGGAAGAGGAAAACCCAACGATGATGGAAGAGGAAAACTCAACGGTGATGGAAGAGGAAAACCCAACGGCAATGGAAGAAGAAGACCAACGGTGATGGAAAAGGAAAACCAACGATGATGGAAGAGGAAAACCCCACGAACTGCAGCTCTCACAGCCACATCCCTCTGCGTGGAGATGGCTCGCACCCCTCCGGCTGCTTCCCCTCGCATCGCGCACCCTGCGCTCGCGGCACCCCTGAGGCTTTGCACCCTAGGCAACCCTTTCCACCTAAAACTTTGAGGCATGGTGGCCAAACTTGGAGGAAATAATTAACAATTATTTCACAGGAGAAGGTTCCAGCTGGAGCAGAATCTGGTGGTTGAACATATATCTAACAAAGGATTGTTATTTAAGCAATAACCCTTGAGAAATTGGTCGTTACCAGCATTAAACGACTCAGCCCATTGCCAAGGATGGTTAACGCTCTAATAAACTGGTCATTAACTGCAGTAACAATGAATTTCGAGGGGATTATTGCTATTATAAACCTTAATCAATGGTTTATAACAGCAATAATGTGGTCCTTTCTTTTAATGGTAAGTAGTGCGGCATGAGCAGCCTGCTTGGAAATATTTTCGGTCTGGCTGATAAGACAAAAAAAGCAGGCGTTAAAAGCCTCCAACTCTAAACGCCTCCGTGGAGGAGAAAAGGCCCAGGGAGGTCACCCAGTGAGAGGTGGGATGGGATGGGATGGGATGGGATGGGATGGGGATGCGATGAGGGGATGGGGATGCAATGAGATGCACAGTACATGGCATGGCAACCTTCTGCTGCATACCCATGGCCTGAAAGTGTCCCAGGCCTCCCCTCCCTCTCCTTCCGCTGCTGCTTCTTTGGAGACACCTACTGCGGCCTTTTGTTTGCCCCGTGAGACGGATGTGCTGCTTATTTGCAGTGTGATAAAGCCGAGGATCAGGAAAGGCTCACACTCGGCCTCAGGTGAGCAAAGGACCCAGGCTCAGCAAGGAGACGAGGAAGAAGCCAGCGATGGTGCCGGAGGAGCCCCCGACCTGCGGGGTTTGCCCCTGCTCCAGGGGCTGGGAGAGGCACCCCTGGTGTCCGGAGACCCCTCTGAGGAGGGACGAGCAAGCAGCCTTGGCCTGCTCCATTTTGTGTCATGCTGCACATCCCTCAGAAGGCAGTCTGTGATGATACAGCAATATATCGGTGTCCTTCCAGAAGGCTTTAAGGAGCGTTCCCCATCCTGAGCGAGCGGAGCTGAACCGAAGGCTGCTGCTTTGCTAACTGCACACTCAGCACTCCCAGAAATCCCTCGCTGGACCGAGGCTCAGCTCTCGGCCCCGTGCAGGGAATTATCCCCGCTTCTGCTGCGAGCGGCCGCGGGCTCGGCCCCTCTGCCTTTGACACAAAGCTCCGGTGGGGCTGGGGAGCTCCCAGGGGAGCTGCGGCCGCTCACGCTGCACGGCCCGGCCAAGGAGCGAGCTCTGATTATGCCCTGGATTTAAGGGAGTTTTTCTCCTCTGTGCTTGAGATTTTTATGGATCCTCGGAGCGGGTTCTCAATCCCTGCTCTTCTCTCTGCGCTCCCGCAGCTAACCTGGCTGTGGCTGCAGGCGCCGTCCCGACTCAGGGAGGGTGAAGCCGTGAGACGTTTGGAGCTTTGGCTGGCTTGGGCCGGTCCCTGCCATCCAACATCCCTTCCACTTGGTTCTCTTCTTCCTCGTGTGCCCGTGTCCCTCGGAGGGCAGGGGCTGGTCTGTGACGCTTCTCCCTTCGCTTTTTTTCGGAAGAAGGCTGCACTGGAATAAATTGGAAAGTTTACTTCATGTAGCATGGAAATAAAAAAGCTCATTCAGAAAGTTAATGATTTATTTTATAGTTTCATTATCAGGGTCACATTACTCAATAGCATTTCAAACATGTCATTTGTACAAACTATGGTAATTAAAATTTATAACGTACTTCATCAGCGGCATATGAATCTTTTAGCCAGCACTCTGCTGTCATATAAACAGTGTAATTTCAGCTGCAATTCACCCTTTATTGGCTCTCATTTGTGATTTAACAGCCATCAATGACTGTGCTATAAAGAATAAATTAACCATCCGTAAACCTTATGATGACAGGGACAGTCAAACAGACTTAAACTGCCTCCACCAGGCTCTGGTTAGCCAACAGGGATCAGGCGCGGGAGGTGCCGGCACGAAGGCTGCTCCCGGCCCTGGGGTGCTGAGCTCGCTGCAACCCTCGGGGTGCACCAGAACCTCCCCAGGGGGCTGCTGCCCCCCTGCCAGCCCTGCCCTGCCCGGCAGGAGGACCTTCAGCTGCCGGCAGGGAGCCCCTGCTTCAAGATCTGCTCCCTGATGCTCTCGCTCCGGAGACGCGTTCCCAAGAGCCGCTGCATCCCTGCACCTCCTGCTGCAGCCGGCCTGCCTGCTCCTCCCAGTGCTCCCAGTGCCCCCAGTGCTCCCAGTGCTTCTGGCAGCCAGCCTCGTGTGGGCAGAAGGGCAAGGGATGGGCAGCACAAACCCAAACCCAGCAGCTCCGGCCCCGGCCAGCTTTATGGATTTGAGAGCACATCTACCACGAGCGATTTCTTAATCGGGGGCTCCTTGCAGCCGACAATTATCCCGCAGCTTATTTGTGCCCATCTTCTGCGGAGGGAGCAATACGTTTTAATGGGATCCCTCCTATGCTTAGAGCTGACACTGTACAAAGCTAATAAATGATATGGATTGGATTTGTTACTGAGACATCTCCAAGGAGCCTGGGTCATACAGGCCAATAAAATTGGCCTCATAAATTTACCCTGACACGCAGGATTACTCCAGCATTGCTGAGGTCACCTTCTCACACTGATTTATTGCCAGCCCATGGGTTAATAATACTGTTTACGGGGTTGTTGTTTTCCCCTACACGTAGCAGATATTAATCAGCACGGCCGTGCCTTTTCGGCGCTCTGTGGGCGGGTGCAGCGCCGGGGAGACGTGGGGTGAGGACATGGTGGGGAGGGCGAGCTTGATTTATTCTCTAGCCAAGACTTTTTGTGTTTAAAAAACCTTCCGAAAGACCTCCGCAGGAGGAGCGAGACCTCCCCGTCACCACGTCCCGAGGGCAAGGGGGCCTGCAGTAAGGGGGCAGAGCTGTGTGTCCGTGCGTCCGTGCGTCCGTGCGTCCGTCCCTGCCCGGTGCCATCCCCAGGACGTTCCCTGTCCCCTTCTCCAGCACCAGGAGCGTCGCCGCGCGCTCAGCAGCGGAGACCCGGGGCGGCCAGCCTCGCTCCTGCTGCTTCGTGTTATTTTCATCCTGCCCTAATAGGAGGGGACAGGTGAGATGTGCTTCAAAACACTGTAATCATATTTTAAATGGAAATGAAATGTGTGAATTAAATGTAAATTACAGCAGAATGGAAGGACAATCACTATTAGTTAAGGTCTGACACCTATTTTTGCAGACCTTTCCTAAATGCCACAACTTGTTTCTCCGCACTTGTGACGAGGACGTGTAATTACGTGGCAGCTGCTCCTGCAGCCGGGCGGGTAGCGAGGGGGCCGGCGTGCTTCCAGCGGCGATGGGCTGCCTGTTGGTGCTGCGAAATTAGGAAGCAGCAGTGATATTTTTATTCGGGAACCAAGAAAATAAACCTCGGTGTCTTCCCCCTGAAAAGGTGACGCGGTAATACAAAAGGACGTTTTTACAGAGCCAATTTATTTAAGGGTTCCCCCATTCGCTTTTATATTGGAAAAATATGTGCCCTGCCAATGAGCCAAAATTTCTTCGTTATCTTTAATCTCTTCCCCACCTCCCCCGAGCCTCTGGCTGTTCCCACAGCCCCAACGAAGCCTCGCTTGATTTTTCACGCTGGGAAGCACCCACAGCCCCTTGCCAGCCCTGTCCCGAGGAAGCTGAAAGCTAAGTGCTGGTCTAACCTGCTGTCAGTACCCGCGGCTACTTGGCAAGTTTGGGATTTTCTAAGTACTGGACGGCAAAGAGTCAAATGAAAACTGATAGCGCCGAGACCCCGAACGTATTGTCCGGGACATTTTGCTCGGATGTGTCTGAGCTCAGGTGAGGAAACGCCTGGCTCCGGGCATCACGGGGGGCGTGCAAAGGTCGTCTTACGCCACGCATTTAGCCACGCTCGCAGACTTTCAGCCTCACTCCGGCAGCAGGGCTGGAGCCAGAACCAGGTTTTGTTCATTTCTCGGGTTTCCCTTCCCCTTTTCAAAGCAGAAGATTATTTGCACTTAATTTCTTGCAGTGTTGTACAATCCCACACATCATCCCGCGCTGGGATAAGCACAACATTTAATTCCGGTTTCAATAGTTCTTACAGATACATATATGTGGTACATTGAAACAAAATGCGTTTGGAAATGGAAAAAAAACCTATGCCATTTAATTCCTAAAAGGTCAAACTGAAATGCTTTGGCCTTATCGAAATGATTTTCTCCTTTGATTTTTCTTTCCAAATGCAATTTCATCAAAATCAGTGCATTTCCGCAAATGTTTCACCTTTGGTGAAATGGCACCCTCTGACAGGGAAGGGCTTGGTGCGGAAACTCCTGACCAGCTCCTGTGGATGCCAGAAGGCAGGGAGAAGCTGGGATTGAATGTGGGGCTGGCCCCGTGGGCACCGAGCTGTGCTGGGCTGTGCCGGGATGTGCCGGGTGTGATGCCGCCGTACCCCTCGCCTCCCTGCCTGGCCCACCGCAGGACATGTGGATGCGATGTGCCAGAAACTCAGAGGGAGGTTTGCAAGAAGTCGAGACACGAGCCAACGCAGGGCAGAGGGGAAAGCAGTAGCTAACTACAGGCAGAAGAGCCCGGGGGTCGCACGGACAGCACTGCCATGGAGGTGAGCGTGCACCAAGCCACAGGGTTTTGCACCATGGACGAGCACCAGGCAGGATGTTTTCAAACCGAGCTGTTCTGCTGGAAACCAGCAGCGAGGAGCCCAGGCGAGGGCTTTCTCCAGCGCTGCAGTGCCTGGCCACTTGTGAGATGAGCACAGAGCTCAGCCTGTGCCCATGCATGGAGCCGGGCCGGGGCCGTGTGCCAGGGCTGGCAGCGGCACGGCACCGACCCCCGGCACGGCCACAAGAGCCGGGCCAGCGATGGGATGAAGGCGATGGGACGAAGGGAAATGGCTCTCATTCCTATCAGGTGATTCACTGCCCTGGCCTGCGCCGAGTCCTCCCTCCTCCCTGAGCATGCGGGGAGGATCCAGAGCCTTCCTGCCTGTTTTTACAGAGCTTGCAGCATTGTCAGGAAGGAAAGGGTACCATCTGGTTAGCCCTTGTTTACTGCACACCCTGCCAGTTTGAGCTTATTAATCATATTTACCCAAGTATCTTAATTACTCCCTGTCTAGCGACTTGCCTTGCACTCAGCTGTTGACCCGCTCCCCTCCCCTCTCCCTCGCTCTTTTTCTTTTCCCCCCTTCTTTTTAATTCCGTTCTATCATTAATCACAGGAGCGGCGTGGGCAGAGGAATCCGCCGTGGTGCTGCATTCGCCGCGGCCGGGCCGGAGCTCACGGCCGGCCCCTGGAAAACTGCAGCACGGCCGAGTGCGATCGGGTGGCCGGGACCCCCCGGGGGACCCGTGCCCAGCCGGGTGTTGGGTCTGGGTGCTGCTGGGTGCTGCTGGGTGCTGCTGGGGCTCCCTCCCTGCCGTGCCGGGGCTCGCCGCGCCGGGGCTGGCGGAGGGCGTGAGCGCGCGGCGAGGAGACACCATTAAGGATGGTAATTTGTTGATCCAGGCTCTCCCGGCGCTCCAGCGTGAGAGTGGCACCGTTTTCTTTACGACCTCATAAAGTCACAGCCGAGAGGCCGATTTGGAAAACAAACTGCCTCAGGTTGACAGATAATTAGATACAGGGGACATATTATACGCCTTTGCATATAAATGCGCTCTGAAGCGCGTTGGTTCATCAGAAGTTTAGGCTGCAGGAGGAGCAGGTAGGCCTGGCACATCAGGATATATGCCCCGGTGCCGCCCGCAGACGACGGCTCCATTTTATGGCCCTTCCATCTCCCGTTTGCTGTGTGCTGTGAGCACGGATGCGCCCGGGAGGCCGAGCTGCCCGGTTCGGTTCGGGCTGGGCCGCTCCTCCCCGGCAGCCCCGCAAGCTTCCCCTTCCCCCGAGACCGGGGCTTTGCATCTCGGATTTGCATCCCGCTTGCAGCGGGGAGGAGTGGCTGAGCGGGGATTCATGACTATTATTACTATTTTTGTGTTCCTATATCATGTCCAAACCTCACTCTTCCCGCGAGTGAGCCCGCTGAGAACAGCGGAGCAATTCGGGGATGACACGGCCCTGGTATTTATACGGCAATTCGGCGTCCTGCTCTCCCAGCCCCCGAACCACGAGGTTCCAGATATTAAAACAAAACAAAACAGTTGGGGTCCCTTTTATGCATTTCGAGATTTAAGGTGCCATGCAGCCGGGCTGTCAAGCTCTCAGGGTTTGCTCTTCCAAACGAAAGCCAAGATCCCCGCACGACCACGCGTCCTGCTGGGGGGGTTTGCAGAGCATAACCCTGCCGAGCAGGATTTGACCAAATTCCATGTGCATTTTGCATGTACCTCTGCACTCGCTTTTCAGAGGCTTCTCCCCTCCAGATCGGATCTGCCCCACACTCAGGTTGCCTCTCTTTCCTGGCTCCCCCCCCTATATCTCCCTCTATTTTTGGGGGGAGGCAGAAAATGTCAATTAAATGGCCACGTTCCCAAGGAAAGCTTCATTATCAATCATTCTCCCCCAGAAAGGGAAAATAAAAATGTGTGTGGGAAAGATAAAGCTGTCAGAAAAGGAAAGGGAAAAAAACATCCAACCCTGAACCCCCAGCAGCCCCCATGGAAGGAGGGGATATAAATAGAGTCGCTGTCACTTTGATGAATTAGATCTTTTGTTAATTAGGATACATTGATTTAAGGGTTGTCCAACCAGATAGACCTCTTTCCCTTCCCTTCCCTTCCTTCACAAACTGCAGCCCAGGGTGGCAGCTTTGCATCCTCACCCTGCGTCTCCCTGCCTCCTCCTTCAATTCCATTTCCACCTCTGCGTCCTCAGGGAGCCTGGGCAAATCCTGCCAGGTGACGTGGCAGAGCCACTTGAGCATGCCTTCGGTGGGGAAAATGCTGGTGGGCTGAACCCTGGGCTGCTTCTGGCCAGGATTTACCCAGGCTGGGGGCTGTGATGGGGTCTGGCCCCACGTTCAGCTCGGGATTAAGCAGGAGCCCTGCCCGGGGCGCAGGAGCCAGCCAGGCCGGGCGGAGCGAGGCACCTGTTTGGGGAACGTCGGCCACGGAGGGATTGCACAGGGCGAGACAAGATCAGGGCTCCGGAAAAAACAACCCAGCATCTGCAGCTGGGGCTGCGTCTCCAAGTGCACGTGGGCGCTGTGTCAGCAGCACATGGAGCAGCGAGATTTCAGCAGCTGGCACAAAGCGGGGCCCCGCGTGCCTTGCCCGAGCTGCCCCGGGGGGACCCTTTGTGAAGCGGTGCCCCCCTGGTTCTGGCCCCGACGGCGGCTCTCGGCTAAGGTGGGCCCCGGCTTTGTGCTCCTTGCCCCCGCGCCCTCTCCTGCTCCTCCTCGCGGCCTCCGGGCTGCGCAGGTTTCTCCGTGCCTCCTGTCGTCACTCGAGCACCGGCGAGTCCGAGGGAGAGAGGGGAGAAAAAGTGCTGCGCTGTGTGGATTATTGTGTGTTTGTCATCTGGAATGGTGTAAGCTGTAGGTACAGCATCTCCCAGCGGTGATTTATGGCCCCTGTCAGGCAGCTCCAGCGCTTTGTCTGCTGTAGCGTGGAGGATGAATGCGGCGCTGTCAGCACGGGCAGGGCAGTCTTTCTCTCGCTCTGCTCCGCACACTCGCTCCCCATTTCACGCCACTGAACATAAACAATCTTTTGTAAACCTGACAGTCACACTTGCTTCTTTGGAAACATAAAGCAGGAATGTATGACTCGGCTTTCATTACCCAATTTCCTGGGCTGTGCAGAGAGCTCTCCAGGAAGACGGGGAGGAAGGGGAGACCCCAGAGGGCTGGAGGGGTCCCAAAAAAGATACAGGGAAGGGCTGCACCCCCCTGCAGGTGGATCCCAGCACCCACCGAGAACACCCATGCCCACACACGTGTGCCACACCAGGATTCACACGTGTATTTCCCACCACAGCTCTGGCACCAACGTGCCCGCTGCAGGCAGCGGCTCTGCCTTCCCGGAACAACGCACAGCACCGGCCTCAATGTTTGCCCCGCATCTTCCTTCCTCAAGCAGAAAATCTAACAGCAGCCTAACAGCGGGACCACAGCCCGCTCGGTAATGGGCTCCCATGTGCCCACCAGATGTAACAGTCGTACAAAAGCTAATGCGCTGTTATTGCTATTAAGGGTAATTGCAATAATCCTTTATCCGGAAAGTGCCCAAAGCTCTCTGGTCAGCCCCAGCGTTTCCCGAAGCCAGAGTTCAGAAGTCACGGTGGGAAATGGGGAGAGAGGTGGGGAAGAGCCAGCTGAAGAGCACTGCTCAGCCCCAGGGGCCCCAAAGCGAGGAGCTCCATGTCAGCCGGCCGCAGGTGAGGCAGGATTGCTCCCAGCACCCGGGGCTACCCCCGCGTGCAGCTGCAGGCCGCTCGTCCCCGTGCCAGCGGGGAAACTGAGTGGCACAGCTCCTCGGTAAGGCGGGAGGAAGCAGGCACAAAAAGCAAAGAGGAAGGAGCTCCAGCCCCATGGGCCCTCCTGGCTCCTGCCGCCCCGAGCACCTCGCTTCATCATCGGAAAAATCCGGCTGGATCCGTGCAGGCTTGGGGTGCCCGAATGGATGCCAGCGCCTGGCCAGCTCCGGGTGTGCATCACGTCTCGCCTCGCCGCCGTGTTTCACAGCAGCAGCTGCAGCCGTGCAGGGAACATCTCTTCCCTGCCATGCTTCTCCTGATCCCGGCCTGGACACTCTGCTTCTGTCCTCTCAAATCCTTCCCTGTGACTTTGGGATCAGAGACGCCAGGCGGGGGGTGCGGTGGAGGAGGGAAATCGCTCGCAAATACTTTGCTGTTTTCCTTTCCAGATGGTTTGGTTTGGAAGTTCTTCCGTGTAAGCCTGAGCGCCGAGTCCTGAACATCTGCTGAGGAGGAGCCCGCTCAGTGTAAATGCAGAGGCTGCTGGAAGGGCACATTTCAGGAGGGTTCCAGGCTCCCGGTGAGGCTCACCAGCCCGTGGCAGTGGCTGTAGCTGTGCCAAGGACACCTAGAGCTTAGGGAGACGCACCCTTTGGAAAAAAAACAAAACACAGTTGCATAAATCTGAAGAGGCAAACAAGCTGGTTTCTTACATCGTGGGCTTTTCAACGAGCTTTAAAACAATTATTTATACTCGTGAGCACAATCAAGTAGCTGCTTTAGTGGCACCACCGCCTCCGTGCGTTTCGCTGCTAGGAGCGGCCGGGACAGCTGGGGCTGACCGTGCTGGAGGCCTGCAGGAACCACAGAAAATATGAGTAACCAGTTCAAGGGATCAGGGAGAGGAAAGGAAACTTTCCTGGCAGGTTGCTGCTCCGGGCGCTGCCGGCTCGGGGGTGACTCGCTGTTGCCACGACCTCATGGAGAGTGCCCGTGTTTGTGCAAGTGCTGCCGGGTTCGCCGGGAGCTTCCTGCGGGAGGGATGAAACCGGAGCCGCGCCAAAAGTGGCACCGAATCATTCATCCGCAAGTAGGAATGATTGCGACAGCAGATGATGTGTAAGGAAAAAAAGGCTGGGGAAGGCCAAGAGATGCTCGGCGCCCGGTGCGAGCGCTGGGCTGGGGGCTGACGTTTGCCTCCTGCCTCCTCCTGTCCGAGCCCTGTGCTGCGTCCTGCTGCCAACACACCAGTGACCCCAGCCATGGAGGTCCCTCCAAAAGCTCTTCAACAGTGGTCCCAATGACCTCTGAGCAAGCTCTTCCCTTTGTCCAAACTACATTTGGGTGTCCATAAACACATGTGGATGTGCACGCGCATCTGCTTGGAGCGTGCAGGAGAAGCAAATCCAAGGTCCCCTCTTGCACTTTGCAGGGAGAGACGTGCAAACCGCCAGCGTGGGCTGGATTTCTTCCTTTTCGACTCTGACCCATGGATTTTAATAAGAGAAACCTTCTACGACACGGCAATCTTGCTATGGTGAGAGCAGAATTAGACAGCCAAGCCAGCTGACAGGGCATCCCTTACACTTTACAGAGGATTTTAATTTTAATGAACCCGCAGTGGTTGCAAGGTTACATCTTCAAATCCATTTCACCCTCCTCCCGTCACACCATAATCATAAATAGCGCTGGCTTTAGAGAGGTGTTGTGTTTAATTGAAAGTTCACTTGCAGCTTCCATCAATTTGCTTTCCTGTCCCCTACAAACAACCCATCATTTTAGTTAAGGACAAAACCAGAAATTTTATGGAAAACAAGCTGCTTGCAGAGAAATGATAATTAGGTGACTGTTTTGGAGGCCAGGACACTAAACAACAATTCAATTATGTCGTTGTCTGCTCTTTTTTCATAACAAAATAATTGTTGGTGTATGGGAACTACTGGAAAGAAATGGGACCGGCTGATTTTTGTGGTGATAAGCGCAGCTGGGAACGGAGGGTCCCAGGCCCCATCAAACACCCAAACACCACATGAACTTTGCTGCTACTTTGAAGAAATTTTAGAGGGAAAACACACATTGGAAAAAAAAAAAAAAAAAAAAAAAAAAAAAGTGGAAAATTGTTTAGCCCTTTCCACCTAATTTGACCTCCTTTCTCCTTCCCAGAGACAAAATAGAAACCAGACAGGATTTGGGAAAGCTGAGGGAAGGGGAAAAAAACTATTAAAAAAAAATTCCCTGAAATACATACGCTGATTTGCTGCCTTTGTGCCGCACAAACACAGAGCCACAGACACACACAGACTCCACACCTCGGCCCCGCGCCAGGGACAAAGCCACTTGCCCAGGGCCGTGCAGGAGGACAGGGGCACGAGCCAGGCACCACCCTGCACCCAGAGACCTGCACCGCTCGCCACCCTTCCAGCTTTCATCTATTTATTTGTTCTGTCTGAGCTTGTCCTCGACACATCTGCTGGATAAACAACAGCCTTTAGTTGCACGGGGGAGGACACAGAGGGGGAAAGCAGCAAGCTCCGGGGCTGGGCTCCCTCTAAGGACGGGTGCCATCACGCCTGGCACAGCCCCTCCTGGGTCAAGCTAACAGCAGAGCCAGGACAGAAGCTTCTAAGAGATGAACAAGCTTAGGGAGATGAACGAGGCTTTTGCTCTCATAATTTAGCCTCTGGTGCTCAGAGTGTTCAAGTATATTTCAAACTGAATCGACATCCTAGGAGGAGCAAGGCAGGATATAGAGCAGCAAGATTTAGCTAGCGTATAACCTGCAACTGCCTCGATCCCCAGCCAGGTAGTGATGGAAGTGCCTTAAACATCGCGTGTCTGCAGGTAGGGTGAGCTTGCTGTAGTGTATAAATGACCCCAAAGCCAACCAGCTGTTACCAAACTAGAAGAAAACCATCGTAGTGCATTCCTACCCACGTGGCTCGTTCCGCAATACCGTAATACCAAGCTGAGCCGTGCCATGTGCTGCCCATTCGGCTTTGTGTGCTGGGGTCATGCTGGTTTAGCTGGAAAACGGAACCCACATGGAAAACCAAATACTGGGCACAGAACTTTCTTAGAAGAAAATGGCACGTGCGTGCTTGAGATCGCATTCAGGACCTCATAACTGTACCAAGGGGTGGCCTCAGCTCCTGCTGCTACACCCGGCACGGGTAAAGCTTCCAGCTTATTGCAGCTCCTATCGAGTTTTAATGTTGTTTCCCTGTGCTAAAGGATCCCTCCTAAGCTGTGCCCGTCCCAGCTGGCATCATTTCTCCCCGTCCCACTCGGGGTGAGCACACTTATTTCCATGGGGAGCATTGATTATTTTTCCTGCAGCTGCACTTGCTGCGCACAGGAGTTATGGGGCTTTCCACACCTGCGAGAGAAACATTATCCTCAGCCTTCAAGGGTGAAGTATCCTATATTTAGTTGGACTAAATAATGATTCTTCTCTATCTTTCATATCAGGATTTAAGAGCACCCTGGAGCTACAGAGTTTATTAGAACCCATAAGAAGAACTGTACCATAAACGGGACAACCGTGGCCATAAACCTGCACCTTGAAGTTGTAACAAATCCTGGGATGTTGAAGTAGGACGCGGTCTTGTCTCAGTCAGCAGAAAGGAAAAGAAAAAAAAAAGGAAAGAAAAAGGAAGAAATGCAAACTTAAGCAGAAAAGAGGCCTGGAAATATAGAGGAGAAGAAAGGGAAAAAATAATAATAATAAAGAAAAGCACGCTGCTTGCATAGCCCTCTCAGCAGGAGCCCTGGGAGAGGCGCCCACACGATAAAACACAGCTCGGATTAATGGGGAGAGAGCAAGGGGCGCCCGCGGGCGGAGAGGGCCGAGCAGGAGGGAGGCAGGAGGTGCGCGGTGCTCGCACTGACTGCTCCTCATGGCCTGGTGCCAACAGCACAAGGGGTAAAATCGCAGAGACTGGGGGCAGAAGCAGGGCCCCAACACGTGCTGGAAAGGGACTGGGGGTCCTCGTCCCCTCCGTGCTGCCCCACGGTCCTTGGGACCCTGGGCGCATCATGCAGCCGCCCTGTGCCTCTTCTCCACTGGGCTTCCCCTCCTCAGCTCTCCTACTTCGTCACTTATTCAGCTCCTATTTCCTTTCTTCGGTAGCCAAAACAATCTCAGCATCTAAACCTCCCTGCTCCTTCTGTTTCCACCCCCTACCCATGCCCGGGGGCTGAAGCGTCGTGGTTTGAATGCCTCCTGCCCTCTGCGGCCACCGCGGCCGCGTGAGCCCAGACCCGGCTCTGGGCTGCAGAGCCAGAGAGAGCCCGTCCCTCCCCGCCAGCCTTCACTCTTTGTCACATCGGGTTATTTTTGCTGCTGTTGAATAGATTAAATGACAGAGGGCCTTTTTTTTAAAGTAATTGAGTTTTATTTTGGAGAGGGAAAAATGGAGAGCTAAGTGGGAAAAGGAGAGAGATAGGAATAAACCACACATCTTTTTATATAGGATCCACAGTTAATTCTTAATTAGAACTGACAGATGCTTCTCCCATAATCCTATTCCCAACATGTTCTGTTTGCTTTGTTTGGCGCTGCATGATACATGGTGGCATCGTAATGACCTTTTGCAACTCGTCCTGGAAGTGTTATTGGCACTCCAATGATTTATTGCATGTTCCAGTTGATTACTGGGCCATTTGTCAACATTTTTTTTCGCTCTCCATAAACCTGTCTCCTGTGTCACAGACATTCGCTAGCATGAAAATTTAAACAAATACAGTGTGCGGCTCGCAGGCAGCGTCTGACTCCTACTCCAGGCTTCCAGCACAAATTCATTCTGGCCTCAGCACGCGTTTAAACTTTGCAGCGCTCGAGGACGAGGCGCTGCCTGCAGAGTGCATCAGACAATGGGAGACCTGGGCATTGCTTTGAGAGTCTTATTTTAGAAAGCAATCTCCGGGTGATCCATGCTACTTGCTCAATTGTTTATTGGCGTTTTGGTACCACTTATGGGAATGTGGGAAAATCAGTACTGGAATTAACCACCAAAATAATTATCCTTAAAATGACTGCCTGAGGATAGGCTGTGTTCTCCTCCGCAATTACCACCATGGATTTTGAGCAGCAGGGAGAGGCGCTGGTGAGAGGAGCAGGGCAAGGGGCTGGGGGGTCTGTGCAAGCCCCCCGACCCCTGTCCCCACATATCTGGAAGCACAGCCCAGGGCAATCGGAGCCTTGGTGCAGAAAGGAGGCTTTTGGCACAACTGCAGAGCAGACATCACTCAACTCAGTAATGCTATTTTGAGGAGAGAGGTTAGGGATCGGGGAGGGGATGGGATTCAGACCGACCAGAACTCTAAGGAAAAAAAGCAATTATTATGGCCTGAAAAGGGACAGATTCCCTCGTGCCGATGAAGTCCCAGGTCCCTGGGGCGCCCTGAAATGGCCGCCACGAAGGGAAGCACCCAGAGCCACCTGATTTAAAAATCCTGGCCCGTCACTAAACGGGATGTAGTGGCTGTTACAGTGGCCTGGAGCATCTGCACCGCATTTCGAGGAAGCTTTTCCAGGCACTCGTATAAATCACCACTCCTTGCTGCAGTAAAGGAAAGGTATTGTTTCACTGCTGTGACATCAATGCAGGCCACATAAATAATTTTTTATTAAGTGTGCAGTGCCCTGTAAAAATACACACACAATTTGAGGATACTGCAGAGCGAATGCAGAAGCACGGCCAGCTCTAAATAGTCTTTGCTGTGCAGAAGCTGGGATGAGAAAGGAAACTCGCTGGGGTGGGGAGAGGGGTGGCTGGGGCTTTTTCCAATTCCAGCTCGGATCGGCATGTAATGTATGGCTTAATTTCCTCTCAAATTAGACACTTGATAAAAAAAGTTATTATATCTGTCAAGTTGCCAGTGCTTTTTATGAGTGTGATAAACTAAGAACCACTGCTTTACAAACCTTGATAGGATGTTTCAGTACCTGGAAAACAATTTTATTGCAGCCTGGACTACTAACAAATTGCAAATACTGATTAAGCCATAAAGTTACAACAACATTAAAAAATAATGAGAGGTTATTGCACAGGGGGAAGGCTCTTAAGCAGCGGATGCAGCCGCCCGTTCTCCATGGCGCACGGTAACAGGCCGACCTGCAAAGTGCATTTCCCCAGCACAGCTTCCCCGTCCGCCGCCCCGAGCGGGGAGCCCGGCTGCGTGCAGGTGTGGGGGTGGCTGACGGGAGCTGTGTGGCTTCTTCCCTCTGTGGCCATGCTGGGAATCCCCTACAAGCGTTTGTTTATATCTGCATCCTGTGTTTTTCTAACGGGGGGATTTGAAGTCCCCTTTGCACAGGGACACTGCCAAGGCCTGGCCGCGGCACAGATCCCGGTGGGTACCGCTGTGCTTGCCAGCAGGCTTGGTCTGCAGATCTGTTTGGAGTAGCCTCTGAGGAACAGAGGGCAAGTGAGGCTCTCCTGGCTGCCTGAGCGTGGCCACCATGGCCGCAGGAGCAGGCCCCCATCCACTGGAGGACGGTGCCTCAACAGGAGCAGGGCGCTTCAGGCCTGTAAAGGCCCAGCGCAGCCTCCCCAAATGGCTGCTCCCTCATGCTAGCACTCTGACACTGGTCTCCATCTTGAGCAGGAGCTGAGCTCCTGAATATCAAACAGCCTGGCTCCCAGATCTCTCGGTGCCTCAGTTTCCTATCTATAAAACTAAGCTCAGAGCACTACAGCGTGGGGACTGTCAGAGGCCGTGCCGAGGGCTCAGGGTCTTCTTAGACCCCACAGGCCTGTGCTGGCAGGCAGAGGGATGTGCTGCCTTTCCTAACCAGAAGTGAAATATCAGGCCGTGGGGGAACTTTGAGGCAAATTTTCCTCTGCCACGCCAGCACACTCTGAACACAGTGCACCTGAGAGCCAGCACCGGTCGCCAGCACTGGGTAAAGGGGGAGACCCAGACATCAGCCCCCCGACACTGCTGCCCCCACCAAGCCTTCTGCTGCATCCGACCCCCCGCCGCACAGCTCTGCAAACACCAGCGTGTTTGAACAAGGCTCTCATAATGATTGTTTGGACAGAGACTAGACTGCCAAAACCTCCCGGGGAGCCGGAGAGAAATTCCTGCTGCTCCTCCGGTGGCCGGGCCCTGTGCAGAGCTGCCGGGGTTTGGCGAGCGAAGCACAGCCATGTGTCGGCGGGCTACCAAAGGCCATCGGACCGCGGTGAGATCTGGGGATAAAGTACACGAAGGGAACTTCCACAGGCCGAGGTGGAAGGCAGGGCGAGATGTGCCAGCAAGACAAAAAGGTCGCCCTAAATGTCAGTGAAATAGATGCCTCTGAAGTTTGTTGGGTACTTGGGGGTCTTTGTGGATGAAAGGTAATACACACACTTAAATTTCTATTAGCATTTCTTTAGCTGAGCACTCTTGTGACAAGAGCTGGGCAAACTCTTCAGAGTGAGCAATTTATCTGATTAATTTAACCCTCTGCTATTCTCCTTTTTAACCAGATCTGGGTTATCTGTGAGGGTCTGTTATCTCAGTGACTCACCAGTTTATGGTAAGGAGCCCTTCCTGCAGTCCTGTCTCCCAGCCCGGCGGCTCCCCAGGAACATTTGCTTTCACTGCTGCCCTTCAAGTCTCACTATTCAGAGCGTGCAACTGGTGACCTCAATCACACGGAACTGGTTTTGGTCTCTGATTAATAACTCGGCTGTGCGAAGGCCAAAGGCAATATGAACTCCTGCACGGCAGGGACACCACAAGGACAATACAAATCACCTCTCGGCTCTCTTGCTTTGTCAACCCTCCCAGAGCAGAACCGCTTCCAAACTGGGGCATTTCCACGGCGGGCAGTGAAAGCCCACACCTGCACGTCAGACCTGGCCCCTGCTCACAGGCACCCTGTCCATTACCAGCACGTGTGCCAGGATTGATGACCCACTTCACAAACACCTGAAGAAAAGTTGCAGTAGAGGGCTATGAATGCAGTGGCATCACAAAACCACTTCAAACTCAAGCTAATATTCACCCTTCTTCTCTTTCCCACCATCTGCTGAGCTGTGCTTGCTATGCAGGTGCTTTGAAAGTCCCCAAGCCTGGGAGGATGCAAGGCAGGCTCAGCTGGGACTTCACACCTGGCAGATCCTCCTAATGGCATTTTTGCCCTGCAGCAGCCTGCCTTCCACAGCCCAAGGTCCTCGGGCATGTGTCCTTTCTTCCTGCTCCTGAACACCAAACTTTGCAGCTCTTCCTCCCTCCAGCTCTGTTCATTTGCCGCACTGCCACGTGGCTGAACCAGCAATGCTGCGACTTTTTGTATTTTGCGACTATTCTGCGACTATTTGTATTTGCATACAAATATTTAGGGTTCTTGCCAGTAAGGTGGATTCCTAAAGTTGATTAAAACATACTCACTAAAGAAAATAATGGGAAGAGGTGAAGCAATCAAGCAGGCAGAAAGATGAAAACAACAGAGAGAAAATGTCTTCTCGTTTGGCAAGATGGTCCTGGGGAGAGGGCCACGGTTACCCCCAAAAGTGGCCTGCTCCTTTCTCCTTGGTCTGGCCTGCAAGGAGAACCCCTGTGTTTCTTTCTCCAAGTCTCAGGCTACAAGCAAAGCTTTTCATCTCATGTATCTGGAAGGGAAACTATAGAAAAATTATTGCAAAGGTGGAGATAGAGGGGAATCCTTTTTCTAAACTGAGCTTATTCTAATAATAATAAAACTACAGCCTTTCTACAAAACCGGAGTGGAAATATCTCCAAAAGCCATGCTGTCCCCTGTGCACCCCTGCCTCAGCTATCCAACCCAGCCAAACCATGGTCGGCCTCCCGTGCTCTCTGTGCTCAATCAAGTGCAGAAAATCCCCTTTTTTTTGGAGCATTTTTTGCAGGACTCCCCTCCTTGCTGTGTCAGCCCTGACCGTGCACCCTGCCTGGCAAACCATGCCTTGAATCCTGGAGCCTGGGACCGCCGGCGAGCTGAGCATCCCCCCGCGCCGCCCCGTCTCGCACGTCCCTAAGGTGAGCCTGGCTGTGACTGGCACCCTATGGAAATCCGCGCCGCTTGTGAGCGTGATCTAAAAGCGTTTGCTTATGCACACACAGAACTGGCATTTTGCTAGATTTAGGGAAGTAAGCAAGACGTATTTGTCTGCGGAGGCTTTGCACCTTCGGCAATTATGTCTGCAGTCTGGAAAACAACAGCAGCAGGGTTGCAGCGGGGAGGGGAAAAAATTCTATCATGTCAGAATAATGAGATCTGTGATTTCAGCACTTACTGGGTCAGAGTCACACACAGTGCGTTATCTGTAATGCTTTCCTCTGACATTCAGGAAAATTGCATTTATGCAGAGGACACGAGGCACTGAAGCACGGGACTTCACTAGCCCCAGCCCGGGGATGCTCTGCCCCAGGCCCTGGGCTCCCTGGCATCCTCAGGGGGTGGGCAGGGGAGCTGGAGGCACGCAGCCCCCAGCCCTCAATGAGACACAGCAGAAAGCTTTCTGCAGCCCGGGGTGTCCGGGATTTTTGGGATGTGCCTTTTCACAGGCAATAGGGGGGCTCCGGGAGGGGGGCACTGCCTCTGCACCTCCTGTGTCAGTCGGGGCATTGCTGATGACACCTCCTCCCTCCCCTCCCTGCAGTGTCCTGGAGGGGTTTGAGACCTAAACCCTTGGGGCTGGTGGGGGGGAGCGATGGATTATCCCACTGCCCCCCATGGTTTCAGGCTCACCCCTGCTGTGGGGCACCAGGGGTGCAGAATGACGGGGTGGGGGCATTGGGGATGACATCTCCCCAGGCATGGACCCGCTGCCAACCCCAGCTACACAGCGTGCGGCCAAGCACAGGGGCAATGGCCCCAAAAGCCCCAGCACTGCCCAGCCCAACTCCAGGTTCATGTTTCCAAAACAGCTTGTTTTGTAGCACATTTTTCTGACAAAAATCTATTTTCTGATAAAGAACAACCGACCTTCTAAACCAGAAACCGACCAGCGGCCACGAGGGAGCACTGCCCCGGCCGCGCTCAAGCACTATCTCACCGGGGGTCGGCCTCACAGCCCCCAGCACCGAACATGAAGTCAATCAGAAATTCTTTTCCAGAGAGGACATCGTTTTGTGCTAACGATCTGAGCCCTCAGACCATTTGAGGCCTCGGACTAGGAGCTGCAGAGTAATTAACAGTGGCATGGGCTTTTTGCTCCTTAGTTCTCCTTCATGCTTCTCGTCATCCAGGGGTTTCATCCAGATTTTGGTTTTTGTCTTTTTGCCCCCCCTTCCTTCTTTTTCTCTTTCCAGTGCAGGAAGAAAACCATACGCAGATTAAAAAGATCTTGTTTTCCAGCTGTTAAAGATAGTTTGAAACGCAGCCTGCGCCAATACCCGGGATCAAACCTCCCACTGTGGGAGAGGCCGCTCCAGCCCCAGGCCAGATCTGAATTTTGCCAATAGCTCCTACATTTACAGCTTTCCTTGAGGGCTTGCATTACAGGCCACAGAGCTCTCGCAGTCAGGATCTGGAGTTTGTCTTGGACCTGCTCTGCAAAAGCGTGGGGCTGCCTCCGCCGGCCGACGTTTCTGGACAGTTCCTATGAAAAACACCAAGGAGGGAGGAGGAGGAGGAGCAGGGGAGCTGCCTTCGTCCCCCTTCTCCCAGGAGCTTCCCGGGAAGGACCCCTCGGGAAGGATGCGAAGCCTTCAGCATCCCACCTCTGCCCTGTGCTAAAAGGGCTGCTTTGCTTTCCGAGCTGCTCCCGAAGCCCCCCGGCTTGGCTTGGTGGGCTCCAGGAGCCGAACAGACAGTGGTTTCCCACCGTGACCAGGAGCAAGTCCCTGTGGCTGCTTTTTTCCAGTGATGGAAGGGACTAACAGCGATATAAAATGCTCTCGTTCGTCCGGCTGCTGATCTTTTGGGCAATTATTTGGAAGTAATGAAAGTGAATGCATGACATTTAAAAAAAGAAACTCCGCTGTCAGCAGGAAAGCTGCCACATTCCTCCTGCACCTCGGAGAATACGCTTAGCTTGAAATAATGTTCATTTTAGCAGAGTTGTAAATTACAAGCGTGTTAGGGTCTTGTGGGATTTATTACCATTTGGAAGGAGGTTATAGGCCTTGCGCTGTTGCTGCTGCATCTGGTGCATGCTACAGAGCAACCACAGAGCAAAATTTGGAGGCAAAAGAAAGCACCTTTTATAGCTCATCTCTGGTGGCTTGTATTGCTGGCATTACACATGCACACACACACCAACTTCAGCAGTAAAGAGGAAGGATTTCGAAATCCGTTTCCCCAGTTGCTCGCTGTAATTGATCCGCCGTTATTAATACCGACGACAAAACCTCGCCGGGCGCCGCTGCAGGGAGCGCGGCCGGCGGCCCCTGACCCGCGCGCTGCTGGCCGTGGGGAGCGGGGCTGCAGCCCTCCTCTGGGACGGCTGTTTAATTTTCTCAGGTTTATGTTCTTTTTTTCATTGCAGGTGTTTCATAAAAATGCAGCCATGGACCTGGCAGGAAGCAATAAGCTCGAGCTTCCTCTGCATGAACCGAAGGGATTTCTTCCTCCCTTCTGGCAAGGCTGGGGTTCTGCTAATGTAAGATTAATGCTCTTCAATCCTGACCCCGCTGTCTTCAGTCTGTAAATGCTGAAGGGTCACCTTTTGTCCATGCCATTAGTGACTAATTAATCTCGGTGTTTATTTGATCCATCCCTCTGTGAGAATTTCTGCACCAAGGTGTTTTGATTCCTGTCTCTCCCTCCCTCTCATGCACTGTCCCCACCAGAGCCCAGCGACTCCCCTTGGTGCTTGGAGGAACCAGGACTCACTGCCCCAGGTGCTGCACGGCCTCCGAAATGTGCCAGGGACAGGCAGGTCCCAGGAACACAACGTGCCCGTCCTAGGAGAGCAAACTGCGGGGGACCTGGCAGGGCAGCCAGGGATATCCAAGCACGATAGCTCCAAAGAACCACAGAATAGTGTCATGGTTTGGGTTGGAAGGGACCTCAGAGATCATCTGACTCCAGCCTCCACCATGGGCAGTGAGGTGCTGCAGGACGGTTGCCGCCATCCCATGAGCACGGAGTTCTGCGCAATTCGCTGTGGGCACTGGTGGTGTGGGGCACCGCAGCCTCAAGGGGGGAGCCAGGGCAGGGGCTTGGCACCCCCGGGGCATCGATCTCTGGGACAGCTTCAGCTCCTGGTCCCGTTCCAGCTCACCAATGGTTTCCCAGTCCAGGGAGGGGATTTTCTTAGATTGTGAGCACTCCTCCCCTCCGCATCTGTTTATCTCCGTGAATCCCATTAATCATGTTCTGTGCCTGGACAGCTTATAACACCACATCCATCCTCTAAGAGCTGTTATCGTACACCCCGAAGATCTGTCAGATAAATAGCCAGGTCAGCTGCAGCTGTTCCAATATCCTGAAGAAATCAGATTTATCATTTTAGATTAAAAAAACCCCACACACGCACACGCACCGGAGCCCCCCCACCCCACCGGCAGGCTGGCTGGGAAGCTGTGTTTCTTGGCCCCGCGCGAGTCCTGCTGCTGCTGCCTTCCATCTGCAGCCCCGTGATAAATGGCTGCAGGGTGCCAGGTACAGTTCAATGTTGAAAAATCCCAATATGTGACTTAGGCATCTCATCGCAAGTCATTAATCTAAAGGGAGGCCGGTGCCAGGACAAGGCTCTCCCTCACTCCATCGTCAGCTGGACCTGCTCAGCGCAGCGGCTGCCAGAGGCAGGGAGGAGGGAGGGGAAGGCCCCTGCCATTTTCCACTCGCAGGAGGAGCGCTCCGTGGGCCGTTAACCCTCTCCGCAGCCCAGAACCGTGCCCTGAAGCCCTGGCCAGGCCTCACACAGCTTTGGATGAAGAGACTTCAGCCCCCCCGGCAGACCCTGGTGTGGTGGGAGAGCTCCGTGCCCACCCGCTGCTTTCCAGGGAAGCGCCGCTCCTGCCCGCGCTCACTCTCCGTGTGCCTGCCATGGGGGAAATGCCCAGGAAGCTCCCCGAGCCCACCTCCAGCAGCAGGGCTCTGCCTGCACCCTGCTTTGCTGGGGCTCCCACCAGCCCTTTTTTTTTTCGGAGTGCCTCAAAACCCAGAGGAGCTCCAGCGAGTCACCCTGGTGTGGTGGCCCAGCGCCCCGGGGCCCTGCCAGGTGTGGGCCACGCTCCGGCTCTCGCCGGCAGCCCCCGTCCTCGCTGTCGCTGGGGAGCCCAGCATCCTGCCAAGGTGCCTCTCCTCCCCTCCGCACCAGTCACATCCCGAGCCGCGTGCCTGGTGCCAAATTGAGTTGTAGCCGTGAATTATTTAGAAGCATCAGTGGAATATTGTTGTATCAGTAACGCAGACTATCAGTTTGTGGCCTTGGGGCTGCCTCAGTTACGCACTCCATCACTATTTTCTCTCATGAATAATGTAGGAGCGGAATTACTCTGCATGTAGAGAATTCATACCCTGAGAAAACAAGGTTGCTCCAAAATTAATTTTCCGTACTAAAAGAGCGACAGAAAATCAATTAATCGCATATTATTCTATACGGAGACAGAGTAAGGGAAACAGCGAAAATGGCTGTAGCTATACATCAGCAAATGCTGTATTGGCAGAGTGCTTTGCAGGGCTGAGAGTTACAGCTGGCTACAAAGAAGGTAAATATATTCCGCCCCAGAGAGCCCTCGAACATCAGACCGGAGCTCTGAGCAGAGCCGGCTGGGCGCTCCCGTTCCCCTTGTGAGGCCGAGCGCGGCTCAGCGGGGCCCGGCCGCGTGCTCCCAGCTCCGGGCTCCTTCCTTGGTCCTGCCGCTAGCGGGCTCAGGATCCCACCGAGGGGGCTCCTCGACGGCCGAGGGCTTCCCACAGGAGTCCGGCCCTGGAGGAGGAGGCAGCCCGGAGGCCTCTCAGGTACTCGTATCGGCACTCGCCTTGCCTGGATCGCGGTAGGAGTTGGGAGGTCTCGGCAGAATTAAGGCCCTGCTCCTGCTCGTTGCTGCCAGCTCCGGAGGCGGCGAGGTCTCGAGGTTGAGGAGCGAAGGCCGGCTCCGTTCCTGCCTCCAGCACCGACCCGCCACGCTGCTCTGGGAAACAGCTTCACTTTTATCTGTTTCATACAAACGGTAACCGGCCATTTTAGAAGGGAGCTGAGAAACTTAATTAATATTTAAAATTGCTTTGAGTCTCGCAGCAACGCATCGTACTCTCCGAAGACCTCGAAGTGCTTCTTCGGAGGAGTGAACGCTGCAGAGCCAAGGCAGAGGCAGGGGCAGGGGGGAGCAGCCCAAGAGCAGTGGAATTTTTACCCCTCCTGCAGCACCCCAGGGACACGGAGCTTGCTCCCATCAGCTGCGTGGGAGCTGCTCTGCCAAGTTGGGCTGATTCCTTCTCCTCAACACCCACCCAAGATGGCCCACAGGCCAGCTACAGAAACACCTAAGGACAGGCTGTAAAGATACCGTGACCTGTGTCTGTTCCACTGCCTAGTCACTTTTGATTAATAACATTCATTGGCTTAACAAATGGTATCGTAATTAAGGGATGAGAAATTACGAGGCTGACCTCAAAAGAGCTCAAAATACCAGCAGCTTCTTCAGGAATAAAACTGAAAAATAAGCCGATCCACAATGAAGACTCTGGCTATTTCTTAATGCAGCAGATTATCTTCCCTGGGTACCCTGTTCTCTTGTCGTCTCCTAGCACAGGTACGCTTTGGGGGTCATCACCCAGCGGAGACCATTCTTCCAGCACAGAAAGCAGCAGCTCCCAAAGCGTGCACAACAACAACTGCAACAGCAATGGCATCGCCGAGGGCCAGTGCAGGGGATACAAGCCAGGACGTCTGCTGGACTCAATTTACAGGGACTTATTTTGGTACTGTTAAGAGGGAAGTTTGAAGAAGCAATCCTCTGCAGTTCTACCAACAAGTCCTTTGAGTTTCCACCCACTCTGGACATGACTCAACATCCACGGCAGGAGCCAGTGGCCTCCAGCAAATAAGAGAAGCGGCTGGGTGACACCGAGGAGATCTGCCGTGGAGCAGGCCCTTCTCTCGCTACACTGGAGGGCAGGTTTTTCTCTCCCCTTCTCCAAATCCCAAATCCCAACAAGGATAAAAACAAAACAACGTATTTTGTGTTCCAACCCAGCAATCGTACCCTTTGGCCTTGGTGTTCACCACAATCCACATCTCTACCCCTCTAAGCAGCGTGCTTGCTTCTACCTTTGGGAGACAAAAAACGGCTTTCCATCTTCAAGAGGAGGTGCACACGCAAGTGCGAGGGTGCGCGGGTGCGTGTTCACACTCACGGGCACTACCAGGAGACATTCACGTAGGAGCTGACCCCGTGTGCTGCACGGCGGAGCAGGAGGTGTGCGCACGTGCACGAATCACCGGCAACAAGCGACCCCGAGCACCTGCAAAGGCCTCTCCGGCCCCTTTCATGCCGACGAGCCCGTCGCCCCTTGCTCCCTCCGTGAATGATTTACCTTCTGCTCTGCACAGGCACAAAGGTTCCCCGCGCCCGGAGAGCGGCTCGGTGGGTATGGAAGTGTTTAAGGAGTGTCTGCGAGTCCCCCAGCCGGAGCAGACATGAAAGGGAAGATGCTGCGTGTGATTTATTGCGTGCTGAGCAATCTGACAGTCATACTGTTTGAAACCGCTGTCCTCTGGCTTCATCCCGGCGAGGGGATGGCTCGGATTAATGCTGCGGGGGAGGAGGAGATTTATGGTGCTACAAAGGCGGCCGCTGCCTCGGCCGCAGCTGCCCCCAGCCCCCCGCCAGATGTGCGGCAGGGGAAGAGCTGCTCCAGAGGGTGCACGCGGATCCCAAGCCCTCCACTCCGCAGATGTTTATTGACTTAGAAATCCAGCCGTTCAAGGAGCTCCTCGGAGTGCAGATTGGTGGCTGCTCCCCCCGCCGCCGGCCCTCGGGGCCGACAGACCTCACCCTCGTGCAGCGGCGCCCACCGCCTTCATCATCCCCCATTTACCGTGGGCAAACCTTCCCTCCCCGGGCATCGTGGTGGATTCGGCTCCCCGGGCTCCTCGGGAGACGGCTTAAAATCATGGGAAACAAAGGGAAGCGCCTTTCTGCTGCTGCCTTCCTCGGCTTTGGGGACTCGTAAGTTCCCTTCAAGCGTGAAGGATGGAAACTTCCTCGCACACAGAGAAAAGAGGTCGGAGTTTTATGCAATAGCAGGACTCCGGGAGCTGGGATTTTTAATGAGGACAATTTTCCCGAGATCTGCCTTGTGAGAACGGGCTGCCCCGAGCCCGGCAGCTCCCTGCAGCTGCTCCAGGCCATCTCCGCGGCTCCCCGACGTGCTCAGCCCGAGAGCGGCCTTTGCTGGAGACCCGAAATACCACTTTGTCACCGTTCCTCCGGTATTAATATAGACACTTTGAACACTGGATTATTCTGTCCACCCCCTTTAGACTAAATCTGCCTCGGAAAACAAATGACCCTATTGGGCTCAAAATGCTCCCGCAGCTGACTCCATAATGAGCTGTTTATTATAGTTCCCATAAGTGAAATCCATTAAGTCTGACAGAAATGCAGCTAAAGTTTACATTCAGCATCCGTTTGAGGGGAGTTCTGGGCCTGAATTAAATTTGCCCCTTCCCTCCTCCACCCCAGCAAAGCCATACACGATACTTAAATGAATTTTCCATTGTTATTTTCCAGAAGAATAATGCTGAACTTTACTGGGCCCTGGCTGATTTGGCAAGTTGTCCACCTCGCCTGCTACGAGTCAATTTTTTCTCCCTTCCAGTGTCAGTTTTCAGTCTTGAAAACTTGAAAGGAAGAAAGGTGGCTTAGGGATGACATTGTTCTTTAAATCTTAGTCAGAAGCAAGCCATTGGATTTTTTTTAGCGCCCTTCAAGATTAATATTGGTGCAATGGTGTTACTATTAGAGCTGGCTGAAAAATGGAGTTTCCATTGTTGGAGAAGTTCTGAGGTTCCTCCTAAGAATAATTGTCCCAAATTTAGACAGAAAGCCAGTGTCTGTTACTACGCTATAACCAAAACAATTAATCTTTTTTTCTGGTGTATCAATTATAACATGACCTTAGTTCTGAACAGCGAAGTCAAAATGAAAGATTTGGGGATTTTAAAAGCAAAATGTTTTCATAGCTTTTAAGAAACAGTTAAACAAAACCCCCGTGTTAGCATGGAACATTTTTATGCATTGAATCACCAGTTTTCAACAGAAAAGCACTCCAGGTACATCCTTCTAATCAGCCTTCATTATTGCTTGCAAGCACCGCCTAACGAAGCCCAGGGCTGGCCGTGGTTTCCAGCTCCCGAAGCAGGGAGGAAAAGGGGAACTGTGAGGAACAGCAAAGGGCACGGGTGGGAGGAGCAGAAGGGAACAGCAGAGAGCAGAGGATGGAAGGGGCAATGGGGATGGGAGATCAGCACGACTGCCTCGCCTTTAGCAGCGCCGAGGGAAGGCGTCCTCACCGTGGGCTGCAGAAAAGGTCTGGAGGCGAGGAGAGCGTCGCCCCGCGTCCCCCACGGAAGGGAGAGGAGCCTTTCATACTCGGAACGGCTCCGCAGGCTGGAAATCGCAGCGATTGTACAAACCCCGCCATGAGTGGCTGATTGACCTTGGGAAAAGCACTTCATACCTCTGCAGATTGTAATCAGGTAATATCTGTGAAGTGCTCTGAAGTCTTTGGACAGAGAATGTTGTAAGACGATCCCAAAGGCAATAAAAAAGGGAGAGCTGCTGTCCAGCAATACACAGAACTGTATCCTCGAAATTACATTTCCTTCCTCCCCTCTCCTCCTCCTCCAAACGTGGCACCGATTTGTCAAGGCTGGACAGATAATCCAGAGGTGTGCGCGCCTGCTTTATCACCGGCAATGCCTGTACCGCACGAGCAGGGGGTGGCAGACAGGTTTCAATTAACACAGATAAATCCAAAGGATGCTTGATGGCCACATTTTGTAAACCTAGCAAGAAAAGAGTAATTTCTGTAGAGTTGTGTGTGGTATGTACGCAAGCAGGAGGGACTGTCTGCATTAGCATATAAATGCATTTAAAGTGAGACAAATACTGGTGGTTTTGGCAAGCCGGATACCTCTGGAATCACAAATGTAAACTGTTTAGAAAAGGAAACATTTCTGTTTAAACGTAAGGAAAAGGCGGCTTTGGAAGGTAAACATCCTCCCGGAGAAGTAAGCACTTTCGGAACTCGTGCTGCTCGTGGGGGCGCTGGGAGGTGGCTCACGAGCTGGGGGTGGCACCTGGGGCACCCGGCTGCCTCCGCGGTACCGGCCGCACACAGCTGCACCGAGGGGCACGAGCTCACCGAAACCAGTCACCAGTGTAACCGCTCACTTCTGATGGGGGAGATCAATTAGGACTGTAAGCTCATCAAGGGTTGGGCCACTTCTTTGGTATGTGCTTGTGCAGCCACCGCTGCCGAGGGTTTGCCAGCTCCAAGTGCAGCAAAAGCGGCGCTGGGAGTAAGGAGGTTTCAGAAGTCCTAAGCGAGCAGTGACCCAAACTTAGCTCTCTGCTTGGAAAACTTCAGTGTAGAATAGGGCCTAATCTGTAAGGCAAGTCACCTTTTTAAAACCCTACGCTACTTGGCTCCACAACATGCTTATGTGCAAAAAAATAATATCTACACGAAAAGAATCACGGCACAGCCCCAGCGAGGCCCCAGGTCCGCACGTGAGCTCTTTGCATGCACTTCGTGCGCTGCCAGCCGTGATGGAAGCCCAGCTTTGTTAACACGCCAAGGAGATGAACAGACACAGATTGTCCACTCACGCATGACCCCGGTGCAATAACAGCAAGTTTGTCCAAATAGTCAAGATTTTGTCTGTTCATCACCAGGGTTTGTTTTGGAAACAGCTGTTAGTCTGTGCGGTAAAACATAAGATGGAAAGTGTCACAGGAATGTGGTTGTCATGTGAAACCTTTCCTAGGAATGGCAAGGAGATTTATATTTTGCATTTGGTTTTAATTTGATGCATATGGCTGTAGATGCCTGAGATTGGGGAATGGCACTCGCAGCCAGAACGCATTTTTCAGGGGATGGCTCGCGGCCTCGTACAGAAGGAGCGCGTCCTGCAGCCGCGGCGCCCACCGCGGGACCAGCTCCTGCCACCCAGGACTCCATGTCACACGGGGGTCCTCTCGGTGCCACGTCGGCCACCCACCACCTCTTGGAGCCGGGTCCCACACTCTTCCCCCCTGTGCTCTCTCTTGGCCCCGTGATGCTTGCCCTGAGCAGCCCGAGGCCCTGGGACGGGTGCCCCCGTTAAGGGGTGCCCCCCTCACCCTGGCTCCCCAAGAACAGGGAGCACACCTCGGTTGCAATGTTCCCACCCGCTCAGCGTTGGTTGTTCCTTCTTTGGTAGCATTTTTTAAAACCGTTTTCCGGCGATTCCATGACCTGGTTTGGCCAGGGGTGCGATTAGCAGGCAGGCTATGTGGGATTAGGAGTTTAAATGCTTTTCCTTCCCTCCCTGCTTTGCTTTTGGGAAAAAAACAAGCAAAACAAACACAAACAAAACCAAACCAGATGTGGCCTGTGTGCCGAAAACAGCGCTCCACTGCTCGGGGGGAATCTCACAAGTGGCCACGGAGATAAAACAAGGCTGGGCTTGTAAAATGGAGGCTGGTGCTGCGTGGGGCGGTGAAGAGGGGTGAGAAGAGGATCTCGTCTTCAAAGATCTGGAGAAATGTGATGCAACGCCTTCAAAAGAAAGGGGGGGAGAGAGGCAGAGCAATGCAGGGAATGCCACAAAAGTCATGTAGGCAAGAGCCCGCAGCTGGCCGAGTTTGAAAACAAATGATTTTAATCAGCTGCTATTCAACTACTGTCAGTTCTGATTTACTGTGTTCAGCCAATTAAGGTTTGGGGGAGGTTCAGGGGTTAGGAGGTGAGAAACAAAAGCGCGTTGTGGGAGGAGAGGAACACCAAAGCAAGAACGGGGCTCTCTGAGCCCTTCCCCGGGACAAACCACGGGTGTCCTATCAGGCTCCCCTGCGCAGCCCGGCAAGGAGCCCTCTTTCCGTGCAGAAGGGCTGCTTTTCACAGCCCACGCTGCTTCGCTCGTGTCCTCAGCAGAGGCACCCAGCCAGGGCCAGAGTTAATACCGTGGGTGATGGGGACGTCTGTGCCCGTGGGACCCCGCGTGCAGCAGGGTTTTGAAAGCCCTGGCTACGTGGCAGCACAAGTGGCCGGCTAGTGGAGATGGCTCCCCCAGAAACGTGCCCTTCAGCTCTGCCACTCTCAAGCAAAGCAAATTGCTTCCGTAAGCTGGAAATGACAACATGACTTGAGGTATCTTCCCCCCCTCCTGGATCATGACTAATAGATTTGAGGCAAACAGTTCCGGTAGGGCTGTGATATGAGCTTTCCACAATTAATTAGTGCAGCTAAATACCAAGCAATGAAGAAAATTAAAAAGAAAAACCGTCTTCCCATGGACAGAGCTATCTGGGTATTTGCACAACTCCCACCTTAGTGGCAGATAATAGTCTGGAGTCTTTGATCCTCTAATAACTCTCTGAACTATGAGCATTGTGAAAATGCTCCCAGGCTTTGGCTCCCAGCGCTGCCTCCTCCGAGGACATGGCATGCAGAACAAATGTCTCCCTGTGTCCCGCAGATTACGGTCGGGAGGTCCTGTTTGCCCTGAGATCTGTAGTTTCACTCATACCAGAACCGTGTCACCGTGCTGTCTTTGTTCCTCCTCTTTAGCACTTTGATTTGTGCAGCTCTGCTAAGAATCTCCCTTGCAGCTTGTTGACTTATCACTCATCCCCGTGAGTTCCCATTCTCTCTTCTCCTGACAGCTTTGCCTAATGTACTTATTCATTCAATTTAAATAAATCGAACACGGGCCTATGACAGCCGATAAGTGAGTCACACAAGAACAAACAGAAAGGAAGCACTGCAAATAGTCAAATGTCAAGTAGGAATGGAAAACTGTCCCTACAGCTTCAGCGAACCTTAGATGTCTAATATTTATGGCCAATTGATGTCATTAGAAAGTAAATAAGCCCTCTTATGCTGCATTACAAAAGATTAACTGCAAGCAATGGAGTTTAAATAGCACAGATAAGTGCAGATGGAAATAAACCTGTTTAAAGCTGGAAATATTTGCTGAACCTCCTTGCTGCTTTTAAGATAATTGATCTCTGTATATCTGTATTGAATCTCACCATAAAAGCTTTGAAACGTCTTCTGGCAAAGCCGAGCTCGCTTGTGACTCAACCTCGCCTTATCTCTCCGGATTGCAGAGGGTTTTTTCATTTCTCAGCACGCTGGGTGGGGAGCAGGCGGCCGGTGTCAGCACATCCCGAGATGCTCCGGGCCGGGTCGCTCACCCCCAGCACCCGCTCCGGTCCGGATCAGAGCCACGAGCAGCCCCTCCGAGCGGGTGTAGGCATCTCCACCTCGCTGCAATTCGCCCAGCTTCAAAGGATGTCAGAGAAACAAATCGTCTCTCAGATTACTGAGGCGTGCTCCAGCTGAGGATCTTTGGAAACAGCCCCGCACGACAGATATTAACGAGTTGCGTTTTGCTGATAAGGAACGCGAGAGAGACGATTTACTCGGGAGTTTGGCTTTGCAGTGCCTGCAATGAACTCTGGAACACGCTCCCGTCCAGGGCGATGCTTGTTCTGGTGCCAAAACACACTCGTGGAGGGCTGGGGGTCGCTGTGCCGAGACGCACCCATGGGTGCGCGGGCACCGGGTGGCCGGAGAGCTGCAGGGGGCTCAGGGGTGCAGGGGGAGGCCCAGCCACGCCGAGCACAGCTGTGCCTCTGCCTACAGCGTGTGTGTGCCACGTCTGTGCAAGGCTGAGGAGGCCGGGAGAGGGAGGACCCGTGGCCAAGCCCATAAGTCAAGCACAGAAGACAACTGCAAGAGCCCACCCTGAGGTCCCCGTGCCCTCCGCGGCTGCCCGCCGGGCACCATCTGCAGCTGGACTCCGCGCCAAGTCGGCGCTGCACCACTTCCCCGCTGCAGAAACATTTATTTGATCCTACAACACTGCTTTCAAGATGATTAATCTTTGCCCGGCTGTGTGTTTAGGCTCTCCATAAAGGCAGGTGCATGTGTTCATGTGCTGCTGCTGTCAGGGCTGTTAATGTAAGCGTCTGTTTTACAGCCCAATTGACAGCCGTATTGTTCTGGCAGGGTTACAGCTCTGACATGTGGAATCAATCTTTTTAACCTGTCAATTAATCAGTGGGCAGCTGTCAGCCCAGCTGAAAGGCCTGAAGGACAGTGCCCTTTCAATGGATTATACTGGATGCTCAGCGGAGTAAAATTGAACGCTTCAGTTTCGAGAAACTCCCCGTGCATTCAGAGCGGTGCTCAGCCTCGCCTTTACTGCGGGCCCTGCCGCCTCAACCCAGCGGAGGATGACGGCTCGACGCCCTGCCCGTGCTCAGTACCTGGCAGAGACCCCTCCGAAACGAGCCCCAGGGAACCGACACCGGTCCGTGACACCGTCTTCCCTTCCTCAAACTGGGATTCTCTCTGTCACCTTCGGAGCAGATGCTGGGAGCCAGAGAGAAAATATCCTCCCAGAGCGACGCGGAGTGGCCAAGGTCCCCTGGCAGCAAGCAGCTCAGAGAGGAAACAAAAGCATAACCTTGAAAATAGCTGCATTTCCCCAGCCCCTTCAGCCTAATGTACTGTGGTGCTAGTTGAGCGGCCACTAATTTGATTCATATGAGAAGCTTGACCTTATTCCACCAAGTGTTTTCCAGCCCGGATTTCTCTAACTGCTTGTTTATAGAGAGTATATGGAGCATTTTATGTTTTTTCAGCTGTTTAGGAACTTGATTTTTTAAGGCAGTCCCAGGAGAGCAGGGTACAAGGCCCTGCCTCCCCCCCCTTCCCAGCCACCGGGGTGCCCACGCCACCTTCCCCGGGCTGGTGCTGGGAAAGGAGAGAGGATAATTTATTTGGTGGCTGCATCATTACGCGAGGTGACTCCCAGTGCTATTATCTTTGCTTAGCACAAGCAGGGAGCAGTTAGCGCTCGCCGGGTCATCTGTCTTAGGATCAAAAAGCTATGGAGACACAGGAAAGCTCTTCTCAAGCCTTAATCTCTCGGCACCGTCATTTTCTCAGCTGAGGATGGGCAGGGGCCTGGGTGCCAGTGCCTCTCGCGGTGATTTTAGATGATTGATCTTTCTAAACTGCTTTTTCCTTGCTTGCCACACAGCCGTGGATAGATTAAACATTTATAGATTATCCCTGTGTCAGATGGCTTTGGACAATTAGTCACAAGCTAAGGAGTGCTCTCGTGGTTTTCAGCAAGGGGAAAACATTAAGGTAATCAGGAGTCTGCGGCTCTGGATGCCAATCAAGCAACAATGGATGGCAAATTGTAAGGTGGGAGACAGGCGCTGACCGTCTGTATGGAACGCCAGCCATCATTTGCTGCAGGGTCCTGGGGAAACCTGCACAGAAAGCAGCCTGAGGCTGTCAGGACTCCGACAAAAGCACAATAGCACCTTCGGAGGAAGGTTGGATGCCGATGAGTGGCACGCGTTGAGAGCGGGCAGCGCAGGGGGGAGATGTGCGACGAGAGCAGGTCTGGAGACGAGCCTCAGGAGGGCACTGGCTCCCAGCCCTCTCCGAGCAGCCTCCCGGTCTCACTTGATTTATTCTCACATTGCACTGCAGGAAATAGAGAAATATTATCTCCTGTTTACCGCTGCGAGCTGAGATTAAGCACCCCGTCCAAGGTCATGGAGCGCGTCGGTAGCACCGAGGAATTGGAAGCGAGCTCCTGAGCCCTGGTCCTGAGCCTGGTCCTGAGCCCTGTCCCCAGCAGGGACAGCAGTGCCTGGATTGCTCCCGGCAGCCCCCTGATGAACGACACCAAGGCACAGTAAATAGCAATTGAAATATTTCCATCTAAGGCCCTGTTATATAAAGCAGTAAGACTAAGCACCAAATGCATCCTAATTTGCACCTGACTCTCTTTTAATCAAATTGAGCTTTCAGCCTTAATCCTAAACGGTGCTTTTCAGAAGGGATTGCGGGAAGATCATTCACCAGGAGGAGTAGGAGCTCGGGGAAGTCACTAACACCTCTTCCTTGGACAGGGAGGAGGGAGGTGGCCCAGCTCAGCCCTGCCCTGCTCCCCACGCACACCCCACCTGCGGGGGCACCAAGGTTCCCGGGGGGCTCGGGGTCTGTCCCCAGAGGTCCCAGCGCTGTGGGAAAGCCTGGAGCCCTTGGCTGGCCCCACAGGGCCTGTATGAGCCTTGTGGGGGAACCAAACCCCCCAGGGCTCTGCCAGGGACAGGGGCTGCATGTGGGGGGTTCCCAGCTCTGCCCTCTGCTCCTTTCCACCCCAAGACTTACACCCCGGAGTAAAACCCGCACCAACAGCTCTCTCCCGCCGCTACGCCGCTGACTTGGATGGAGTTGTACCTACAGATAATTCAGACACCAGACATCCTCATTCCAGCCACAGAAACAGGAGGATTTTAAGGTGAAATTGTCAGATCAAAGTGAGTTTACAGAGCTCCTTTAAACAAATTTTCTACAATAATAATTTCTCTGCGCAGTGTCTGCAATAAAAAGACAATAGATTAGATAGCCATAGAGTGAGCCCGCGGTTGTAAATCACTCGCAGGGCCTCGGCGCTGCTTTGCAAGCATCCTGCACTCTGCCTCGCATGGTTTATGGTGTCATCCGAGTCCCAGAATCCCCAGAGTGAATTACAGCCTTGCAGGCAGCGGGTGGCCATCTATTATCCTACATGTAAACAGGTATTCAAATAGCAGCTTCAGAGCCTTCTCCTTGGCATTTAATCATGCCTGTAATCTAACCCCAGTCCTTGCCAAGGTCACAGCTCTGATTGCTCTTTCTCCAGCACCGCAGGTTTCAGCCGGCAGCAGTGACAGCCTCAGACAAGCTGATTGTCCCCCAAATTAACTCTGATGCTCTGTGCAGAATAATTCAGTAGCAACATGTTCTAATCACCAACCTGGAACCTGCCTCCATGCCCACGGCACTAGGAGCCTCCCGGGAAAGCTGCGGCTGCTCGGAGGTGTGCAGTCTCCGTGGTTTGGGCTCCGCAGCCCCAAACCCCGTTTGCCACATCTGCCTCCAGCTAGAAGGAGCTCTTGTCTTGGGTGGCCAACCCCAGGCTTTCCAAATCGCTCTGTGGAGTAACACGGGCCAGTAACACGGGCTGTGACCACGGGCACGCTCTGCTTCTTCCCTCGTGCCTCAGTTTCTCTCCCAGGAAGAGCTCACAGGTACCAGCGTGCAGCCTCCGCACAGCACGGGGCATCACACGACAGCACCGACACCAACACATCCCGATCCTGTCCCGTGCTGAGCTGAAGCCGATGAGACTGGAAGGTGCTCAGCGAAGCTTTTTAAAGGATCAGGTCCTTGAAGCGTGATCAATAACCAGTTCATCCTCCTCCCTGCTTCTCTTTCCCCCGCGCTGCCTCTGTAAGAAGCAGCTGAGAAATTCCTCAGTCGCCGGCCAACTAGCAGGCAGTAAATCTGCAGAATATAAAGATGATTTTCATTTCCATTGGGCTACTCTATTTTTCTCTCTAAATATTTCAGGGGAGCTCGATTCATGGCTTCTCCTTTGGTGTTAAAAGAAAATAATAATAATTTTTTATTTAAAAGGTAGAGAGCAAAGCCCCGAGCGCTGGGGCCCTCTGTATTGTGTTTCAAATGGTTCCCAGCTTCATTACTAGCTCTAAGCAAGTTCTGTATACATCACCTAGTTTAATTCAGCAATATCATCAGTGTCAATGGGTATCCAGCGGCTGCCGGCTATTGGTCATCTGGACCTGACACAAACTCAATAAATACTCCATAACCCCTGACAGCCGCTAGCAGATTAGCCCGAAATGAACGATTGCACAACCAACACCTGCTGAACCAAATCACCGCGGTGACTGATGGGCCTGTACTGAGCTCTGACCACAAGTGAGATCAGGGGAAGAATGATTTTATACTTTAAGAAAAGAATTAGAGATGGTGGCTGGAGTGATTGGAAAACCTTCACGAGGCTTCTCACTCCTTCCTGCCTCCCCCTGCCACGCCGAAAGCCATCAGCGCTCCGGCTGCGGCGCGCTGCACGCTGCGAGCTGACCGCATGAGTTCAACAACAGCAGCGGTTTTTATTATTCCATACATTATTTATGTCACCATCAGCGGCTTTATTTCACGTCCTAGCATATTATTGCTGTAAATTATTATTTTAAACTCTTTGGCGAGACTTTAACCACTGCTCAAAAACGAGCGCTTATTTAAAAGTAACGCTTCACAAACGGCTTCGAGAGCTCTCGGCGAGCCAGGCCCTGAGCCTCCTCCGATGCTCTCGGAGGCTGCCCGAAGCTCAGAGCACAGCCCTTACAGAACCAGCCCGGCTTTCCTTCCAGACAGCAGCTTTTGGCTCCTGGTTGCGTTGCCCTAATCACGCCTCGATGCTGACTCCAGCCCCGTCCGGTCCTTATGGGCTCTCCTGCGGGTGTCTGCGTGGACCTGATGGAACCGAGGGTTTAGGCTGGGCCCTGGGCAGGGTCCTGGAGTTTGGAGGAGCTGAGACGCCTGGATCTGCAGCTGTCCTGCACTGCTGCTTGGCTTGGGCAAGCACCTTGACACCAGATTTGTAGTTTTCAGCCCCCAGGAAAACCTCAGGTCACATCCACAGGCTGAAACCCAGCAAAGAGGAGCTAACCCAGCACAGCCCGGCCATGGGCAGCTTGGAACTCCTGGCAGCGGCTCTTTCAGTGCCTCAGTTTCCCCACAAGCTGGTCAAGACATATTAAAGAAATATTACTGTCTGCTAGTGGTGATCCTCTTCTCCAAAATTAGGCTTTTTTCTTTTTTCTTTTGGCATGACTGCTTTCCCTATGTCATCTCAGGAGTCATTCTGCACCAGAAGAAACAATCTGGTGCAGAACCTGGACCGACTCGAAGCCTTCCAAGCGTGCCGCAGGGAGCCCTGCCTTCCCCCTCCTTCCAACCCGTGTGGCTGGGGGTGCTGAGCCCCCCAGTTTCCCCCAGCCCGGACCTCGGCCTGTGCTTCCCAGCGCCCGGCCCTCGCCCGAGATGGGCCCTGCGTGTGCCATGGGAGGATAATAGCCCGGCTTGTTTTATCATGTTCGTTTCTGTCTGCTCAGAATCTGTCAGCGTTTTCGCTACCCGGAATAGCTGTCACTCCAGTTTTGGCTCTAGCACCCTGTTTTGATTCCAGCCCTTATCGAGTTTATCTAGAATCCTTCTGCTCATTTAAAAGAAAAAAAAAAAAACACAAAAAACCACCCAAGAAAATCTCTCATTGAAAGAGCTTTTAGGAGTTTGTCTGAGCCGGATCCCAAAAAGCCCTGCGTGGGTTTGATGCACTGCAGCCTAATTGCTGTCCCCAGATCTGAAGAGCTGTCTGCGTTAGGGGCCCGCCAAAGTCTTTCAGAGTAATGTGATTTGCCGGAGAGCCGCGGTGTAGGTTTGCACAAACACTGATGCTCCCGCTGCCAGCTTAAATCAGATACCAGCCTGACCTCAGAAAGCAGTGTCTTTTCCTATAAATTTTGGCATCACATTGAGTTACATCATTCGTGCTGCATTATGTGCTGTTACAGGCAAGAAGTCACGCAAGTTAATGTGGCATCTGGCTGGAATTTAAAGGCGAACGCACAGGGCTGTGAAACCCAAGCCCACCTTTGCCCTCAGACACCTGTGGCCGCTCCGCCGGCCTTGCCCCCGGCCCGGGGAGCCGTGCTCGAGTGGGACGGGGACGGGTCTCCGTGCAGGTAGAAGCCCTCGTATTTACACCCTAAAGACTTTTATTTTTTACACAGCCCTCGCCCCCCTCCCTTTCTTTTTTTTGACAAGGAAGACGAACAGTAATTCTTCATCTTTTGGAGGCAGAAGCCTGCTGACTAGAGCTCCATCTGGGGGCACCATCTGGGGATGCTACCAGCGAGCACGCTGCGGGGAGGAGGTGGGTGACGCGGGGGGACCCCTGTGGTCACCTGCGGCCCCCCCCGTTGGTCCCCGCGTCAAACAGCTCCGCACCGGGGCAGGAGGTGCCTCCAGACCACACCAGGGCTGAGCAAGGACACGTGTGCTTCCCCGGAACCCTGTTTATTCGCAGCCTCACACTCACGAGGTTCACGTGGGGCACACGCAGGCACACCCGTGCACAGGAGGGCATGCAGCGGGTTGCGCGCCCCCACGCTCAGCCTCACGAGACCCAAATTATTCACTGCAATCCCACACGCCGTTGGAGCAATGCAATGTTCTGGCGTGCCCAGCACCTGAAAAGCAACAGGGTGGGAACTCCAGGCCCCTCGGCTCCCCTGGGTCCCGGCGTGCCGAGGCTCCCCAGGTGGAGGCAGCCACCGCGCTGCTGCCGCCGGGCAGCCCTCGGAGAGAGCAGAGCGATCACGGCTCACAAGTGTGCACTTCTCTCATTCCTGTTTAATTTGCTCCTAGCTGCTTTACAGAGCCCCTCACCAATTAACCAATTAGCTACTAATTTAATTTGCTCTATCAGGACTGCAGCCCACGGTGGATGTGTGAAGCTCTGTTTGCCAGCCACCGGCGCTGCTCTAGCCCGTTGCACGGCACCCCGGGCACCCCAAAACGAAGCAACCCAAACCCCAGCTGCTTCCCACGTCCCTTCCCTGACGGATCCGACACAAAACTTCCCTCAGTCAAGGCACCTGCCTCCCACATCTCACCTCGGGGAGATGCTGAGGCGCAGAGGAGCCACAAGTGTGTGTTGGGCTGCAAAACCTGGCCCAGCCTGAAGAGGAGGACGGGTGTTCCAGGGCCGGGTTTGTCGTGGTGCCGTTGTGTTGTTTTGTTCCTTTCTTTGAGGAGAGCTGGAAGCAGCATTCCTGAGTTTTTCACTTAATCTGAACAATGATGAAATGTTTCATGTTGGGATGATAATGCTTTCTGAGTCGCTTCCCTGTACTTAATTACGATTTTTAGGCCGTGTTAAGTTACAGATTTCATTATTTTCTACAAGTTCTATCTGTTCATTTTAATACAGGGAAAAAGAAACACTTGGGATTGTTCTGAGTGACACGGGACAAACAGGTAGGGAGACAGACACAGGCATCTGTGCGCAAGCCATTTCGAGATTTTTGCAGAAAAGATCAGTTTTCTGTTCTGGCCTGAATCTAACCAAAACCCCAGGGACACGGTACAAATACCGCTGATCTTCAGCAGCAGAGCTCCGCAGCCCCTCTGTATGAGCATCAGGAACCAGACGGCTCCTGGCAAAGCCTGGGAAACCCTCGGCACTGCCCGTGCTGCTTGCATCAGAGCTGGGGTTATCCCGGGAAGAAGCTCTTCTACAGGAGCAGCCTTTTAACAGCTCCCGGCCCAGAGCAGGTCCTGGGGACCAGAGCATCACCAGGAGCACCCGAGACCTTCCAGCAGCCCTTCCTGCATGGACCTGCCACCAGGGAACACCGGGATCTCGGAGACACAGCGGGACAAGAAGGGATGGCAGGCGGGCAGGGAACGGAGCACGGGTTATGAAGTACCTGGTGAAAAACTACAAGCGGGTGGCTACATTTTCTCTCTACCAGGCTCTGCCTTAAAAGAGTTTTTCACTATAATTGTAATTGATGTTTTCCCTCGTCCTTGTAAAATGGTTTAGTGGTTTGGAAATGATTTAAAGGAGGAATAAATATGCAAAACCGGAGCAGGTTTCTGTCAGCCTGAACTCCTTTCTCTGTAGATGGACTGCAAGGCACCTTGCACAGATCAATAGCTTTAGGGAACAAATAATTTTGTCTAGCTTATGTGACATCCTCCCAACGTTTCTGATCTAACACTAACCCAGCCAAAGCATATCGAGTGGCGTAGGTGTTTCGTTAGATCAATTCCAGGCCAGCACCGTTGGAAACATACAGGGGAGTGCTGGGCTCTGTCTGCTGGCCTCAAGAACAAAGCTGTATTAATATTGGCTTTTATTTTTCAGTTAGCACAGACAGCTAACGAGTGAGTGTGATTATATACATCCATGGTGACTCACAGGTTTCACCTACATGCTTTGAAAGCTGGCTAAAAATCCTGCCCCCCACCGCTGACCCCAGGGATGTTCCCACAGAATAAACCAGAGAATCCAACCCTTTGGCATCCATTTTACAGGGGACGAGGGGAACGGACGGTTTAATGACCAGTTTACCCAGAAAATACCTCTGACTGCCTGCAGGCTTAGCCGCAGATAGCAAAAAAAAAGGTGCATGCTTCTAAAGAAGGCCATTTTCCAGCTTTTAGGAGCCAAGATCGCATTAATAAAGTCCTCCGGCCCATGTTGAGTTCATGAGATAGAGCAGAAGCAGACAACAGAGCCACCAAAAGACCCCGCAGAATGACCGGGGCCATCCCCTCACGAGCAGGATCCCACGAGCAGATCCCTGGATGAGAGCAGGCGGGTGGCTGGCGGGCTGCGTGCCGATGGAAACGAGGATACTAATGAAGCTGAGTTTGTAATGGGTCGGAATTTATTGTACAGTTAACCATGTTATGGCACCCAGTGCCTTGGATGCGTGTCTCTTTTGTTTTAAATCTAAATAAATAACTAAATGAATGCTACCGTTCCTAGTTTTTTTTTGTAGCGTGGCCAAGGCCGAAGCAATTTACTAAAAATAATGAGACGGGCTCACCGAAGACCAGCAAGACTCGTGAGACAGCTCCACGGGGTCATATTTACAAACGGATATCTTCCAGATGTCATGGTGACTGGTGGTGCACACCGACCAGGAGAGGAGAGAAAATAATCCTGGAGCCGGTCCCCGGCCCCACCGCCGCCAGCACGCACCCGGCGGCACGCAGGGCACGCTGCCCCAAACCCTGCCTGGAAATGCCCTGCAGCCACGCCACCCTTCTGCGAAATGACTTCTCGGAAAACCACAGAGAGGCCCGAGATGTTGTTGTTATTGTTGTTGTTATTATTATTATTATTATTCTTTTAAAAAGTTACTTCTGAAGACTGCTGTGCTGGTGACATTCCCTTCAAACCGCAATAACTAACCTGTCACAGCCTACAAACGCTGACAATACAGCACCGTGTGGGGCTGACTTAATAAACCTCATTTACATTCATTTTGATTCGCTCAGGCATTGAAAAACATTTCACAGGGAAAAAGAAATAAGTAGGAACCTCTCCAAGCTGACACGATGTTTGCTGATATGATACGAACGGACTTAATAGCGGCACGTATGAGAACACGCATTCCTTACAATATTTGCAAATGGGCTTCTTTTTATTTACTTGCAAATTTTTTTTCCCTCTTTTTGCTGGTGCCACTTGTGCTGTGGAAGCTGTGCCGTGACCGTGGCACCTCCACGCCGAGATACGTCCCCCCACGGGGCAGGATGTGCTGCTCGCCCCACGGGAGAGGGGTTGATCCTTGCTGCAGTTGTAGTATTTGTTGATCCAGATCTGAGGCTCTGCTCCCCTCTTGTCCTTTTCAGAGTTATCCCACCAGCTGGTTTTCCTGAGACCAGGGCATTCTCCAACCTTTCTGGCAGTGAAGGCCCCTGAGGGTCCTGATTTTGGGACCCAGCTCACCTACATCACGCTGAGCTGCTCGGAGGGACAGACCCAGGGGTACGGCTGACAGCCAAGCCTCTGTGTCAAGGGTGGCAAGCGGCCTCCCCGGCTGCTTTGAACCAAACGGGGTTGCTGTGCCCTCAGCCAGTTTTGGAATCTTTCCAAAGCTGCATTTCTTCATGGTTTGTGTATCCCCTTCCATAAACTCCCGGTGTGCCTCGCATCCCTTTCCTCCTAGCCTGTGCTGTGCCGAGCAGCAGCACGCTCCCATTCCTGCTGCAGATGGGTTACTGGGAGCTTACTGGGAGCTGTGCTGAAGCCTGCACAGTGCTGGAGAAACCCTCCAGGGAAAGTCAAGAGCATGAATCACAGACGGGCTAAAAGTTTATCTTACCTTGAAGAGTGATAAACACACAAGGCATGGTGTTTTTGTTATTTCTGCTGAGCTTTTTCCTGCTGACATTGGTTTAAAATAAGTTCCTCTTGATTTACATCTGTCTAAGATCAGAATGAAACAGAACAAGTTTTAGCAGAATGGGATTCTGCAGATGAACACATGGGGCTCATTTGGTTTCTCTTATCTGATTTGCATCACAGGGAGACAGTTTAATTTCAAGCACTGGCCCTGAGCAACTGAGAACAGGGAAAAAAGACTGAAAAAGTATCACAATCAAGCAAGTCAGCGAGGTATGCGGAGCTGGGAAACTATCCACAGGTGCCGGAAAGGAAAAAACAATACCACGAGATAGAAAATATAATGCCCAGCGGCAAGGACTGCACGGCACACAGCCCTGGGGCACTCAGGAGCGACTCAGGCCATTGAGTTACTGGGAGGGATGCTGAGGAGCTGCAGCTGCCCCATCGTGTGCCCGTGCTGGAGCCTGGAATCCAGCAAGGCCACGTCGTGCAATGAGGAGAACACAAACACTGTGCTGTGAGGGCACGGCATCACCAGGACACGAGGCTCGGGGTTTAAGGGACTCCCTGTGCCATACCTGGCCCGGATCTCTCGCACCACCTCTCCTCCTTCCTTCCACACGAGGCACCATGGACCCAGCTGCAGTGGCTGCTCACCTGAAATGCACCAAATCCGGGGATAAAAAGGCCTCAAGGGCAAAGCAAACGGCGAGCCCTGCAAGAGCTTCCTGCAGGGTCGGTCCTCCCTACACCGCCTTCAGGGCAGAAACGTTCACGACTGAACTTTCTGGGAAATGAGGAGCAAAATCAGAACGAAAAGCCTCAGAGCACAGACTTGCAAGCTTCTGCTACCCAGTGCTCCCAGTTCCGCCTGGCTCGTGCTGCCAGCAGCTGTGTGACTGCAGCCCCCAGACCTGAGAAGCAGCAGCACACGCTTCGTACCCGTGGCACGGACATCAGCTAAGGGTAGTGGGTTTTGCACAGCATGATGGCTTCACACCATCTTGGTGCTATTTGGCCCTGTTTAATCCATTCAGCCGTGGCAAGGCCCTCACCAACACAGGTCACTCAGGCGCCGCGGCCTGGATCCGGGCAGAGCCGGGGGCCACCACTCGGCCTCACTCCCTGCCCCTCGGCAGCGTCAGCCTGCGGTCGGGTGGTTGGTGCCTGGTTTTCAGCCTCCGAGATGTTTTCAGTCAAACACGCCGAGGTGTCTCTCCTCCCCCTCTCCCCCTGCCACCACCTCCTCCAGACCCGGGCAAATTGACAAAGCAACAGGAGAGAGAAAATTGAGTTGTATCATTCCCCCTTGGGGAGTCTCACTTTGCTGCCTGTATTTGAAAGCGCTCATTTCCTACATCTCTTGATGAGAGTTCCTATCGACCAGTGACCCCTAAATGCCTATGCTGATCAATAGTCCCCAGCATCTTATTGACACGTCTATCGACAGCTCTCCCCGCGCGGGGCAGCCGGGCGGCAGGCGGCCACGGCTCCTTCAGGAACAGGGACGGCTCCGACCGGTATCGACACCGCGCGGGGAAGTTTACTTAGCACCAGGGAAGATGCATCTGCTAAGGCAGCCGGAACATTTCCCGATGGTTTCACAGCAGCTGTGTTATCAGGGAGCAGAGATCCCTTTGCGTGGAGGCAGCTGCCCCGCAATAAACCCAGAGCTGCTGCCCAGGCCCTGGGCTCGGTGCCTTGAGGTGCACGGGCTGCAGAGCTGGGCTGGGGGAGATGGGCAATCCCTTTCTCTTGTTGAGGGACTCTGCCACGTACTCCTGATAGGAACTACTATTTCAGTCAAGATTTGGTTAACAGCCCACCAGGAATTCCCTCCTTCCCTGCCCCAGCTCACCCATTCTCCTCCCCTCCAAGCACCTCCCAGCCCTCAGTCGCTCACATGCTGCCTGCAAAGCACAAAAGCTCAAGCACCCGAATTCCCATAATTAAGCACCCAAATTCCCATCATCTCCTGGAGATGAGCGAGGAGCCCTCCCTAAAAGCACCACCCTCCTGGGCTCCTTCCCGGCAGCCAGAATCCGGCACCCCGCGGTCGTGCTCGTGATGCTCCGGCGCCCCTCGGCTCCACCACGCGGGGCCTGCAGCAAATCCTCGCGGCACACACCTTCGCAGCCCACCGCTCATCCAGGCGAGGAGCAGAGGGGGGGGAAAATGAAAGAATATTGAACTTCTAATGCACTGTAATTACCAAATGATCCTATCTCAGAAGCGATGGGGCCCCATGGGATTTATTGCTGTATTAACAGTGGTTTTCCATTGCATTACTTAATGAATAATGTCTAGGCTAATAGCACACCAAAAAAAAAAAAAAAAAAAGAACAACTCCAGTGTAATTATTATTTCTTCTAATGCAGCCACTTCTTACATAAATACCCATCTCTCTTTATTGGGTTGCTGTTTAAAAAAATGTTTCCTATTAAATTGCCATCGGCACGAGGCATATATTATCATTATTATTCTTACTTTTGCTGCACGAGGGTTTCCCCGCTCCCCGACGCTTTTGCAGACCTAACCGACCACCGGGCTCCCACCCGCACCCCCGGTGCCACCCTCGGCTTCGGGACCCGGGTTCTCAGAAAGCTGCGGGGACCTCAGCTGTGCAAACAGCCGAGCCTCTGTTTATTTTGGTAGCCTCACAAAATATTTATGGAGAGTTATTCGAGCAGAAAGGCTGAATGGAGATCATTGCAATGTGTCAAATTAAAGAGTGCTTAATGCCGCCTAATCTCCCGGTAATTACTGTTGTGGCAGCGGATGGCATTAGAGCCGGGTAAGAAAGCTAATGATAGTCAGATAGGAGCCTGGCTGGGTGTCAGCACGAGGCGGGCTCCTGTCAGCCCGCAGCTCCAACAAGTGGGTCTGTTCCTGTGCACGTAGATCAAGGGACCGCTCGCCCTCCTGCAGCATCCTCGCTCCAGGACGAGCGGTTATCCGCACACTGGCACTAGCAGGAGGCACCAAGCACAGGTCTCAGGGCTGGGTGCTGCCTATTTCAGAGCTCACCTTCAATTAAAACAGAGCAGGCGAGGAAGCTTTATCATCTCCATCGTAGAGCGGGGGACTTGAAATACCCAGAGACTGAGACCCAGCAAATAATAATAAATGCTACTCGGAGCTGCTGATGCTTATCTAAACTCTGCAGAGTTTGTGTCATGCTAATTACCGGGGCTGTGTCTGATTAGCTCTGGAATCGCTGGGGGATTGCTGTGCCTATGTGGGCACGCCGCACACGTCGCTGCTGTGGTTGGAGTGTCAGAGCCAACCATCTGCGGGCCCAGAGGGAGTTTGGTATTCAGTCTGCCTGGTTTTTGTCCTTTGGGGGGTCAGCAGCAAGTGGAGAAGAAAAAGGGAGACCGCTCTGATGGGTTTTGGAGGTGCAAGCTGGACCAGCATACACAGAGATATATTTAGAGGTACCAAATGGTTATTGAAGACGTTTCCACATAAACACCCATGTTGTTCCTTAAGGACTCCTCTTTCTCTGTTTAATCACAAGCCTGGTTTCACAACAGCAAGCCCATTGCCTGGGCAACGAGCTGTGATGTCAGGAGTCAGTTCCGACATCTCTGGGGAAATGAACAGGAGCAGCTGATGAACCCTGGAGCAAGGGAGTTGTGTTTTGATGCCAACTACTTAGTGCTAGCGCTCAGAGAGCTCTCAGATGCGCAGCCCCAGACGGGGAGCAGTTTTGGAGCAGTTTCCAGGCAGGAAAATGGGATTCCGCATTTCCCCATCACCAGCAGCTCCCAGCACCACGACGTCCCAGGCAGGGAAAGGCTCAACCCAAGCCATGGGGTCTGCTGGGTGTGCTTGTGCGGTGTCGATGCTGTGATTACACACACTGGTGAGGTTAGAGGACAGAAGCACAGGGCTCACAGTATGAAGGGATTTCATGCATTTATGTGAGAGCCTGCAGGTGGGACGCCTCTCATCCAGCACCCGAAGACGCTGGGAAGTGCTGCAACAGCACCTCAACCCCTTGCAAAATATTAAAAAATAAATCACTACTTTCCTTGTATAGGTGCCACTAACAACATGCTGGTGTCACCATCCAAGACCATGGCAAACACCAGCCACCAGGGATGTTAGAACAGCCTGGGCACTGCCACGTCCCTGCTGGGGGACAGGGCCTGGGAGCAGCCCCCGAGCTGGGGTGGGAGCCGAGGGGATCCAGGAAGGGCTCACGAGGGGAGGGATGAACCGGTCTGCTCCAGTTAGGGAGCTCAGCAAGCACGAGGTTCATCATTAACTGTCAAACAGCGGTTTTAATCAGCCCCGCTCCTCGGCGGAAGATAGATTTAATATCAAGGCACATTTTCAGAGCCATTAGTTTAATTATGACAGGTGTCTGCAAACTGGATGGCTTCGCTTTCAAGCTATGAATGACAGCGCTTAATTCTCCAGGCCCACGGGGGCCACTAGGGTACTTTACAAAAATGAGTTTCCATTAAAGTGTAAGTGTTTCTTTCTTTCTTCTCCCCTTTCTTCTATATTTTTAATATATAAATATATATTTCCTTCCGTTCTCCCTCCTCTCTGCATGCTTCAAACTGAGAGCTGATCAGAAAATTGCCCTTTAGTGGAAGGCAAAAATAATTTTCCTCTCCCATTAGGGCTTACATTACAGGTTAGGAAAGCTGTGCCCCACGTCCTCTGGTCAGATAGAAGCACAGCAATTTGCTGCTTAACCTTTCCATCATCCATCTGGCTGCAGTGTTTCCCCAGTAAATAGGTAACTAAATAATGGAAGCTTCGCATGCCCACAGGATGCTGCTTACCCCAAGCAGAGACCCAAGGCAGGTTGTGCTGAGCCCCAAGGGTACAGGCTCAGCACCCAGCTTGGGCTTCGAGGTGCTCCGTGCATCTCCCACCTCTATAAGCAGCCCCACATCAGCTGAGGTACGTGGGGGGTTCAGCTTCAGTGCTCAGCTGATACTGAGCTTCTGGACACAGCACAGGAAAGGTTTGCAATGCCCTCCCATGGTTATCTGACGGCCTTTGCCCACCGCAGTGCCTCCACGTGTGAGCGGCTCCATCCAGAGCAGCAGAAGGAGGCTTCCAGAGGACTCGGGACTTCATCTCCTGCCAGACAGCCAGGAGTGCTCGGTCTGCAAGATGTACCCAACAGGCTGAGCTCGTTATGAGGACGGGGTTATTTTGTCAGCCTAACTCCAGCTGGCCCTATTATTTAGCACTCAGCTCTTGGAAGTGTTGCTGAGGAGCAGGACTCCGGGCTGGCTGCGTTAGAGCGAGGCAGCCAACGTAACTCACCCCGCCACGTCTCTGGCACCCAGTCTGGGCCCCAACTGGAGAGATCTGTGATGGAAAGCTTCTTGCTGCCTGGCTTGGCTTCTTACTGGGTGGGTGGCAGGTGGGGCTGCGGGTACCCAGTGGGACTTACATTTGCCTTTAATAAAACTGAAGTACTTGGTGACGCTCCAGACACGAACAGCATTATAGTCCAGCTTGTAAAGGAAGAAACAGAGGTACGGGGAGGGGAGAAGACTTATCCCAGCTCTCCAGGTGACAGCATGGGATGCCTGGCATGCCACCCCCCCGGCTCCAGGCTTTTTGCTGTTTTAAAGCGCGTGGTACAGCTCTGAGAAGCCCTTGCTACAAGACTGTCCCCGTGTTTTCACCCCAGCTCTGGCAGCTTACTGATGTGTGGCTGACAGCACTCACCAAGTGCCCCGTGCCTCCTGGCAGAGCCACCCCCTGCACACATTTCCCCAGGGGACGATGGATGGGTGCTGACTCCCAGGTCAGCTCCCTTCGCCCCATCGCACCCTGCTAGGACAAATTTAAAGGGTTAGACCTCAACTGCTGTGCCCAGAGCACCTGAGAAGCATTTCTCCAGCCCTCACAGAACAGAATTCACCCAAACCAGGTTACTGCAGAGCTTCACCCACACGCCCCAGCCTTGTTCTGCTGCCTGCTGGTGTCAGCGCCTTCACCCTGCAGCTTGAAGCTTTCCCAGCCAGCACTCCTCTGCAGGAGAGCAGCAGCCTAGCACACTGCAGGGCTCCCTGGGCAGGCTTCACGGAAGCACTGGGAGCCGTGCAGACCCCGCTGAGCTGCCAGCTTCCCGGCCCAGTTGCCCTGGGCTGCCTGCTTTGGGGCCTCTCGGTGAGAGCGCAGCCCTGGAGCGGGGCTCGCCGGCACGAGGAGCCCCCAAGGCCCTCGCCTCCAGCCTCTGCGCGGTCTGGAGTCTGAGTGTTTCTAAAAGGTCAAAAGGAAATATCACTTCTACTTTTCCCCGAGTCTGATTTTGAAATATTTAAGTCTCCAGCCAGCCCTAAACGCTGCTATTTCTTACTCCTAATTCACAAGGTCCCTCGTTATCCCCATGTGCCCATGACCTTTCCGTCACACGTGCAGGAGCTGATGAATGGTAGTTAAGAGATGCCAAACTCACTCCACTGGTGAGACAAACCACACCAGCCTCACACGGGGTCAGGGAAATCCCTCATCACCCTGCTCTGCCAGCACCGGTCCCTCAGAAGCAGGGCTATAGGGCAGGACCTCGATGGCTGCACAGAAAGCACCCTCAGAGAATGGATGAGCCGTCATCTCCGGACTTCCTCGCATCCACTCATACTATGAACTTGTTCAAGTGAGGTTGCCAAGCCTGTGCATGCAAAACAGTCTAGGTCAACACTGGCATTCAACACTTAAAACCCCCTCTACAAGTCTATAAGGGTTTTAAAAAAGCATCTAGGCGACGGGGGAAACCCATCATGAGCTGTTTTTAAAACAGAAATCAGACACACAAATGCATGGAGGAGTTTTTGAACGGCTCTCCAGCATCCAGTCACCTCGTATGTCCATAACTGCTCTGCAAACATGGCCCGTGGGTGCTAAGCTGCAGAAAGCCGCTGGGATTTCATGGGAAAGAGACACATTCCTAAGATCCATGACCAAAGTTAACAGCAAACTCGATTCAATTTCTGCATGACTTTCCAATTCCCTTAAAAAAAAATACTGAACAATGCGTTTCTCAAGGACACGGCCCCCCCGCCCCCTTCCTTTTCATCCTGCTTGGAAGTGCCTCTGCCTTTGTTCCTCCCCAGGAGGGGTCTGGCAGGTTCTAGCACAGGAGGGATCTGGGAGAAACAGCAGAAGTTATTTAAGTCCAAACACATAAAATTATACATATTCAAAACAAAGAGCATGGGAACTTGGCAGAAGGAGAGAGTGTCTAAGTTACCAAAGCAGCCATAACTCAAGAGCTGACAAATGATGTGGGTTTGAAATGACTATTTATTCTGGTATTTAATAATACAAATCCAGAGCGTGGAAACTACTACACAGCTACATCACATTGTCTTCAGTGCCTCCAAGTCACTGAGGGCTATGAGGACTGAGCACTGCTGTGGTTTATATAATTTAATGCCTTTCCTACAGTTTTTTACTGCAGAAAAAAATACACAATCAGCAAGGAAAGGGATTCCCTGGCTAGTTTCTAAGCTAGCTTTGTTTCGGAGACTTTAGAGCTTTGCAAGGCATTGAACAGCGCAGGGGGACCTGTGTCAGAGGAAGCCGACCAGCTCCCCGTCAATCCTCCTACCCCACGTTGGAAGTCACATCTCCAAAGCTCCTCAGCTTTACAACAAAGCTGACTCCAGCTGGCGGCACCAAGCACTTGCTCGCCATGCGGTGGCAGCTCACCAGAGACCCAGCTGTGCGGAGCGGAGAGCGGCACGCGGGCTGGCACCGCACCGAGGGGTGCTCAGTTGTGCAAGTTCCTTACCCCACCAACAAAAAGTCACGTTACTGAGCTCCCACAGCAAAAAGCCTAAAATCTGATGGTTAAAAGCTCAGAGGAACTTTATATATTTTATTTTTTGCTGTTATGGTAGCGATGAGCCTGATCTAGGGAGTTGCATCTAGATTGAGTCCAAGTTCTGCTCCAGTTTGTTGGTCCTTAACGGGTCTGTGAAACTCACCTCGAGCAGCAGATGGGCAAACAGGGTGCCGAGATCCTTCCTGAGCTACCTTCCCATGCACATCAGCGACCTTCAGGGAAGTCTGGCCCCTTGGGAGAGTCTGGCCTGATTTTGTAGGACTAAAAGGTGGTGATTTGACCTTAAAATGCCATCTCAGATGTTTGGTGCAGTCTCAGCTACCCCACAAAATGTGCAGAGGACAGCACGTTGCCCTGCCCTGAGCCTAGGCAGAGGCATTTTTTCAGGTTGCCCTGGAATAAGTCAGATGTAAAACAACAGCCTGGGTTCATGCCTCACAGGCTGCTGCTTGCTCCCCCCCCTCCCCTGCACATAGGCTTTTTCTATTTTAAATGCAATCCAGACTACAGAGTAGCATATTTCTGTTTTTCGAGTGAATAATGCTGTAATGACTAATTGCTACAGAAATTCACCTCTTCGTCTAATAAACCCAGCCCAATTGACTGGGGAAAGGAACCTATTGTTTTAAAATGTGCAATAATGGGAAAAAGGATTTTATGGCTCTCCATGACCTTTAAAAGGAAACTCAGAAAGTGGCCGGACAAAGCAAATACAGAAGGGTTCCTAGGAAGAAGCTGTCTGCAGCGGGGATCTTTCCATATAAGATGGATTTTTTAAAACTCAGTAAAGATTCTCATGCTCACTACATAGGAAACAGCCCAGTGAGAAGAAGTAGCCTTAAAAATGGAAGCATGCTTGCTGGTTGCTGCAGGCTGAGAATAGCTTCAGTTCAACTGCAAATTAAACATACAATGAACAATGCCCAAATCAATATGGTTTGACTTTGGTTTGGAGAGGAGATGATGGATTCAGTTTCCTTTCCCCAACCCGTTTTCAAGCCCGCTGTCAGTGAGCCTGCAGATTGTTCCCAGACGCTGCAGACTCTGGTACTGGCCCAGGAGGGAAGGAGCCCAGCAGAGCCCCTCGTTCGGCACTGATCCACACCCAGGGCGGGCTGGGGGGAAAAACAGATGCAGGGGGTCAGAACTGACATGCAAAGAGGACTCACTAGGCTCGTCACACACAGATAGCCACATCTTACAAAGCCCTTAGCAGCCAGTAAGTCCAGTAGCTCACACCATATCTAAGCAGCCTGCATAGGCAACCAGATCGTGGCTAGCACAGAGCTACAAATCTCTGACCCTGCTCAGAAAAAGACACCTGAAAGCACACTGTCTGGAGTCCCACTGTCACAAGAGGCCCCAGGGAAGGGATGCCAAAAATCCTAATGCTGCCCACCAACACTTCCCGGTGGCCAGGAGCCCCCAGACCCTACCAGCTACCTCGGGACGTCTGCTGCTGGCGGCAGGCAGGGAACGGCACGTAGCTCATCCAAATCCAGAGGTAATAAATAAAGGCATACTAATGCTCCCAGCAAGTGATGAAGTTCTTGAATTTATACGCCTTCACATCAAGAGCTGTCAACAGACAAGCATACTGTGTCATCACAAGTTATTTTACGTGAGGTCAGTGCAACATCCAACCTTGCTGATGCTGGGCTGGATTAACTCGGGGCTTAGGCACCACTCGAGCCCCACTTCAGCCCTCCAAGTGGAAGCCCTGTTTGCTTTTGGTACAGGAGGAATTTTACCCAACGACTTCACGCTGATTGACAGCCAGCTGGGTACTTGCTGCCACCAGAAAAGTAAATAACACAAAGCAAAACTGGTTGTCACATTGCAGAGTGCTATTAACAACCCGAAGTAGAAACCACTAACTGCTTCTGTGGAGAGCCACTGAAGGAACAAGTCGATGTGTTTGTTTGCTTCCTTCACCTTAAATGCTTCAAAGAACCAAGAGAGGAACAGTATTTCAACCGTGAACTATCCAACCTTCAAATGCATTACCCAAAGAGAAGACCAGCATTAACACCTCTGCACGGCGATCACAAAGAAATAGAGAGCCACAGGACCTGAGAGATGCTCTGAGCACACTTTTGGCTGGGAGAGCTACTGAATTCCATGGGAGAGGGGCACCAAAACGTTCACATCAATAAAAGGAATATTCCAGAACATTTGTGAATAAGCTTGTCTAAGGCAGTGGACCCTTCTTCCTTTCATCTTCTCCACAGAGAAAGGATGTAGTAAAACTGCATAAATTGTCAGCTGTACCATAAAAAACAGCCTCCCAGGACTACAGCAAGCACTAGGAAATGCAATTTTTCCTCCAACACTGTTTCGTCAAGACCAAGGAGGTGGGGAATCGACGGGTTATAAGTCAGGCAGGCTGGTGTTAACCCCCAAGCCACTCACCCAACCCCATGCACCACTCCAGCAAGGACTTCAGAGGCTTTTGTACTGGCTTTGTGCAGATTGAGGTTGCTGAGCATTGGACATATGGTGCTGTGGGAGACACGCACCACCCAGCTTGGATGCTGAGCAGGGGCAGGTGCTGCTCAGCCACGTGCTGCTCACGGTGGCAGAGGTTTTTGCTCTGGAGGGGGACAAAAGGGAGCCACAGGGGGCTGTGGAGGACCCCCGTCCCTGCTCTGACTGCAGGGAGAGCCTCGGGCACCCGTAACCTCTCGCCTCCAACACACACAGGTAAAAGGTAGAAGAGAACTCAAGGCTGTCACAGACACCAGGCTAGCACAACAAAGCCTGAAAATCCCTGATGGCTTCAAGCAAACACAGCCCCATGTTTACTATTTCTGCAGTACCTCATTATTTAAGCCAAAACACATGATTTTGAGACAGCTGACTCAGGGCTTTTAGTGCTTGGGGTTGCTAACACCGTATGTGCACAAATGCTTTTCAGAGGTTCTGATCACCTGCAATTCACACCAAATTGTGGGTAGCTAGCACTAAAAACAGCAAGCCTGTAATTTTATATGCAGTTGCTATTTTACTTCCCGCTTTCTGTTGTGACCTTGATATTTTTGTGGTCCCGGATAGATGCAGCAAATGGAAAAAAACATCATCTCGCTCCCATGCAAAGCTGCTTCATCTCAGAAGAGGCGGTGAATTTTTATGCCCAGTGGCAAACGCACAACCCGTAATCCAAAGTAAGTGTTACCTGTGGCAGACAGGCTTCTGCAGCAGCACAGGGACACGCTCCCTCGCAGAAACTGGCAGGAATTTTCTTAAGGTCAAGCTCTGGCTCCAGCAGGGACGACACCAGATTTTACAGGCTGGCAACCAGTCACCTTGTTGCTATTCAGAGCAATACGAGCTCGTTCATTTGTCTCTCACTGTACTTAAAAGGAAAATAAAGAAAAAGACACATCAACACAACTACAAAGATCAGCTCTCGAGGAAGCAAGCTACAATATATAGGTTACAGTTTCCTGCTAAAACAAATCCCCTCACAGTATGATTTCATAGGCCATGCTAATTATTTTTAGGGCAAGCATAATAAAACCCAGGTGATTTGCCTTTAGCAATTTCTTCTTATCTTCACACAGCTCCGGATCATTTACCCACATGGCAAGCAATTACAATGAGCCCTGCAGTTCTTAACAGACATCTTTTGTCGAAACCCGGCAAGAGTACACAAAGGTTAATATGCTTCTGCACTACAGAAATCTGGGCATTGTCTTGTGGATTGTAAGACGTGCTGGTGACATGCTGAATTCAGCTGATTTACAAGATCAGCAAAACAGAAGGTTTTCCCACTGGGAGCCTTTCCCTAACTATTTCCTCACCGGGATGTTGGCGGGCGGGAGCCGGGGATTTGCCACGCTTCTGCGTGGAGCGCATCGCACGGCGCCGAGCGGGGCTGCAGCCAGGCTGCGCTCACCTCGCTTCCCCCGAGAGCTGGGTTTCTGCCTCGTCATAACACCGAAAAGCAAAATCGCCCCACGCCGTGGTCCTCTGCCTCTCGCAGCTTGTGCAGTCATGGCAAGGGGGAGTTTTGCTTGCCTGGGCTGGACGCGAGCGGGACTTGGTGCGAGGGTTGAAATGCAGGAAAAGGAGAAATTTGTCCATGCCGCAGCACCGGGCACTTGTGGCTGCTTGTATTAAATTGTCTCTCCGTTGGGTAGTAAGTGTAACGTACATTTAAACTAACTCAGGAGTGCCTAAAGTGTAGAGACAGGAGATCCTTTCTCAGCTTTTATTTATATCACAATATGTATTTGTATTGATGAAGTATCGTCTGTCAGGCTACCGATGGAAAATCACTCTTGATGCAATCAAACCCTGCAGCCTGCTCAGCTCTGCTAACAGTAACCCTACCCCGGCATTTAATTACACCTTTCAGGCTGAGAACCGACCCAGCTTGGTAGGAAGGGGAAGGATCCACGGCACCACGGGATCCTGCACCGCCGGGACGGCGCTTGGTCCCAACGCGGCGCTGAGAGAGCCGATTACAGGAGGAGAAGCCTGTTGTATGGCGCAAAGAAATAATTAAAAAAACCTTCAGAAGGTTTGGCAGCATAAAAATTTCTGGCTCTGTCGTCTCTCTGTTTCTGTGAGCAGCAAAAGATCCATAATTCTCACACTTAATGTAATTCCAAGGCATCTAAAGTGATTTACAGTCAGTTTACTCAATACTTTCAGCTTTATTTAATGTAACAGTTATGGCACATAAAAAGTTTATTGAAAATCCTTTGGGAGTATGATTGAGTAAGAAACAGTCATTGCTAATACCATTACAAGAGCTGAAGAGAAGGATCCCGGCATGTTCTCTCGGTGACCTTTATGGCTCCGTGAGCCAGGGTTACCCCAGGAAATCCTCCTCGCCTCTCGGGATGGTGCCCCTGCCCCCCGGGGCCGAGGAGCTGCTCTGCCTCGCCTGCAGGGTGGGAAGCAAAGGGAACTTCTGGGAAGCCGAGGGGGGAGGAATTTCCCTCCTGCCAAACTCACTCGCTTATGCGGTTATTTATTTTCGTACTTGCCGTTTGCAAGCAGAGCTGACGCTCTTCTCCGAAGAGCAGGGGAGCTGCTCTGGGTGGGGTTGGGATGCGAACAGGGCTGCACTGGAGTGAAATCGCACGGATCCTTCCCAGCCCAGCTCCCCGCCGTGCCATTAACTCCTTCAGCATCTAAGCTTCTCCCCAAATACCAAATTGCAAAAGCCGTTAATTTGCCCTAGCAGTTAACAAACATCACTTTACTATCATTAGAGCAATAACTATAATTCACTAATTGCCAACACTGCTAGCGGTAACATCCATGGCGGTGCAGATATCTCAACATCAATTTTTGTCAGCTATTCTTGCACCGCTGGCAGCCCACCAACGTTGCTTGAAACAAGCACGTCTATCTCAAAAGGCTCGAAGCAGTTATTACCGCCGTCATTTTGGCAGCACCTAGAAGCTCCAGTCGTAGACCAAACCCAGCTCGTCCACGCTGCATAAATACAAAGCACTGCAAACCTTCCCGAGGGCACCGGTGTGAGCGCTGCCCTTCTCCGTCCCTCGTGCCAGGGCTGAAGGCCGATGCCCGGTGCCGCGCGCGGTCTCCGGCGCCCAGGCAGATACGGCAGAAAGCGCAGCCTTCCCTCGGCTGGGACGCTTCCAAGATCTCTTTTCTCAAACCTACTTTCACACACAGTCACAGATTGTTTGCAAGCAAGCCATCTTTTCCAGGAATCAGAGGTGAAAGGTGTGTTATGTGAAGGCGGGAAGAGCCAGCAAACCCAGCACCAAACGAAAAATAAAAGCGCGCTGAATAAACTGGAATAAATAGACAGTGAAAGAAAAACATGTTCCACATGTGCGTGTTCCATAAACAGAAAAAAAGGTTACATTTTTTAGATAAGGCAACTGTGATGGATTGTTTAGCTGTATTTGTCAATCAAGTATTAAGACTTGCAGAATTAAAATCAGAGCAGTTCAGAGATGGATTCCAAGCTCTCCAAAACATCAGGTTTGGCATTTAGATCGCTATCAAGCTATCATCTCTAGACAGACAAACAGATAGATGGATGGATGATTTGGAGAAAAAGATGGAGACATTCTTTCAAGACTTTTTTTTTTTTTTTCCAAGAGATGATTTGCTTGTGCCAAGAATTCAGCCTGGGGACAAGTCCAAATGCAGCATTTCCTCTAGCTTAAACTGGGGCTTGGCCCAAACTAAACTTTGGCTCCAAAGACCTGCTCTCAGCGGGGACGCGGAGAACGGGATTTGGTGCCTCACGCCCACCCCTGGTTTAGCAGAACAGAGATGTGCGTCGTTAGAGGAATGGACACCTGCTTTTGCCCCCAGAAACACCATTTACAGGTGCCCAAATGTTAATGCCGAACAGATGGGTGGGAGAAAAGCAGCATTTCATGCTGGAATGGGCAGAGCAGACTCCAACAAGCCCACTATTGTTAGACAGAAATTCCTAGAAACAGATGCAGCAAATTCAGTGCTTCAGAGCCAGTTCTGGAGTTTGGGGTCTGCTGGGAGAAGGCTGTGTAGCTTATGGATTAATGTACTATTATTACATTACTCTTTAAGCTTCAAAGGTCTGCCAGGAAACCTAAGCCTACTATCTATTGAATGACATTTTAAGAACAAATAATACATTAATATATTTAATTTGAGAATAAACACATACATTATAGGAAGGGATTTTGTCTATGCTGATAAGTCAGTGCCTGACCTTTCCATCGCAATCCCCGGGTGCTGAGCCGAAGAGGACCTCTTCCAGGAACCTTTGCTATCAGCTGCGAGGCAAGTGCCTTAACGCTGGTCCTGCCGGCTCAAAACTGCAGCTGACACGCTGTTTGGAAATGGGAGCTTAGCCGTAATTATCCCTTCGACACTAATCTACAGCTACACTAAATCTTGTTGCCTCAAATTAGTTAATCAATTAAGTGTCAAACCACAAAATGTTAGTGATTGTGGCCTGAATTTATTGCCTTGGCACAGGCTTCCATCTGCTGCCTCGCTCCTTTACTCAGGTTCTGCCATTGGAAAACTTTGGGACAGGCACTTCCCTGGGCTCATTAGGGACGGGTTAACGAGGCCAGGCCTGCAGTGCTGGGTCCAGTTCTGGGCTCCCCAGTACAAGAGGCACGGAGCAACTGGAGAGGGCCCAGTGCAGGGCCCCAGAGACTGGAGCACCTCTCCTATGAGGAAGGGCTGAGAGCTGTGACTGCTGACCAGGGGAACACCACAGGTCACCGGCACCTTCATCTCCTCCCAGCCTCGACCATTCCGTGGTGCCCAAGTCCAAATCCTAATCCTTTTTGTGCCTGAGATGAGCTGTTATGCTTACAGCACGCCAGAAAGTCCCGCTATTTGCACAGGACAGCTTGGAAAATTTCAGAAGCCGATCGGTTCTCCTGGAAGTGTTTTCAGCTTCAGAGGTAGGGTTTTTTGGAATATCAGTGAAAAGATAAAACTGATAACTGCAACATTTAGCTTTTTCAAAAGTCATGCGAAAATACTCAGCTTTGGAAAACATTTCTGGTCAAAAAAATAAAATAGTCTGTTTTCCTGGAAACAGTCTCAGAAAATAAATGCCATGCTTTTAAGTGTATATTTGAAAAGGGAAGAAAAGGAAGCTTTTTTTTTTTTTTTTTTTAAAAAAAAAAGAGTTTTAGTTTTTTTTGTTAGTAAAAAAAAAAAAAAAAAATAAAAATGACTTTTCAATGGAGATTTCAGTTCTCGGTGAAAAGCTATTTTTCATTTAAATTATGTTTAGAAGAAAAATATTCACCCAGTTCCAGTCCCCAGGGCTAATGTCTGCGAGAACTGTGTGGCCAGGGGTCATCTTCTCCCCATTTACAACTCCTGGGGCCAGAGCAGAGAGGGAAAAAGATGAGTATTCACTTCTCGGGGTCCCCGAGTGAGATGAGTGATGCCGGGCAAGTTATTGCCACGCTGGGAGCAAATGAAAGCATCCTGCTCCTCGGCTCTGTCATTGTCCTGCCTCTGATGATCAGTTAAAAATGTAAATACAAAGGCTAGACTTTGGGAAAGCTCGTACAGGACGATGGGGGGAAAAATTGCAAAAGTGAGGTTTATTGATCCCCAGTCGAGATTGATGGCACAATAAGAGCAGGAGGCGAAGAGTGATTTTGCTTTTGAAAACGTTGATGAATAAGCACTCAGGGGCAACAAATAGCTGGACTCACCGAATGATGGACGGCAGCAGGCGAACAAGATGCATTTTTATAAATGGGTGAAAGGAGAGGAGGACTTATTAAAAAAAATGAATGACCACATGTGGCAGGGATATGCCACTGGGGAGAAGCCAGCCATTGATTTATGTGCACTACTGGCATTTGAAAATTCAATAATAACATTGACAAATGAGAGGCAAAGCTGGCCAGAGGACAGCAGAGAACTTGGAGTGGAGAAAGAAAATGCCAAGGTCAGGATGAAGGAACAGAAAAACATGCTTATGTTGGAAAGGCTTTGAGTTAACTCATCTATATAAAGACATTAAGAAAAATCACTCCGGGATCAGAGCTCACCATCCTGACTCTGTGGCATGAACTGGAGAGAAGTAAATGGAGCAGCTGCAGCACCCCGTGGGCCGCTCTGTGGGCTAGCCGCCTCCTGACCTGGGGAGCGGGGATCGTTTAACCTTCCCCTCCCGCTTCTGAGAAGCTGGTGCCTCCAGCTCCCTGGCACCTTCAAAATTAAACCCCCCTGCTCGCGGCTTTGCCCTCTGCATCGCCAGCTGGGCTCCTGCAGGGGCTCCCGGAGACGCTCCGTGTCCGAGCCCCGTGGCACAGGCAGCGAGCTGGGGGCATCCAGTTTTGGGGGGGCAGTGAGAGATGAGAGCACAGTGAGAGGGGGCAAGGAGCACAGTGCAGCCTAGATGCGGAGGGGCTGCTGGAGGTGGTGTTCTGGCTGGGGCTGGGCTATGGCTGGGCAGGAACAGAGCAATACGCTGCAGGGCTGTCACGTCGCACCGAGTCACTGCACCGAAGGCTCGCACATCCTGAAAAGGCAGAGGAGAGGAGCTGCCAGCTCCTGCGGGCTGGGCAAGTCTTACGGGGCCCAGAAGTGGAGTTTGCCTTCTCCACCTGCTCAGGAGGGGATGGCAGATGCCTTGTTCCAACAACCTGTCCTGCAGCACAGACCCCGTTCTTAGAAGCCCTCGTGAAAAAGCAGGAACTGAACCCACCAGAGCCATCTCTGGCTACCACGTGCATAATACCTTGTCCTCACCAGCGGCACATAATGTTACCTTAACATTTGATCTACTTAATAAGCCCCCCATTTTTTTCCTCCGTGTCTTCTGGCTCCGTTACAAATGGCAGTAAAGGAGTACAATCAGCAGGCCAGGCTGCGTGGAGAACGCTGGTGAGAATGTGGCAGGAATGTACTTTGCTCTTTCTCACCGTTCCCGGCCTCCCTCCGGGCTTGTATTCATCTATGAAGATGTCTTTTCTAAATGCTGGAAGGTCAGAGGTGTGGCTGGAACATAATTCTGTGCATCAGTGTGCTTGGCTCAGTCGCAGGAGCACTTACTCAGTGGGGGAGAGACTGCAAAGCCCGTTCACAGCCCCGACACCACTCACCGGGGCCAGAGGAAGGGGCTCCAGGAGGCTGGGTCAGGCCCTGGGGAACCCAGGAGTTTGCAGCTCGGTGGGTTTGAACACTCAGAGGGTACAGATCCCGTCCTGGGGCTCTGCACAAGACTTTGGTGTTGAATGAAGCAAAGACCTCAAACAGAGCATGTAGCAATTCGCAGCGTTAGGACAGCGTCCTACAGAGACTGCCTTGAGCCTGGGGGTAGCTCGAGCCCTCAAGATAGGACTTGTGATACTACAAGTCTTGTGTTTTTTTTAATTTTTTTTTTCCTGGTCTCTTTTTGCAAAGCAGTTTATTTCCACCTTCAGCAAAGCATCTGAACTCCTGTTCGTGGTGCTTTGCTGCTCAGTTTTCCAACCTGGTAAATCTCACTGCCAGAGCCAGCTTTACTTTAAATATCATCTGCTGCCACATGACTGAATAGCTGCTGTGCAGCACCGGCCTGGATGCTTTAGGATCTGTCCCTAAACAAGTTTCAAGCCAACTAATCCTTCGATACCAGGGGAAGTCATCTGTATCCCCTCTCCTCCAGCCAGAGCAAACTTTGGCTAGGTGTTCTGGGGCCAAACCACCTAAACCTGAGCCCAAAATGCTCTGGTAGCAGGAGGGGGATTTAGGACAAACCTCATTTTTCTGCACCACCTCAGCAGAGGTGTCAGCAGAAGGGTTACACACGATCTCATTAAGATTTACATTGCTGAGAATGGAGTTCGTACTTCCCTTATATGTTCTCTATATTTAGAGGGCTGCTGTTGCCACTCAGCTCCTCTGTATACAGAATTAGTATCTTGGCACGTTATCCTTTGCCATTATCAATAATGAGGCCCACGTGAACTCACACATTTTCTGCTCAGTATGTACAAGCTCTGAAAACAAACAGTATCACCTCACGTTTCCTTCATCTGAGGATCTCAAAGCAATTCACGCAGGTAAAATAAGTGTCTTGTACAGGTAGGTAAAACGAAGGACAGGGAATTGGTCAGGTTCACCCAGGTTTTTTATAGGGAGTCTGTGGATGAAAACAGACCGGGACTGCTGCAGAGATGGCTGGAGCCCCTTCCAGTCTCTGGCAGCGTCTCCCTGCAGATGTAGCTTTACCCCTCTCAAAATCTCGCAGTAAGAGTTTTATACAAATAATTAAGGTTGGCAAGGAGCGGCTTACTCTTTCTGGTTGCTGAAAAAATCCTCTACTCAAGTTTGACATAGCTGAAATAATTAAAGAAGGAAAAAACTTGAAAAGCCGATAAAATCTCTGAGAGCCCACCCCTCCGCCTGTCCCAAGCAATGTTACGCTGATAGCTGGCTGTGTCAGCAACAGGGTTTTGCAATCAAATTTGAAACAGTGCAGCTGAGGACAGCATCAATTTAGAGTTTGGAGCCAGTACTGCAGAAAACCTACAGGCCCAATCCCCGGCTGGTGTAAACGGGTGTAATTCTGCTGCTGTGAGGCTCGTGAACAGCAACTGAGGATCCGGCCGTAGGATCTTACCCCCTCCTCCCCACAAGGGCTGGAACAGCTCCTGAGAATCACTCTAGAGCCCATTAAAACAAAAGTAAGATACCTCCAATCATTATTACTCATTTTTATGGCCACGTTGTTCACAAATGACTGAATTTAGCTGTCAAATGTATAGAAAAGAAAAATAAAATCGAAGCATCAGCCATCTGCGCCCCAGAAAATGTTTATATTTTCATGGGTTGTTTATGGCAAGAAGGTCTCAGCTCCTTTGTTCCACATCATATTAGTTATTGCATGGGAAATGAGTGTTTTTCACTTCGCCATTTATAAGGTTTTTGCATTCTCTCTCTTGTGCATGCTCGATCTCTCCCTATATGTATTTTTAGTCCATACGTCTCGGATTGACGCATGGAATTGTGTTTGTTTTACTGGTTCTGTCTCTCTAATAGTTTTTCATTGCAAAGGGGATCCAATGTTTCTTATTTACTCTGCTTTCTTCCAGTGCCATTATTGTGAGCGCTCGGTTCAATCAATCCAATTGCCTGATAGCTATGAGGTTCCCTGACCTGTTTGAGTGTGAAGGAAACGGGAGCAGGGAGAGCTCTGAAAGCTCGGCTCGGCTCGGGGATGCTTGCAGAGGGCCGGCTCTCGGGAAGCTCGCACGCTTGCTGGTGCTATGGGTCAGGTCCTCAGCAGGAACCCGGGGTCAATCTGCTCGGTGACATGGGGCAGCTGAGGCAGCCCCCAGCTGGGGATGTGGCCTGGTTTGCTTGGATGTACCCCTGCACAAGGGCTGGGACAAGTGCCCTGTGACCCGAAGGAGGAATCCACGCAGTCATCTCCCATCTCGGCAGCCCCTCAGCTTTCCAGCAAGGCTTAGTGGCAGCACTCAGAAATTCAGGCCCTCTCTCAAGCTGAGTGCCCCAAATCCAGTAGCCACTTAGGAAAATTTTGGCCAAAAGGCATCAAGAACAAGGCACAGTTGTTGCAAGTGAGAGTTCCACTCCACCAGATCATGTAAACACATATTTAGCTCTAAGTGGATAAGTAATCCCTCTGAGAGCCACCCAAGTTGAACGGTTTTCTAGCTCTGGCGCTGTGCTTCAGCTGAGCAGCAGATTTTCCCTCTTCCAATCCCCCCGCAAGGAAGTGCAAGCAGAAATTAAAACCCTGGCGACTGCCTCCATCTCCATCCCTGGCCCGATCTCACATTCCCTCCCCTTACCTGGGAGCATGCTGCAAGCAGCGGGAGCGTAAATCTGCTGAGGCCACAGTAACGTACGGGGCACCAGGGAGGCCTCCTCCACAACACGGAGTGCTGCTGACGGCCCTGAGACAAGCTGCAGGAGGAGGGAAGGAGAAATAAAGGGCACGCAAGGACCAAACGGCCGCCTGACGGAGCCAGCACAGCTCTCTGTGTCTCTCCAGAACAACACCTTTGTGGTGCTGCGTATGTTTCAGAGACACATTTTCACGCTCCTGTCTCTCAGCATGAGGTTGTCCCAAGCCCCCCGACCTCCTGTGGTGTGCAGCAGTGTGTAACCGGGGTTTGTGTCAGCCCACACTTATCCTCTCGCCCACTGGCAGGCCCCATCTCGGTGCGGCCTGCTCGGGGCGCAGCAGTGGCACCACAGGACGGGGCAGGACTGCGGTTTGGTGCTGTCAGAAGACACCTGGTCTCTAACAGAGCCGGCAACCTCCTGCCTTGAAGATACTTTCACGGCATTTACAAAACCCTTCCACAAAACACCCCGAACACCCTCAAGTCCTGTGCTAGAGCTGTGGCCCCAGGGGAGCATCGCCTGCCCTGCCACGGGGAGCGGAGCCTCGGAGGAAGGCCATGAGCTGCTGCCTGTCAGGGGGCAGAACCAGGACCAGGGGACGTCACCGACACATGGGGATGGTGTCACCAGCGACACCGAGAAGACACGCGGGGCTGTCCCCTCTTACACCGAGCCAGAGGCAGCATGTGGCCGTCAACCCGCGGCGATGCTGAATGAGAAATCCCAAGGAAACGAAGTGAGGAAATGAATTCCAGGCGAGCGGCGCGGGCAGGGGGAGGGAAGGGTGGAACGAGCGTCTCTCTTTTCAAGGCAGCTGGGCTTATTTTAATGGGCAAGGTCAGCAAAGAAATGACCAGGAAGAGAAATCGCTGCCATTACAAATCAGTCGCGATCTTGTATCAATTATTCCCCGCACAGTTCCCTTGCCTTGGGCTGAAGCAAACACGGCCTAATCAGTTTTACATCTACGTTTAATTTTATTGGAAAGAGGAGCCAGCAATGCATCATGGGGCTGCTGTGTGACATGAAAGGTGACCCCTGCCAACTTAATGACACAATACATAACCCTTAATGAAGTCACTATCTTGTCCTTTTTTTGCTGTCTCAGCCTGATGATTTATGATGGCATCATTTTGCTTTGCCCTCTTTTCATTTCAGCTTGACAAAGTGGATGAAACAATTATCTTCGTTATCGGCCGGAGCAGTAGAAATGTGATAGTTGAGGATTTCTGCAGGTGGAGGCCTCGGCTATGGATCAAACAAATGGAGAAAGGCGCTTAGAAATTGGGGGGTTCCCCCCTTCCTTTCCCTCTCTGACTGCGGCCTCCCGAAGATGGATGGAGGATCCCAATAAGCCTTGCAGGCCCTACATCACTGTGGCAAGGAGCAATTTCAAGGAGAAGAGATCTTTGGAGCAGCAGATAGAGGAAAGCTGGGAGGTTTCAATCAGGTTCCTTTCTCAGCTCTTTTCCTCCCCACACACGTGTAGTGATACGATGCAGACCCACAAACACGCCTGACGGGAGTTATTGGGCATGTATGCAGCTACATAAAGGTACTGAGAGCTAATGACCAGGTGTGTTTGTGCTTCTGCATATCCAGATGTGTGTGTGGGTTTCCATCCGATTTTACTAAAAGCAGCATAAGCTTGTATGCAATTCTTCAGAGCTGAGTCCACCTCTCCATGGTCACACTTTCTGGCTGGAAGAGCACCACAAACCTGCCATTACTAACTGTAGCTTGACGCTTTGAACAAAACCACAGCCCAGCTTTTCTTTTTTTTTAACCAGTCTTAAGAGAAAACAGGTACCTCTTTTTCCCTTGCTACCTACAGAGGTTGCATGATGGAAACCTTCCTCCACTGACAGATGCAGATGGAAGCTGACGGCACAGTATTTCAGTCCTGCTAGGCAGAGATGACAAAGTGCCCTTGCTAGCCATATGCTTGATGGCACTTGGAACTGCCACAGCAATATTTTTTGGCTGGTGCTGCTCAGGGTCTGATGTGGCTGTTGCTGTTTACTTGGTTTCTCCTCCACACTGAGATGATTCAGGATGACTGTGAGCAGACCTTAGCAGTAGTGTTTAGGCACATGAACAAATTGCTGCAATTCCTCACTGATTTTAAGAGATAAAAAAGACAGACTCGGCTATTCCACTCATGCTCTTTGCCTGCATAGGGCTGCTCCTTGCAGCGCCTTTCCCAAGTCCCAGGCACAGCCATTCCTTTACTCTACGAGCTGATGGAAGCCCTCTGTCCACATTTCACCAGAAAGGTTGAGCCTTTCCTGAGCTTTCTGCTCTGTGGTACACTACTCAGCTCCCCCAAGTGCCCGGTGCGAGCTGCTGGAGAACCCTCCATCAGCAGGGCTGAAAATAAAATGTTGTTCCAGGGCTTGAACACAGCACTCAGCCAACTCCATCACATCGCCCTGCTCCTCGCTATGGATTTGTGTATTTGGAAGGCTACCTATTTTTAGCTGCATTTTTGATGTTTTTGGAAATAGCAGTGAGAAGCCTTCCAGGATTTTACAACTGCTGCTCCGGCCTTCCAGTGCTCTTACATGCACCCTTGCAGGTCAAGACCTCTCTACAGGGAACCAGTTTGAGTACCTCTAATTAAGTTATTCTGCCTCATTCCTGACTAATATAAAACACACTTATCAACCCAGATTCTGCATCAGGGCTCTTGATCAGCCTCAAGCTCCATCCTCCTCCTACAAGGACGGCTTTCTCTCGGCACTGTGACCTGCGCGGGGCTGCTCAGGGAGGGTGGGGAAGGAATGAGAAGATAAATGTAGTTTGGCAGGACATTAAGGGAAACCACAATATTGCCTTGTAATGCAGCTCCTATCTGATCAGCAGAGTCAAATGTGGTGCCGGAGTTATGTCTCATAGGAAGTAGAACCAGCCGCCCCCGTCAAACCGATTGCTGAGATCTTCCCTGAGATACTCCTTCTGTCTGTCAGAGATACCAGCTGCTGAGGAATTCCCAGCATGTGCTGCAAGTGACCCGACCGAGCTAACGCAGACCTTCTCCCGTCCCCATCCCTCAGGCTCGCTGCCTCCAGCCTCCCCCTTTCCCTCCTCCATGGGACTGCAGCCAGGCTGCAGGGAAGGGGAAGAAGGGGACGGCCGCATCGCATCGCTGTGGCTCCCACAGCACATCAGGGCCTGAGAAATCACGGCCCGGCTTAGCTCGGTGCGCAGGGGATGTAGGAGTGGGACACGAGCATCGCTTTCTCTTACAGTGAGAGAAAAAGATGCAACCCTTGAATTGCTCCTTTAATTTCCTAGCACCTTCCTTCTGCCCTCACAGGAGGCATTTCCTGCTCCTCTTGTCAGCTTGGACAGCATCCTAGGAATTCACTCACACGGAAGGTGATAAATGTGATGCGTTGGCAGAAAACATAGGCAGCAGTAGCCTCTAGTACTTTCAGAATAATTTGCAAAAATTTAACTGATTAATTCTCAGAGCCATCCTGTAAATTAGGTAGGTATGAAAGCCATTGAGCAGGGGAAGGCTAGAGTCATTGAGACCCACCAAGCCCACTGCAGACACGGGTGCTGGATGTAGTCAAGCCCAGCTGTATGTCCTGCCAGCAGCACGCAGCCACAGAGCTACAAAACCTGCTTGGGCTCAAACACATCAAAAAGGGAAGAAAAGGCCCTCCACAGTGACTCCTGTATCTCTGGAATACTTACAGCCAAGCGTAGAACTTCTTGGAAAATGGGAACATTTTACAAACGAACAACCTACCAACTGTAGGGTAGTTTAATCATAATTAATGGAAATCCACCACTCAATGAGTAGCTGCATGCGGACCTGGCAGTGGTTTGAGCAGCTGAGTGTGATGTATAGCGACTGTTTTTCATCCCCTCTCTTTATACGCCCATTCTTTCTCATGAACTTGCTCTAAGAGGTTTTACAGCGTTTACATCATGGTCCTTGCCAGGGTATCCACGGGCGTTTAACAGCTTCGGTTTGATACGTAGGCTCTGGTTTGGGGAGCACATAGCAAGGAAGCCTCCCAAGGAAGGGCGTGATTTTTCGGATGGACCGAGCTCTCTAAGGGTTAACGCCGCCTTCCGCTTTGCCTGCCTTTCGTCCCCGTGCCAAAAACCCCGCTCGTTCGTCTGCTGCGCTTCCTCCGCGTGTCAGCAAAGGAAATCCGTAATCTCCCAGCTACAGATTTGGGGAACTTTGACATCCCCTAATGAGGTAAACACATTACTGTCATGTACAAACAAACAGCAACAAATTAGCAGCTGACACGTGAGGAAGCCACGGCACAGCAACATGCGGCGCTCTTTGCAGGCAATTAATGCTGCCTGTGCTGGCTGCTCACGTGTCAGCCGGGTCTTGTCCCGCAACCCAGCCCCGTGCCCTTCCTGGCCGCTCTCCACCTGCCTCTTCCCCGGGGTTTCTCCCTCCTCTGCCACCCGAGGTGCGATGCGGGCACGGTGGGTGCTGCCCAAGGAGCCGTGATACTGCTCGGTGGGAAAACACGACAACATGCCACGAAAATAGCTGTTGAATAGGCTTGACTCTTTGCTTCTCCACAGGGAATGTGCCCCTGAATTTGGGAGGAAGGCCTGCGGCAGCGTGCAGAGGAGGCTCTTTGTGTTAGATCTCTTTCAGAAATCAGCTTCTTGAAGTATCAGCTGCAAAGATCTCAGGGTCTTTACTTCCAGGCCCTCGCTTTAGACAATATCCCCGGGAAAGGGCTCGGTAGCTAAAATAACACAGGAAAGGGAAACCAAGCTGGTAAAGAGGGACAGATATTTGACTTTTATTTCAGCAAAAGCCATCTCTATTAAGTGAGAGCCGGGGCAATAGGCCCACAGTCAAAGGGCTTTATTATTATAATTGCTTTGCAAGGGTGAAAGCCTGTGGATAAGAATCCAAATCAGCCATTATTCAGAATAATAATCAGGAAAAAAAGATAAATAAATAAAGGTAGGATCCAGCCAAAAGAGGAGCTCACATTATCAGCCAATAAACCAATAATCCATTAGTGACCAAGGTTGCTGAATAATATAGTACTTTCACAGTACCCATAATTTATACTGCAGACTAGAGAATAGACACGATTATTAGAGTGAGGGCTACTGGATGACACATGATGCATGACCGCGCGGCATTGATCTTCACACAACAGGAAGGTGTCTAGACTGGGAGATGTATGGCCGTGCGATTCAGAGCAGGGCATATTTCATGCGGGGCCTAATGGAGTAGTGGAGGCCGTGATGGATGACTTGCCTAGTTTCAGTAGCAGCGCAGTTATAGCAGTGCTAATGCGTGACCTCTCCCGCTCCCTGCGTCCTTCATTCAGTCAGGGTGACCTCATTTAAAGGGATGGAAAATGAGAGGCGCAGGGGATGAGGGGGAGGGAAGAAGGGGGAGAGAGGGGAGGAGAGGAAGAGGGAATAAGAAAAATAAAAGATAAGGAGAGGGCGTGATGTAAATGAAAATCTCCCGTGAGCTTCCACCCTGCTTCAGGCTCGCTCCACCACTGCGGTAGCACCGGTGGGTACGGGATCGATTCTGCTCTGCACCTGTTCTGCTGCTGTTTGGAGCTGATTTACACCAGCACCACTGAAATCATGGTGAGGCCCCCGTGCTGCAGCCGTGAGGCTGTCCTGAGCTGCACAGGTCCCCCTCCTGTGAGCCGGTGGGCTGCGTCGCTGCAGCCCCCTCCTGGTCCCCCTGCTGGAAATTGTCCCCAGGGCTGGGAACCAGCTCCTGGCCATCAGCACATTTCAGCCTTGGGCAATAAACCAACTCAGAGCTAGTGATACCTGCAATTTGCGGCAGGCCTGGATCCTTGTCGCATGGTTACAGGCGATAAATAGCTTCAGACAGTGGGTGTGGAGTCACCTTGTTAAGCTCCTCCACCTCTCACTGACACCCTCATCTTCCTCTCCAGCCATTCCTCTCCCTGACAGCCACCAGCCTGGTCCAGGCAGGGAAGGGGAAACTGAGCAAGCAACGTGGAATGCACACACAAAAAGTAAAAGAAACATTAAAAGCGGGATCAAAGTGGATAGATTTTGAATTTTTAAAATGGATCAGAGTCGTTCTGAAGCGCGGTGTTCGAGGGTAGCCACAAAGCAGGCTCCGGATGGGGCACGGCCGCCTGGCAAGGCTGGGGAGGACTGAGCGCAGGCAGGGCACCCGCTGGCCTCAGGGGAAAGGCTGGGCTCTGCTCCCTCCAGGATGGACGAGGGATGAGACGAGTTAAGGAGAATGTGAGTCTCTGGGCAGAGCTGGAACAATTTGCTTTCTCTCTCGAGGATCGGGAAGGACTGTTAATGCGCTGGTCTGAGGCCCCTGTCTGTTTGGAAAGGTTACTGCAGCCCCACGTGCCTGGCCTGGAGGGGTTTTACTCCGAACCCCAGCACGTCCTGACAGCTGGGGGCTGGCAGTGCCTGCGGGGACCTGACTTCCAGTGGAACCCCGTATTATTATATTATTGGTTGGTTGGTTGGGTTGGTTTCTCTCTTTTTTTTTTTTTTTTTTTTTTACTTCCAGGAATTTCTTTAAGAAAAACAAACAGCTATTTTCACAGCGTGCTGTCCTATTTTCCCATCTAGCAATACTACTTTTGGATGGAAGCTGCCGCATCCATTTGCTGGTGAGAACTGCACCCAGACTGACAGAACGACATCCCAGGAGCTCCGGGCTGCTTTGTCTCAGGAAGCCGGCGGCAGAGCCCTGCCCTGAGCCCAGCAGGGCTGCTCGGTGCTGCATAGCCGTGGCCTGCAGCTGAACGTGAGCCCAGCAGGGACGTGTCGGCCGCCTCCCCTCCTTCAGCCCGGAGCTGGATGCTCACGGCTTCGGCAACGAATCCCGCAGGGTCCCTAAAGGTTAAAGAAATGATCTCTGAAAGCTGAACTGATAAAATGGAAGCGTTTGCTTTCTCCCCGCTGTTTTGATGCTCCTTCCCTTATCTCCCGCTCATTGTTTGCCCTCTCCTGGAGCGGTGCCCGGGGTGCTGTCAGCCGGGGGGGCTGCGCAGCGAGGGGACAGCCTCCGCCCCAAAGAACCCGCACGTTTAATAGCGAAGACAGATGGATAAAAGGCGAGATTATTATCCCTGGTCACAAGCACAAACCCGAAGCGCACAGAGCATACATCACTGCTCGCAGTCACGAGGAAAGGACCAGAGCAGAACCAGGAGCTGAGCCCCAGGCTCTCAGGGCCGTGCCTCAGACACCGGAGCATCCTTCCCATCCCCAACAGCTCGCGCTTACACCGGGACACGCAGGAGGCTGCCGTGGGGCGGAGGGGAAACGGCTGTTTGTTCATTTGTTCAGGCCTGGGAGCAGCTCCCAAGTGCCTCCTCCTGCCTCTGGCCCCCGCCTGGATCCCCGGTTCGCTTGGAGGCTCGCTGCAGACCCCGTAACCCCGTCGCCCTGCTGCGCCCGGCGCCGGCCACGACAGCTTTGTGACTGCCTTCCCCAGAACCAAGCAGGAATCCGCGTAAACCCCCTGCCACGTTGCCTCCCCTCCCCATAAGGGCTACAACTCCCCGAGCTGCCGGGAAGGAAAAAGAGAGTGGACATTTACTGTGTTTCCTTTACCATCTGGGCTTATTAAAAACTGCGCAGCAAATTAAAAATAGGTGGGAACAAAGATGGGGGAATGACATAAAGGGTTGCAAAAAATTCTCTGTGTACTTTTAAAAGCTGGAATTGCCATATGGACTGGCAGAGAGACATGTTTTACATTTCCACTGGTACATGACTGACATCATTTAGCATTAACTTCTATTTGAATAAAATGGTAGTAGACATTTAGGTAATATTACAGGGCAATAAATGTTTTAAAGAGCCTTGGGGGGATGCTCTTGAAACACAGTCCAGACCAGAACTCTAAAAATATGTCTTAATATATATTAACCTCTTTTAGGACTTCTGGCTCTCAAACAAATAATGGAGGATAGGAGGGATTTTTTTTTTCCTCCCCTTTTAGTCTCTGAATTAAGAGTCCCTGGCTATATTTTTTCCTTTTTTCCTCTTTAGCTGTGCTGGGAAGAACATGAGGGAATGTAGTTAAAATTCAAAAAGGTTCCCCTTTATCATTACCATGAATCAACACAATAAATGAGCCCCTTCAGAGCACGGTAATAAGAATTTGATAAATCATCAGCCAAAAATTAACTAGATGTCAAAACAATCTTTGGGAAGTGTGATGGATTAGGGGCGATAGTGGCAATTAATCTCCCAGCATGAGTTCACAGGAGAGACTGAACGCTGGGAGATGGATAGGGGGGAGACCAAGGCCTCGCAAGGTCAGGACACTGCGGAAAGGAACGAGAGAGGGAGAGAGACACGGAGAGAAGAAGAAAAAAATTCCACTGAGTCGGCAATACCCAGGCCCCCAGCAGCCGAGGTAGAGGTCAGGCACATGCCTTTGAAAACCTTTCTGTCTCCAGCTGCTCCCTGTGATGAGGCAAGCACTTTTCTGCTCCCGCTAATAAATGCCACAAGCCAGCTCGTGGGGTACAACACATGGCTGGAGAGAGGAGACCGAGGCAGGCTTCGTGCGCGGGGCTGAGCTCCTTTGTGAACAGCGACGGGGGCAGCAGGGTGCCGGGGGGAGCGAGGGAGACAAATCCTTCCCGAACGTGTGAACTCAGCCGTACCGGCCCGGCACTGGGTGCGTGTGGCTTGACTAATTCCGCCTGAGCGCGGGAGGGGAGAGTGCAGGAGGAAAGTGCCTCTGCAGTCATCAATCCCCATGCAGCTGGCAAAACCACTTCCTCCGCCTTCGCCAAAGGCTTGCAGCCCCACGGGAAGTGGCAGCAGCCGCGGGCTGGGCTCCACCAGACCCCTCGGACCCCGGCACGGAGAGCTGAGAGCCGGGAAGAGCCGGCAGGGCCGGGCTGGAGGCAGGGGACAGCAGAGGTCCGTAGCACCACTGAGTGATGAGGGTCCCACCAGAGGGCAGCTACAAACGGAGTCCTAGAGCATCCTGCCGGGAGGAGAACAGCTCGTTTACACAGGCTGTGTAAAGCCTGCAAGGTTCTTGGCCCTCCATGCACCTGGCCTTCCAGGGCAACTGGAAAGGACTTCCCATTGATGCTGTGCATGGAACATTACCATAATCCATGATTTTTTGCAGCCTCGAAGACAATTTCATGAACAGCGACAGTCCGTTCGTGGCAGTTACACAACGGCTTGGGCTGGGGATGAGGAAGAGGAGCAGGGTTCGTGCCCCACTCTTGCAGCAGAGCCTCTGACGCACGGGAGGAGCTGAGAGACAAAGCAGAGCATCTCACATGCCTCAGGGTCCCTAGGTTTGCATTGGAGGTGTCTACACCAACACAGCAGTTTTTAATCTGTTGCAGCTGGGAGGCATCTTGGGACACCCAGAGAAAAAGGTGAGAGGGTTATTACGTACCGTGTCACCCAGACAAGCCTGGCAGGGATGCACCGAGGATGTTTTCCCCCCAGCTCCCAGATTTAGCTTCCTAAAATCCTGTACATCCCTCCTCCACCTTAGGAAGGTGATTACCTTTTCTGGTTACTTTTGCATCTCGTACCCTATGGCGGCACAAGCTCCCAGCTCGAGTGAAGGTACAAACTGGGAAACATCCACCAGGAGCCAGGCACTGCTTTGCTTCCTGCTGCCCCAGGCTGCTGCTTGCTGTGCCGGCCCCACACAGCTAACCCCACAGCAGCTACTCCCTGCTCGCCCTCCTGATCACGTCCAGCCCTCGTTAATTACACCCACACCTGCCCTCTGCTCCCAGGGATCAGTGCTGGCAGGACTTCCTGACCAGAGTCAGCTGGGCCAGACCCAGAGATGATGAGCACACGGGGCCAGCCCTGCCTGATTTACTCTTCCTTCTCTGCACAAAATCTGCCACCCGGAATCCTTTGCAATCCAACCAGGGGAAAAAAAAAAGGGTGATGAAAGAAAATACAAAGTCAGGCAATCGCCTGGCAGGGCTTCTGCTGACTTCTCACACTTCTCGCTGGGCCTCGGGGCATGGAGCTCCCAGTGACATTTCTCCCAGCAGATTCAGAGCCTGCCACACACTCAGAGGCTCGGGAACACACCAGGCAGCCAGGGCTGCGCTGGGGGCACGGACGAGCCCGCAGCTGACTCTTGTAGGAGTGACAGTGACCGCAAGAAAATAAATAATTGGCCCCGATCCTCTGCAGCCACACTGCTGCTGTTCTCCATTTCATCACTCTGAGGCTCGCAATCCTTTCCTGAGCTGTTTAGCATCTCTCCTCACATTTTCACTGCTGGAACATTGTTGGCTTTGATACACATTGTGCTCTTCCCCTCAAGCGACAAGGAACAAATGTTCATGCAGCACAGAAAGCGCCCATGGGGTGAGGAAGGAGAGGCTCAGACTTACTGAAAACATCCGCGGCTGCTTGCTTTCACCACTATCTTCCCACTCCAAGCAGGGAGAGAGGACAGGGAAGCAGCAGCAGCCGAGGACAGAGTCTTGGCTCGGCCGAGGTTCTCCCCCTCCACCACCAGCCCAGCTCGTACGGCACCAGGGAGGACAGCCAGGGGTTGCTGCTGACAGCCCAGGTCCTCCAAGGGTGCGGAGGAATGCAGGGGCTGGGCAGAGAGCCGGGCAGCGGCGAGGAGCTCCGTGTGGTCCTGATAGCTCCAGTCCTGAGCCGAGAGGTCCTCAAATGGGACAGCAGCACATGCAGGTGATGTTTTGAACCTCGTTGTAAAAGAAGAGCTTAGAAATTGAAGTGGTTGTGAAGTGGAACTGCAGGTGGGGGCACCAGCAAAGCCAGACCTGGCAGGCAGCGGCAGCACGCTGTTAGCTCTGCCGCCTCATCTCACCAGAGGTGCTGCTTATGGACTGAGAAGATAAAGATTCAAGATGCAGCCAGGGCAATATTGCTGTCAAACTCTGCTTGTTGCAATGAGAAAGTCACTCTCCAGTGAGCTCAAGCAAAATATTTGCTGTGGTCACCTGAGTGCACACAGCCAGTTCAGCAAGATCTCTCGCTATAACCCGACAGCCATTTATTTGCTGAAGTGGAGTTAGCTCAGAGGCACTGTGCAGCTTTCACTTCCCTGCCTAATTTTGCTGCTGTGTTAATTGAAATTATTGAAACTTGGTTACAGAACAGGACTCATTGTGAGAGGCTAAGGCTCAGCCTCCATTAGCTCCCGTTGCTTTGCTCCTGTGTATTCGTACTGTTGATAACACCTTTCTTAAATATTTGCATCCTTAAGAAAGAATCCGACCCCCCCCAGTCTTACTGCATCTTTCATGATTTTCTCTGGATCGCTAGCACAGTTTTATGTAAGAGACAAACACCTGGCAAATGTTTGGAGACTGCTGGCTGCTTGGCACATATCAACGTCAGAAAGATTTCTGGGCAAAAAGAGAAAAGAAAAAAAAAAAAGAAGAAGAAGAAGAAGAAAACCCGCCCAGCTGGAACACTTTCCCAGAATGCCTGTCTCTTCTCAAGACAGACACGGCTTGGACAGAACAGATGTTTCCACCCAAAAGCAGATGTGGAGATGTTACTTTCCCAGGGAGGAAGTGTGGTGGGGTTTATTATTAACCAACAGTCCCCATATGACAGCTTCCCTTGACCAACAGTTGGAAAATCTGGAAAAAAACACAACCCTCTAAGCCAAGTGGTGGCAGGAAATAGCCAGCCCTGATGGACTCCGTTGATTTATTATTATTAATTACAACCCGGAAATGACCAACAACATCTGCGAGAGCCAAACATGGAAGAGAAAGAAAGCTTGAGCACAGGGGCCAAATTTCTGATTCCATGATGGCCTGAACACGCTGCTCGACTTCAGGGAAGGCAGCTGCAAGTCGGTGCGAGCAGCCTCTGCCAGGGTGCAGAGGGAAAGGTCTGGTGGCCGACGGGGAAAGGGGGAGATTTACGGCAAGAGGCAATCCTGTGTCATCCACCGAGTACAACGCTGAGCAAGGAATTCCATCAGAAAAGCAACAGCGAGGTGTCTCGATGAAAGAACGCAAAGTAGAAGAAGTTTTAAAAATAGTTGCATGGAAAGAGGAATTGCGAGCTGAGTATTTAAAGCATCAGTCAGCCTCTGTGGCCAAAGTGTGAGCATGGGAGAAGCATCGCTTTGGTTATTTTGGCTGCCACTCCTGCATGCATGACGAGTTTGGGGCTTTTCTTCACTTGTCTTGGGTCAGGTACAGACACACTGCTCTGCCCTGTGCTCTGTGCCTGACACCAGCACGTGGGTGTGAAGGGGAGCCGTGCACGGATCAGCATCTGAGCAAACAGGGGATCCAGCTACTCACGTTTTGGCAGGTGCTCACGTATTTTGCAAACTGGTTCAGCTTTGCTAAAAGCTTAGGATTTCTTTCGTCCTTTTCCTCTGCAGAACTTATCCATTTCCAGATTTTAAAACAAACATTGAATCAACCATTACCACTGCTGGTGTAAAATAAGACATTTTCAGCTTCTCTGCTGACAGCCCCACCTAAGGACACATGGACCCTCTCCCACCAGGTACTGAGAGCATGGGCTCCCCGACACGCACACACGTCTGCTGTGGTTAACCCACAGCCTGAGAGCTCATAGAACATCTGTTTATATTTCAGAGCAGTATTAACATTGTCAGACCATGGCAAATCTGCTTAATTTTAATGGACATATGTATAATACACAAGCCAAAATACACTTAAAATGGGACATGTCAGAAAATAAACAACTATTAGCTAATGAAACACAAAGGAAGTCGGTTGTTGCACTTTCTCTCCCCCGTACATCCCCTGCAACCACAGTTCAGTCATCTCCCTGTGGCTCCCCACTGCAGCCTCACACCCAAAAACCTAAAAACTTCTCCAGAAAAATAAAGACGCTCCTCGGAAACGGGCTGGGATGGCACGGGAGGAGTGTGGAGAGGGAAGGCCTCTGCTGCGCTCACGCTTTCAGCACCAGAGTAACATTGGTCTAATGGCCAGAAGAGGCCAATTGCTTTCTAAGGAAGCTTCAGAAAAGCCCCACATTCATGTGAAAATCAGCCCCACCAAAATCAGAGCACTGCTTCAGACACAGGCTGGAGGGGGCACAGGAAGGCCTGATCCCCTCATGCTAAGAAAGGGTATTCTGGTGGGACTGGGCCTCGCCTCATCTCCAAGCCCTTCTTCCATCTCAGAAGGGGTGGAAGGGCCTTTCTGCATCAGGGCCAAGTTTTGAAATTTCATTGCCCCCCCCCCAAAAAAATTAAAATTAAAAAAAATAAAAAAAAATGGGGGAGACAATGCCAAGCCCCACTGCGGCCTGTTTGCGGCCTGTTCCGGCCGAGGTGGCAGTGCTCCCTCGCGCTTCCCTTGCAGTGAAAAAACTGCCTGATGTTAGGGCTGATTGCATTTGGGTGTGTGTTAAAGCCTCTTTTTAAAGGGAAGCAACAGTCCCGTCCATAGATTCACCGTACCCTCTCCAGCTCTACAGAGATATTTGTAGAAATGGAACCTGAATGGGTTATTTCCACCCCCTGCTCTTTCCCTTGATTTATTTTGTAAGGTATCCGCTGCAAAAACCAACTGCACAGAGGTGAGGAGAAGTGCCCCATAATTGAGAACAATATCTCCGAGGGGCTTTTCCAATGAGGTGCAGATTTCTTTGGCATACATTCTCAGAGCTGAAGTCAGTATAATGAAGTCCAGAACTTTTAGGTTTCCCCTTTAATATATCCATCATGTCTAGATCCATTATTGACATGTTGACTTTCTTGTTTCTGATTTAAGCTGCCAGACTCAGTAAAATTGCCTTGACAGCTTTAACATTTGTGGCAGAACACTGACATGATGTTACTTACAGCTAATTAAAGTTGAGAGCATAATAAACAATGTCGGGATCCTAGCAACCTAATTTCCTCGGGTATTGAGTTTGCTGGATCTTGACCGGGGTTCTTTGAAGCTCCGGTGAGTTCTGACGCTGACCTCCCTGCTCCGCAGGCACAGGCTTTGGACACCAAGGTGCCTTCGGTCCCAGCTGGATAACACCAAGGGCACGTGGAAAATGGGAAATGGTGAGCGATGGGGAGAGACAGGGATGGGTAACTGGCATGGAAATGGGAAACTGAAATGCTGGAAGCGGGTTTCCAGGGCCATTTCACCGAGGAGAAACGAGCCAGTAGGATATAGAGAATGAGCAATGGGATGAAAGCAAGGAAAGGAAAATTTAGACTGATTACCAGGAAATTTTTCCTACTTGTGAGCTCTTTTAGAGTGCAAAATACTCTCTCAAGAGAAGCACTGCACACCACATTGCTCAAGTCATTTAAAACTGGCTGGACAAAGCACGGCAGCAAAGCACTGGGAAGGGCGGGCGTTTGGGGTAGGAGAGTGAGTGCGAACAAGGTGACTTCACAGAATTACATTTTCAAGCCCATAAAGTCTTGGAAACTTTGTAACTGCATCAGTTCATTTTCCTGTCTTCCACCATTCCACCTCAAACCCAGCTTATTTTACATAGAATTGCCTATCACAGTGGGAAATTACATACGAATTAGAAGAAAATTTCTCTGCCTCCCTAAAGATCAGGAGTTCACTCAAGGGCAAAATCTCACCTTTTCCTCTGATGTTTTTGTTATTTATTTTAGAAAAAAAAAAAATATTGCAATACCAAAATGAGATTCCTAGAGCTGACTCAGCCAGCAAAATCAGCATTTTTTTCTTGTCTGCAGTGAATCAAAAAATCACTACTCACTGGTGCAGAATCAACTGAAATTTGAGGTGAATTAAATCCAAAATCTCCCTCTGTTCTCACAACTGACTGACATGCCTTCTTTATTGCCAGTTTCTTGAGTGTTATTGGACTGATTTCCCCCACTTCCACTGTAGCTCCTCGTTCTGCAAAGTAGGGCAACAGCAACATTTCATCTCTCTTTTGCAAAGACTTCAATGCAGTGCAAGCAACACCATCACTGTGAGCTGAGCCATTGGGAAGTCATCAAAGCAAACAAAAGTTGAGATGAACTAAGTTAAATCTCAGTGAAAAATATTCTAGTTCAAGCACATTAACTTGCATTTGTGCACGTGAAGAGGAGCAACTGATGAAACTGCAGGAAGAGGATGAAGTAAGAAGGGGCAGCGGGACCTGGGAAGAAGAGGTGCTGCAGGAGGAATTCCTCCCTGCTCCTGGGATGTTGGGAGCGATCCCAAGCCCTCTTGTCCTTTGCCCAGGAGCCAGGGAAGGCTGCAGGCCCTTGGAGCCCACAGATGACAACAGCTCACAGTACTCACTCCTGTTGGGGTTAAATTTCCCATCTCAGTCCTCCCTCTCTCCTGCTGTTTCATAAGCCCAGGACTTCATTTCAGTCTGCTGGCCGCACACGGTCCTGCTTATCGGGAGGGCATGGACAGCATGGGTGGTAGAGGGACAGCAGAGGAAAAGGAGTGTTTACGTTTCCCAAACCCTGCGCCAAAATCAAAAATTTCCCAAATCCCTGCAGGCTGCACCCTCCTCTGTCTCCAGAGCAGTTAATGCAGCAACTCCACCGAATTCACTGCAGGGGAAAAAAAAACAGCTCTTGGATGAAGGACTCCTGCAAAAGCAGCATTTCCTCCCTTTTGTCTTGGCTGCGGCTGTTTTCGGTTCCTGATTGTTCAGACTCTTTATTCCTCACTTTCAGACTCTTGTTCATTTCCAGCTGGGCTGTATGTGTGCTTCAGAGATCCAGTGGGAAAGGTGGTGCGCAGTGACCCCCAGTCATTAATCAAGCTGCCTAAGCCGGGGCCTTTTCACAGCCAGAGCCTGATTATTGGCTCTTGGGAGCTGCGTAATAAAATGACAAGGGGAGTGAGTCTATTTCCTGCCGCCAAACTGCTGACATTAATTCACACTGGGGGGCTCCGGGAAGACAGCGGGAGGGGGAGAGCGGGGAAGGAGAATCTATCTGTGCAAGTAAACACTGCAGGACCTGCGTGCCGTTACCCAGCTGCTGCGCGCATGTGTGTGCAGACGTGTAACGGCACAGATGTGTGCACGCGTGCACTCCCCATCCCGTGTAGGGGAGAATAGCAGAGAAGAATCCGGTTTTACAGAGCACTAGGCACAAACTTGGACCAAAACCAGGAGCCAACTTGAGAACCCCTGAGTTACTGCAGAGGTCCAGATCCGGTCTGCAGCTGCCTGCTTTACCCAGCCTGATAGTCACACTACTGTATCTCAAAAGCACATTTTTTCCAGTTGTAACCGTTAAAAACAGCAAGAAAATTAGGTCCACACTTATAAAAGTTTGCAGTAAAACTTTAGCTTGGGTTCCAAGCCTTTAGCCCAATCTAAGAAAACCCCAACCACAACTATACCCGCTGCAGCAGACTCCCAGGCTGTGACGGGTTTTATCTCATGGCACCAAACTGTGGCTGCAGAAAGCCTTGATGCTAAATACCTGCTGTGCTGCTAGGCATGGTATGAAACCATCGTAACAACAGTGAGGCAAAAAAAAACCAAAACATCAAAACCACCACCAAACAAACAGAAAAACGCCTCAAGACCAACACTGGAAGCATTCAGAACTGAAGTCCTGGAGGACTCGTGCCTAGAAAGCCCGGCTGATTGCATCCTGACATTCCTACTGCAGAGGAACAAACTGGATGGTAAGTACAACTGGTAACAATTTTCTACAATTGGAGAAATTCCTTGTTCTTTTCTTTTTTCTTAGCTAATAGTTCTTTTGTCCTGACTCTAGACATTTTGCTAATCAGTTTATATCATATGGGAGCTATCAGCAGAGACAGTCAAGCCTGGGGATATGTAAAGCCTTTCCACTGCCTGAAGAATCCAAGGAGACCTTTGACACTTGCCAAATTCCCTTGCAAGGGAAGGGTAAGGGAAGAAAGTCAGAGCCAAAATCTGTAAAGTCTTCTTCATTAGCCTTCAAATACAATCTTAAAACATTCCTCTGCTGTGATACCTTGTTTTTATGGGACAACAACAATTGAAGAACTGTTTTGCCAAGACCACTGCTTTTCATACTGCTGGCTCCGTTCCTTGCACAATAGTCACTGTAGTCTAGCCTGGCCATCTGGCCCCTCAGCTTGTCCGTGGACGGCTGCTGATGAGCCAAGCATGTCGAAGTTCAGGATCTGTTGCAACCCGCCAGGTCAGCTGCTGGGATGTGAGCAGGCAGCGCGGCGTGGGAATGGCAGCACATGTAGAAGCACCTCTGCAAGAGCACCGAGGCCTTTCTGTCTCTTCTGAGACAACTTTATTTCACCAGAGCATTTCTAGTTGCACATACAGAATATTCTCGGAGCCTGAATCATCTTCGACACGATCCCTACGGTCAGCAACACCCCTGCAAAGAAGCAGAAAATGCTCCCACATTTCTCTCCCTGTGGCACCACAGCAAATGGTCCCAACAAGGTAAATTCTGCAGAGCTGTTAATGACTGCACGAGGCACTGGGCAATCAGAGCTAAATTATCTCCTGAAACATCCCATCTACAATCAGAAATGCAAGTCTAATGCTGTCCTTGCCACCAAAACAAAATAAGCTTCTGGTTTAAGCAGTTTGAATGCCCCTGTTCCCCTTCTCTCCAGCCACCCAGGAGAAAACAAACAAACACAGCACAAGAAACCACCCGGGAGGCAGATGGGAGGCACTCCAGAAGCCTCTGCTCCTTAGTCCGACCCTTCTTTTTCCTTTTCTATTGAAACAAATGGAACACGGAAACTGGAGAAACTCGGAACAAAGTCAATTGGAAGCGACAGACCTGAACCCCACCACGACAAATCGGTAGAGCTGAACTGCCTTCGATGGAGCCACACCGCTCTGCAGCAGCACAGAATCGGGTGCGTCACCGATTATTCAGTGTATCGATCCTCAGAGAGGATGCGAGCGAGCCCAGGGTTCGGTCCCAGCCCTGCAACGCGATGGGTGCACGGCCAACTCCCGCAGCGTCAGGCCTGGGGGAGGCATGGCGAGCAGCCAGTGAATGAAGGTGTGCGAGGGAAATAGTATCACTACTTCTCACGTGTGCATCTGAGCAAGAAGCGCCTGATAAAAAAAGACCCATTTGCCATTGCAACTATATCAAACCTTCTACAAAAAGTCACTTTGAGGTCACTGTTTTTGTCCAGTATTTCATACATTAAATGCAATTACTTCATTGTTGATTTACCTGTCATTAGAGGCATGTGTTTGAACATGATTTATTGAGTGAGTTTTGTGCCAGTTGACTTGCAATAGATTGCACAATATTCAAAAAGGCTCATTTGCTTGGCATTACATTAGAAGCACGGTGATTGCAACACAAAGCAATGTAAATGAGTTCTGAGAGGCTCCATCATTCATGTTGTCATGTACTGAATCCTATTATTATTTATTACCATAATTGTACTGTGTTTCCTGGGGCGATAAATTAGGACTGATGGGTCCCGCTGACAGCCAAGGACTGGACTCGCTCTATATAATTTAATAGGGATACTGTTGGATCTCAGCTTGGAGGGGACTTGGGGAGGAATTTAGTAACTAAGCAAAATCTTTTCTTAAAAAAAAAAAAAAAATTAAAAAAAAAAAAAGCAGTGTGTTTTTTTTGGGTCTTTTTTTTTTTTTTTTTTTTTTTTTTTTTCCTTTTCCTCTCCCTTGGCAGCAATTTAAGTCTTGATAAAAGCTGCAAAGGAAATGGGAGCACTCTGTCTTTCATAATAGGATTGTTAAAAAAATCACTGCCCTGTGTCACAATCTGTTTTATGCTCCCTGCTGACAGGCAGCCTCACCACGGCTGGGAACAGAGGGACAGGGGATGACTTAAAGGGATAGCAATGACAGCTTCTGACCTCTAGCACAGCAGCTCAAATCCAACCCAGGGCTGCAAGCAGGAGCTGTTCCTAGCTGATGTCTGTGGGGAATGGGTGAGGTTATCCCAGCCCCCTGCATACAAGCGTTCATAAAATGTCCTCGAAAACCAGCTTTTTGAGCAGCCTGGCAGATTTGGATTCTCACCCGCGTTCTCCCTGAGCTCAGTGCAGTCACTGAACCATCTTTTCTCTGGTTTGCACACCCTTAGGCCTCCTTCCGAGGGCTTTACGTGCAGTCTGAGGTACTCTTTTGATCAGGGAGCTTCATGAAATATATATATATATGAAATAAGTTTGGTAATGACCTCAGCTGAAGCCTGTTTCTTCTGCTGAAGACTTCTTCTCATGTGACCAAACTCCAAGCCCCGAGGGGCTGACGCAGGACTCTCAAACAGCCCTAAAAACCCTTACAAAGAGCAAAGACAGCACGTGGGGGGGACCGGAGCCTATTTCACAGCCACTACCTGCTGAAACCAAGCAGCCTGCTCCTCCTCTAACCTCAGGGTGCCAAACACAAGGGGTCATAAACCTTGGCTCTTAACTCTTCTTCAGCCAGCACAAGCTTTCCGACTCTGGATGAGTGCAGTGACAACCTCAAAGCCAGGGCAGGGTGTGCCTGGCTGTTATGCCGGCAGCCCGTGGCATTGCAGTGAGCTGTGACACCATTTTATTCCTGGCCCGGCTGGGACAAACCTTCCCTGTTAGTGAAACGAAAAACCAAACAAACTTTTAACATAAAGGGCTGATGAATTAAAACTGCGACCTTTCCCCCTTCTCTTTCAATTTAGGATTAGACAACAACAGCAAAACCAAGACGGGGCTGTTCCCCTTCCCACACACCACAGGACCAGATCTCAAAGTGTGCAGATCACAAAGCCAAGGGAAGACTCGCACCAGTCCTTAAGTCACAGGTCAGCCTTTAGCAAAGCCCAGCACCTAACGATGCTCCGAGACCGTGGGGAAGGTCTGGCTCTGCAGCCCTGCCTCCTGTGAAATTCTCTGCTCCCTGGTGGTGCAGAGCGCCAGCAAATCCCACTGTGTGGCTTCAGTTTTACTAAAACTCTCAGAGAAAGATATTCAGCAAAACGCAGGCCTAGGATAGGCCCAGATTTTAGTCCGTCACCTCCTGAAGTCTCGTTTTCCCTTGAGGCTATTTTCATACCGATGTAATTCTGTGGCCCTGGCAGAGTAATTTCTGACTGACGGTGGGCAGGGATGGCACAACCAGGGGCCCTTCTGAACGGCTTTCCTTCAGAGCAATCCCGTGCTGATGGGAAGCTGCAGCACCAGTCTTTGTGATCGTTTTGCTAACATAATGCCTGGGAGGTTTGGAAACCGCCTGTCACAGCAGGTACCTGTCCTTCCCTTCCACACCGGAGGTGACAGCAGACTGCGCCCTGCATGCCCTGCAACCCAGGGACTTGGGCTCTAAAGGTTCTTTGGATTTTTAATACTGATAGCTTGTGGCCATGTTATGAAGCATTAACCCAGAAAGAGGCTTTTTAGCACGATAAAACACCGGTTGTGCTTTGTTCCTGAAGCCAGGGAAGGTGAGAGCACTTCTGGCGCTGAGCTGCAGTTCTGAGGGTTGCTTCTGGGAACTGATCAAACCTTCTTGTGTCGTGGTCATTCCCCGTTATAATAATGCTTGTTCATCATATTGGGCTGTGATGGATATTCATTAGCTAAATTACCAGGTTATTAAGGCCAATAAGATGAAAGCGTTGTATTAGCACTGCTATTGCTTGCTTGAAACAAACAGAACGAGTCTCAAACCACGGCAGCAACGCTCCAGCCCCAGAGCTAACGGACAGAGCCCCCCGAAGACACGGGAACACCACGAGTGGACTTGCCATTAGAAGTTAAAGCTTGCATATCCTGACCACAAAGCACGAGAAGCACTCTGAGTGCTCTTGGTAAGGCAGACAGAGGATCCTACAAGCATGACAGGTGAATGGGGGAAGGATGCCTCAGGCACCAGTATCCAGATTAAGATTCAACAATAAAATTCTTCTTCTTTCCATGCTTTTAACCACCGCCAATCCTCAACCTTTCTACTGCGCTTTTTGTGAAGAATCTCAGAGCTGCAGAACCTCAGAACTGCTGGATTAGAACAGGTTAATGGTCCCTACAGTCCTGTACGTTGTATTTGTGAGCAGCCAAACGTCCATAAATCCTCCTAGCGGACAATTTTATGGAATAATCAACACATCAGGGATATTTCCTTCTAACTTTCCCTGAGTTAGTAACTGGCTTATGCCACGAGGCATGAGAGCTTATTGACTGGATCCATCTCCTGTTCAAGTCAATAGATATCTGTCAATTCAGGTCAATTCAAATTAGATTTTATTGACAGGAGAAGCTATACAAAACGTTGCCAAGGTGTGAGAAAACGACAGCACACCCCTACCTTCCTTGAGATGTCTGTCAGTGAGACAGACACAGCCTGCAATGCTTTTACAGACACTTACTGGCAGCTTCCCCAAACAGAAATCGTCCTTGACTGAGCTGCATTGGCTTCACCGAGCCGCACTGTGCTGAGCATGAACAAGATCCATCCTGTTCCGCTACGGACACCATCAAGTAGTGTCAGTGAGTTAAAACGGTAAGGATGTAAACCCACTGTTATTTTAGAAACGGGGCTGCGTAGAAATCCTTCTGCCAAAAAGCACCAAGCAGCATCCCCAGACACAAGAGCAGAGCAGAGCCTGCACCTACAGCTGTTAGACAACCAGCGTCCCTGCTGCCCCCCTCCCCGCTGATTGCTGCTCCGGCTCAGATTCCCTCTACCCCACGCAGACACATGAAACTTGTCACTCAGACTTCAAAGGCGCTTTTCGCTCACCCTTCTGCAGCGGTGACACATTTTTGGCCAAGCACATCACATTAATAGAATTTGCTGTCAAACAAGAAGGCTTGCAAACAATGGAAGGATTGTACGCTGTGCAGCACGGCTGATGGGCAGATCACCAGGTAACCTGATGCAAGAGCTATAAAATATCTCAAAGACACAAGCAAAAAGCGCAGAGCCTAGTTCTGCAAAGAGACGTGTGGTTTGTAGAGGTTTGGTGGGGTGTTTTTTTTGGTATATATTTTGGAACAAACCTTGGCATCGGGCTTCTTTGGGTTTCCAAGCCCAGCTTCAGTTCAACACGCACATTTCCTCAAACACTGCAGTGTTTCCTTGTTTTCTCCGGTGCCTTCTTCTCTCGCACATACTCATCTTTCATTTCATTACTTGAAACAAATCATGGGCCAAGATCTGCCAGCCTCATAGAATCCACGAAAATATTTTAAACGTGCCATGTTGCACTGTAACCTGGTCGGAAACAGCACGCTGCTCACCAGCAGTTTTCACCATAGGACAAAAAAGGCTCTGCTTTGCATCATGCTGTGGTTGAACCCCAGAAGGAGTAACAGGGACCACTTTTGTGAGACCTAGCACATTGCAGCAGAGACAGGGTGAGCGAGAGGCACGCACCTGAGCCTGCTGTCCATGGGGATGCGCCCCCGAGAGCTCTCCCAGTAGAGCTCGTGGTGCTCTGGGCGATGATTAATGAGAGCTTGCGGTTGGAGCTGAGTAACTGTGCCTTTTTTTGTTTTAAATATATAAATCAGTGGTAAGCTAGCATATCTAGAAAGATGGCAAGGAGAAAGGGGAAGAGAAAGAAAACTATGCATGTGACACTAATCCCAGCCCCATCCAACAACACAAGGGTTTTTATTTTGTCCAGGGTCTCTGAAGAGGCCAGCAGCCCTCTCAGCTGCAGTGCCTGGGCACCAGCAGCACTCGAGACACTGTAAGAAACTCCTACAGGGATACCAAGCCCGTACTAAAATTACCTCCCTGGTGTAGGGGTTGGATCTTGCTTCGAGGCACAGAGCGCAGGAAATGAGCACAGAGCTGCCCTGTGCCAAGGGCAGCACCGGCAGGTTCAGAGCCTGGATCTCGGCAGCCACACCAGGAGGGGCTTTGCTGCAGCCCTTAAGGACGAAGCAGAACCATGTCTCCAGCCCCTGCACGCCTCCTCTGGAGCCTACGGAGCGAGGGAGAGCCCTGCTCTGCTCAGCAGGTTCCGGTAAGCAAGGCGAGGACAGGTCAGAGCCACTGCAAGCACCTCCGGCTTCAGCCGTGCAGGCCGCTGAGCACCCATTAGACAGCACGAATTTTGGCTCTTAGTGACCCGGCCAGGATTTAACTCGGTGACCGCACACCCCATTAGCCACCTCGGCTGCCTCCGAAAGGGACGTTTCGAGCAGCTTTGGTGAGCTCCCGTACCCGACACATCCTTCCCCACGTCTCCAGGAATATTGCTGCCACGCGAAGTATGACTGACTGGAGAGATGAAGATATTAAGCATGTGTCTCTGTCAGTTATGGCCATTATCATTAGCAGACTAGCTACTATTCCCTATATATTCCTTTTAGAACCGTTTACAGCTGAAACATTTTTAATGGCTCGATGAATATGAATGCAACATTTATAACCATTTACACATATGAGACTTTGGGGCACATCCATCTTTCATTGCAGGCTCGCAACCTCCCATTACCGCGCTGTCACACCGAGGAGGAAGTGGGGAGAAGAGGACCCCACTCCGCCGTGAAGGATGAGGACATTATTTCTGCCTGTTTTGTAAAACACATTCTCAGAAATCTCCCTTATTGTCATCACAGACTTCTCTCGACAGTCACACACTTATTTGGGCTCTTTATACTTTCATTAACAATGGGGAAATGCAGGCCGTTACATCTGTTAGCAGACATAATTTTAGACAAATACAACTTCTTATCAAATAAGCCTGCAATAAATGTTTCATGAACAGAACCCTTCAATAGAACTCCCAACACTAATTTAATGAGAAGTATCAAATGAATTTTTTTTTTTATTCTGATATCTCCCCTGAGACAAATGATACTTTGCAGGCCTATTTTTAACAAATGAATTATTGACTTAAACTGGCACAATTAATCACAATATAATGGGATCAGGGGATGTTAGAGGCTCATTCAGCACGGCAGATGATGAGTACTGACTCTTCCAAGAAATGAGGCTCTTTAATCACTCCCAGATTAACAGCTACATGCTTTCAAATTTCAATCACAGGGCCCCGGCAGCGTGGAATGAAAAGGGCCTGCTCCAGGAGGAAGGAAGAAAACAGGAGGATTTCTCACCCCACGAGAGCCCCGATGCTCGCTTGCCCAGGAACCAGCGCTTTACTTCCCTTGGGAAAGGATCTAAATCACGCTGCATTTCCATGAACTCTTCCTTCCCATCCTTACCAAGTAGAGGCTTTGATTTCAGGGGGATCGAGCACGTTTGCTTCCCATCAGGCTGCTCAACACCTGCCATTGCGGGAAAATCAGCAGGACATCATAGAAAAACCCCTCTTCATTAATCCTCTCCTCAAAAGGATAGCTGCTCTCCAAAGTTCTGTGCTTTCCTGCAAAAGGGGCTACTACAATGCAGAGCATGCACACAAAAGTGGGTTTTGTTGTTGTGTTTTTTGGTTTAAATTTTCTTGGGTTAGCCCCATAGCTTTGTAGACATTTCTATGACATAAAAGTTTGGTTTTTTCCCCTACAGCTCCAGAATTGGTTTCTTTATCCCCCCAGGCCTGTATCCAAGAGCATCCAAACTCTGCAGGCTGTGGGTCCACAGCAGCCTAATTGCACTTATTTATTTCCAAAGCTGAGGATCTGACCCTTCTGTTCAATGGGAGGCCTCAGGTTCTGAACTAACAAACCAGTTAGGACATTCAGCATGGAATATATCATCTCTGGTCACACCAGACCCTTACACTCTACAGATTGGTAACTCTTTCTGTCCTCAAAAGCTACAGTTCCAATTTTCTATATGTTTTAGGTCCCCAATACAAAGTACGCTGCTGATTTATCACCTTGGCTTGACTCTGAACTCTTGTGATTGCACAGATACAAATCACAGCAGGATCATTCCCAGCACCAGTGATTGGATGCATTTGTCTTGCAATGATTGGGACTGGAAATTCTTTCAGCTCCCCAGACAACGTTTGACCCAATTAAAGAGTAATTCAGAAGCTTTTGTGACAAACGATAACAAAATAATAAGTATAAAGATCAAGTTTTAAAGCCAGAAATGGCAAAGGAAATGAAACAAAATTAACATCAAGGCAAACTGAATGCATGTTGAAACTACACGGAAAGTCAAATACCACGTCTGCTTTACTTTGCTAGTCTTGAGTTGAGGGTTCTGTCTTTCCTCAGCAACAGTTAGTGACATCTCAGACACCTCAAGCAGAGCTTTTTCCTCCAGCCTGCGCTGCATGAGGTGCTTGCAATGCCCTGGAATCCTGCAAGGAAAAATTCTCAGTTTGGCAAGAGACTTGGCAAGTACAAAATGGGGAGAGAGGTTCCCAGCAGCTGAGCTTCAAAACAAAAACGCATTCTTGTAATTTGCACTTATAAACACTTTTAAAAATTAGCTCCTCTCTAAAATAGAGAAATGAAAAGCATTTCCAGGACGGGTCATGTGCATCATCTGGCCTCATATCCTGCCTTTGACAGTGACCTGCATCAAATGCCTCGGCAAAAGAATTCAAGAAACTTCAGAGCAGGATGTTCAAGACACAAAAGCAACTCCACAAGGAGAGAATCACACAACCCACATGGCCATCTTCTCCTGACCACTTCGACTTAAATGCAAACCCTGAAACGTCTGTTTTAGCGTTCACTCAATGCACGTTTGATTAGTGTTTAGCGTTACACTCCTCGATATTAACGTTATTTAGAAAAGTATGCCATCTCCCTTTGACACTTGTGCAGAGAAACAAACTTCCTGGCTAAGAATGAGGAAGGAAATAATCAGGTACCTCTGCAATCATTGTCCAGCAGCGAATTTCATCAACACTCTACAGCTGAGTGTTAGAGTTCATTTAGACGGAAAGGCAAAATGAATGTGGTCCCAGGCTACAAACCAGAGGGAAGGTAAACTCAACACCAGTACCTAGGTTAAGGACTATCAGAGAGAAAACCTGATTTTTATTATTATTTTTTTTCAGGTTGAAATTCAGCACTGGTAGCAGGAGGACCTGCTAAGATGGTTTTCCCTCTTACGGGAGCCTTTTGCTGGTTCTCCACCAAAAGGTATCAGCCAGCGTGCTGTGGTACAGCATTTCTGCTTCCTAAGAAATTCTCCTTGCAATCTCTGTCTACCAATGGAGACTTTCAAACAAACAAAACAACAACAAAAGCAAACACGGGACTTCCAGGTATTTTGACACAGAGAACTGTCAGTTTTCTGTCCATTCAGTCCTGACTCTTGAAGCTGGTGGCGAGTTCCTCGGAACAGGTCCATGGTGTTCACCACGCGCCTCTGACAGCCGCACGTCCCCAAGCCAGGAGCAAACGCTGCAGCTCCCTTTGTCCCTAAATCCACCCAGAAAGGGGGAACAGCCATTCGCACTGGAAAAAGGGCTGGGAAAAGAGACCGGGAAAGGTGGCAGATGTACTGGGCCGTGCCAGACTTTTTCCAACACGTGTGGCTGGCTGCGAGGCAGAGCGCAGCAATGGGAAATGGCAAACGAAGCCCGAGTGTGCTGCACGCGCCTGCGCTCCTCCAGCCAGGGCCACTCTCGGGAACGGGGGCCAGCTCCTGGGTCTCCAGTGGAGGCCTGGTAGCCAAAAAGCATTCTCTTCTTTATGTTAATTTATAGGCCTGTCAGAAAGTTAGAATTGATTGGGAAGAGGTCTTGTTTTACCTATGGTGGGAGGAAACCAAGTGATGTTAGCAGCAATGCTGGGCACATTATCATCTGCTGGTTCCATTTAACAACTTCTCACAACATATGCAGTTTACATTATGGTATCCTGCACATGTAGTCTTTGGCTGAAAATATCCTCCAGAGCTCTGAATTTATGGTCATGCAAATACTCAGAGAAGCAAGAAACATGCATGCCAAAGAATGAAAAAGGAAAGCCTTCTTTGTTTCTGCTTCTAGGTCATGTTAACTCTCCCCCTGCTGTGCTGCAACAGAACAAGGGATGCTGGTGTTTCACCCTCGCACCCTCATCTTCTGCAATGGCAGCTCCTCAAATACCGTCATCTCGCACAGATTTACTTGGCTTCCACGGGCAGCTGGAGCTGGGCCTCCGAGAAAAGATCTGCTTCCAGCCAAGCTGTCGTTTCCTCTCTCTGCAGGCCTGGCATAACAACAGGCCTCATTCTGCCACAGTTCCCACCAGTTCTCATCCCTCGGGCTGTCTCCTGAGTCCCAGCAGTGGCAGCACAGCAAATGAACCTCCAGGGTCGAAACCCCATGAACACAAAATAAGGACTTAGCTCCCTACTGAAGCTATTGTTTTTCCTGTTTTCTTTTTTTCTTTTTTCTTTTCTTCCTGACATAAAAGTTCAGTACCACATAAGAGGACTGAACTGAATCCCTTTGTCCTTTCTTCCAGAACTAACTTCACTCAGCAACGAGCCACAAGCTGCTCCACATCGCTCCGCAACGCCAGGCAGAGATCCTCACCTCCATCCATGAGGACTGCAGATGCATGCTGAGGATCCTGAGCCTATTAGCCCTCCCTGCCCAGTTAATTAGCTTGGGCACAGTTCTGCTGATTCCAGAGTTGGGGGCTCAACACGAGCTCTCACGCCTCTGCGTGGCACTAGCCAGTGGCTGTAATTTTTGTCATAGTGGAATTGCAGCTTTAATAAAAGAAAAGAAAAACAAAAAGACATTGTTCGAAGACCTCCATTTCACATTAGGGCACAAACAATACATACACAACCAATGCAGCAATCTGTCACCTGTCAGCTGTTGGCAAAAGCTTTGTGGGAAATTAATTTTCAAGTGCAATTTCAGTAGCCCGTTGATCTAATGCTGTGGAATAGCGGGAATGGATCAAACGGGAAGTGGACCTGCACGCTTCCTCACGGTGTTTTTCAAGAAAAGATGCAGCCCACTATAAAATAAAAACGTATTTAAGATATTTTACCATCTTCGGAACTTTTTCCGGTGCTAGGCTGGACGTCACTGCACGCAAACGAACAGCTTCAGGGACTTCAGAGGAGAAATCTCATTTTATCCCCTGTAGCAGGGCCCTCTGTTCTATGGAGCAGCTACTTGGAACAGGCGGGCTGAGGCAGCAAGAAGTCACCAGGATGAAGTTACCGGGATTACCATAAAAATGACAGCGTTTGTCACCAACAGCCACATCCAGGGAGTGTTTCCCCCTAAAAGTCCAGCCAGCCCAGCCACTGCTGCAGGAGGCGATGCAGCTCCGAGCACGGCGGCGTGCCCTGCAGGACTGGAAGATAAGAACAAAATCCAGCCACTTCCAGCCCTGACTTTTGACTAACCAACACCATAAATCAGACCGTTCCTTTTGGCTACGCGTTAACTCCAGTGCAGACTGGTCACAACGACCACGCAGTTCTATTTTCTGTAACGTTTAATTGCTCCTAATTTATGTCAGGCAGGACTGCACTTAGTATGTGAGGTATTTAGCACTGGCACTTTAATGTCATGCTTAATACACATTTTTTAGAGCTCTGGTCATTAACTACACGAGAGGTTTGAGCCCTGGATTTACTACACAGTGCTCCAAGGCCTGACTTGGCTTTTGGAGGATGTTGTAGCAGTCCAACCAGTGTTTCCTCACACACAACATATGCCCCGTAGACGACATACACCTCATTTCTCAATTCTGCTATCACCAGGGAACAGCAGTGCACCTCTGGGTATGACACTGGGTTTATTTTTAAAAAGAGATTCTCAGCTTCAGAGACCTGCAAGCTTTCAGCCAACATATAAATCAGCGTGCTAAGAAATGAAAGCAAGTTTATGCTTTTGGGGAATGTTTATTATTGCGACAGCTCAGAAATGGAATCTTGTGTTTGTGAGAAAAATACGGTTGAAGTTGCTCCTGCATTGATACAATTAACTCGCATTCCTACTTTCCTCTTAATTTTTAGTAAGCTGATTCATTCACTGCATGATGTCACTACCTATTCACATCTTTATCAAAAGCATTAATCAAATATTCACGTGTATTTTTGTTTACCAAAATGTCTTTTGTGGGGATTAAACATGTCTAAAATCAGCTCATTTATGCTTTCACCAAGCAATATATTAAAAAAACACAATAACACGTAATTTGTGTTGGTGAAACTTAAAGAATTTTAACAGCAATTACTTGTTTTTTGAAAACTGTTTTTGAGGGGAAAAAGCAAGGCTTTCCAGTTGCACAGTTTCTTTATTTTACTTCCCCCCCCCCCAACTTTCTTCTGTTTGCTCACTGCTGAACACTGTGTGTCCCTGATATCATCCGAACACCATAAAAACAAATACAAATGAACATGCTGAACGGCGATGGCTGCGTGATCCAGCCTATCAGCCTAAAATGGCCATTGAGGGCAAATTCCTCGAAACTCGTGAATGCAATTCTTTCCCTTTCAAAGGTCTCGTCTACAGGGTACATCGCGAAAAGTTGAGACAAACGGAGCCAAGGTATGAAGTTAATGAGCATACATCAAAGCCCTGCGGTTAGACGAAACTGCAGCAAGCTACAGACGTGTTATTCTGAGGCAGAGCAGCCACATGGGGCTTTAATAGCCTTGAACTTCTGTTTGCAACCTCATACAATTAGTTACTCCTCACGGCTCCCCACACAGACCAGCCCTAAGCATACTTAGGAGCTTCTGGGCTGCACGGGGCACTGCCGTACGGCCGAGCTGCTGCTGTGGCACTTCAGCTCCTGGGAGCTACTGGGGGTGCCCAGGGTAATGCCCTGCCTTCAGCGGCCCTGGGACCCCAACCGACCCATCCTGCTGCTGCAGCACGGCCCGGGGCAGCTCCTGTCCCTTTCGGAGCGGTTCTGGTGGCACGGCTACCGCAGATGGATGATGATGTAAACGAGACCAGAGGGAGATTTAACAGCTAATTTTCTGGGCTTTCTACAAAGTGCATCTGTTCCCCCATGCTCTGTGCTGATTTTAGGGAGAAGCACTGGGAAAGTTTTGCTACAGAAATTGCAATTACTTGTGGCATGCATTATTTTGATTAGCTATGAGGCCGCAATAACAGAACAAGGGAGCAAAACAAACCTTCCTCCTCCAAACAAAGCGATGAAAGCCAGCAGCCTGTGATTACAAGCCCAGATTGGCCTTTGTAACCGACTGCTTCCTAAAAACCTAGGGAGAAATCTCACCTTTTCGGACTGACAGGTGACACGGTGATCAATAAGGGCAAAGAAAACAATCCGAGATCATTGTTCACGTTGTTGTTACACGATTTTGGCAAACAAAAGAAAGCCGCCTCTGTCTGCACCGAGTGACACCAGCGCTGTCTCACGTTAATCAATACCACCCTGCACATCCCCTGCTCTTCCCAGGAACCCGCCGGTCCTCTGGGGGAAGCTGCTTACGACTGGAAGGGGACACAGGGAAGACATCGGTGAAGAATCAGGCACGTGGGACTTGAATTCATCTGCAAGCAGGTGTTAAGTGAATCCCTCCAAAAGGACAAGATTCATTCTTTTGCTGGCGTTAGGATGAATTAGCATGAATTCATAATCCATAAATCCTGGTGGCAGCAGAACAGCATCCCTCCTGTTGTTATTTATTTTGAGATTTTCACTGGGGCAATAGCTTTACGTTTGACATTTATATAGGTCACAGTGAGCTAATAGCCATCTGCCATCTGGGGACTTTTATAATGAACATTGCAGAAGACTATGAAACAATCTCTGGCATTTCCGATTCGAACATAAGCTGAAATAGGGTTGATCTTTACAATATGCTCTGCTGTCTCTCTTCAGGTTTGCATTAGTCATTTGCCTGGCCTTGCTACACACACACACACGCTTGCACATATGGGAAGTAGTGGGCTTCAGCATTTCGTACTACCAGTTAATCACCACTCACATGAAAAAAAGAGACACGTTACCTTGTGCTGCTGCGAAAGGCCCCCACTCACCTGAAAATTCTTAACACATTTCAGAAATATTAATGACTCCTCCCTTGCAGTGAAAGTGTGGGAGACTCAGCGACAGCGCTGGCTTAAAGAAGGCACAGCGACGTGAAATCACTCCCGCAACATCACACAGTCATCCCTCAGCATAAACTCACCGCTCTGTTTATCCAAAACACACACCAGGCTGAAGGATGAAACATCAGAACGGGCAGAGAGCCCCCAGGAAAGCTGCCACAGACGCAGGAGCTGAGACATAGGAGATGACACAGCTTCATCTCACCCTCGGGTCACGGCGGCTGCCCTCACTCAAGCCCAACTCTTTTATCAGTCCCGGAGGCCTTCGGCCAAACGCACCCTGGCTGAAACCAGGCCCCTCGGCAGGGGAGGCTGGGGCAGGGTGGGTCATGCCCTCACCTCTACGAGCAGCAGAAACCTGCAGTGAAAAATCCCTGTGAGGGGCTTTTAGTGCTATGAAATATCTGCAGTGTCACCCCTGAATCATCTGTGTCTACGCTAAAACTGCCGTCGATGCAGCCGCCCCTGGGCTGCAGGTAACAGGGAGCGACCAGGCCGTTGTGTCCCCAGCTGGCACGAGAGGGCCCAGGAACGTCCCCTGCGGCTCCCCGCCGCCTCCTGCCTCCTCACTGGGAGGATGCCTACAGGAAGGCGTATTTCCTAGCACCTGGGTGCACTGTCATCAGCTCTTGCAGACGGGGAATTGCTGGAGGAAAAGATTAAATGACCCGCTGAATTGTATAAGCCACCTACAAGAGCTGTGAGTGAACCCAGGTGTCCTGAATTTCAGGTCAGGACTTTAATGGCAAGGCCGCCCCTTCTCCCAACACCTACGTGCTGTTTATTTTATGACACAAATCTGTGAAAGGACTGGATGTGCTCAGATGGATGAGAATATCCCATCTCGATTAGTCACTCTCCAAAAAGCCTCCTAGGGGGCCAGGCCTCCTTAATGCTGCATGTTCCTCCTGAGTTCCCCAAGCCTCAGCAGGCCTCGGGGTAATAAATTACATTTGTCTCTGCCTTAGCAGCAGCAGCCTGGCCGAATGCTCCTTTCCATGACTCAACTCATGATGAAATGCCTATTTCCTGGTGCTGAGATCTGTGAAAATTGGTCTTTTCAGCCTCCTTCCTGAGGGACGTGCCTCGGTGAAGCGGCTGGGGGCATCTTTGATCAGATGTGCCTTTCTCCCCTCCTCTTGCCCTCGATGCAGACGCCTGGTCCTGGGGTGTCGCTTGTTTGTATTATGTCTTTAAAAGATGACACACGGCGCGTTTGAAATCTAATCCCCTCTCACGGGGCTGCGGGGACGGGAAGTCAGGGAGATGCCTTAACGCTGACCAGGTTTTGACCTGGTCCTTCGAGGACTCAGGTTTCACAAAACGCTGTGCTGACTCCGATAAGCACAAATGTTTGGGGCTGCTACTTCTGCGAAGTTCAGCAGGTGACAGCTTACACGGCTGAACGCTCAGCTGCTGCTCGCCAACACTGACTCGTGGGGGGACGGAGAGGTTGGAGGGTTCCCTTCCCAACAGCACGGGATACATCCAAGGCTGTGCTGTTAAAGCGCTCATTCGTCTCAGCACCACTGGTAATACATAACAGTGCTCAGCCTGTGGAGCACTCCTTGTATTGTTATTAATGTCCACGTCATAACTGCTTCCATAGGATTTCCATTACAGCCAAGGAAGGTGCCGGGAGCTCAGCCTGGTTTCCCGCAGCAGGGCCGAGACCCAGCTCCCTCTTTAAATTACAAAGCAAGAGGGAGACACAGCAAACTTTCACAGTTTTCACATTCTTGGCCATACCTAAGCTGCAGCACCACAGAAGCCCGTTTAGCTCAGTCTCTGTGCCCTGTCCTGTTCTGCTCCCCCTGCCTTGTCCCCGTCTCTGTGCTCGGCGCTCCCTTCAAGCACTGACTCTTGCAATCTGATGTCAATCACAGCTGTCTTAATGTGCTAAATTTCTAAATCCACGCTTGTGCTTACTTAACAATATGCTTCTTTGATCAGTGTAATACAAGCAAAACCAAGAAAAATGAGCCCCTTGCCTCCCCTCCTCTCTCCTGAAGCAAGCCTCACAAGGCCTCAGGCTTGTAAAACCAACACAACTTCAATCTTTAATTTTATTTCCTTTATTTTCAGGCTGTTAGGTGCTGGTTCTGATTAGGGACATTCTAAGCAGATAAAGTTATTTTAAATAAAAAACACGTTGAGCGTTAGGAGAAAGTTAAAAACAAAACAAAACAAAACAAAACAAAAAAGCCCACAAAACACGTAACTCAATTAGAAAGAAATGTCTTTTCAATGTAAGTTAGTGTCCCCAGCATTGTGGACAAGGCTGCCAAGTGACTTGGGAAGCAACCTTTCTTTTTGCTTGCATTACCCTGATCAGAAAGACTTCATTTGTAGGCAGAGAGAACGGACTTGCCTGCTGGATCCAAGAGGATAAGGACTCGAGGCATTTTTAGGAAATGTCATTTCAGAAGCATATTCAGAGACAACTTCTTTGGTTTTGTGAGGCTCAGAAGTAAACGAGATTTCACCTAGACAGATACAAACTCACTAGCTGGGTTTCAGTGGAGGGGGCCTGAGCATGCCCCTTATACCCATGTAACCATATTCAGTCTGGCCATGAAATCTGCGAGTCCCAGCATCCTGCCTACATGTCCCCATTCCAAGCAGCTCCTGCCTGCTCTTGTGACTCTGGGTGGCAGAACCCCATCTTTATTTTCATCTGGATGTCATTCTTGATTTTTACCTCTATGGATGCATGCACCCCCTTCCTACCTTTGCAGATCATCCCCAAGGGCCTTCACCATTCAGTGCCAAAATCATGCCAGGGCTCAGCTCTCACTTCCTCAGGAAGGAGTCACCGGGACCTTTCTCAAGTCAGGGTTCAGATTAAGTGAAGACGCGGGAAAAAAAAAGCCAGAGCAGGCTCTTGTAGAAAAACAGCTCACATATTCTTCCTTTTAATACTGTTTTTTTCCGTGGTTAAAGACAGACAGTGAAATGGCTGTGTTAGGCCTACGACTAACCACTCAAAGGTGAGATAACGATGAGAATACCTTAAGGTGTTCTTTCTAGGACTGGAAAGACTGATCTCAGAAAAAACGTCTAGAACCAGATTTAGGGAGATGAGTACACTTACCCCAGACAGGAATTAATCCCTTTTAAGTGACTAGTTCTGTTGTGGTAACAGCTATTACAGCATTACTGCTGTGGGAGGAAGCTCTTCCCCAGACCACGGCTCCCCTGTGCCAACAGCTCAGGGTGGAACAAGACAAGGCCCCTATCGCAAAGGGCTCACAACCCAAAGGCAGCTTTGAAATTTGCTGCTAGCCACAGCCTTAGAAAACTGCCTCTGGCACAACCAGTTTCAAAGTCTTTTTTTCACTCCAAATTTTGCAGTATAACAGGATTTAATTAAGCAGTTGCTAGACAGATAACGTGACATCTTCAAGGGGTTTTCTCCGAGTGCTTGGGAGTTTTCTTCATGACTCTTTGATGTACATACAGAAACTTTGGTGAACATCAGAGGGCTCTGAATCACCCCTTTTCCCAAGCTATGATTCTCTTGTAACTAACATTTTCCCTAGTCATGGCATGTAGGTAAGGAAGCCTGGTAGCTGTGGGATGGAAGCACACCACCCCGCAGCCCGGAGCGTCAGTCCTCCTGGACCAGGACCTCATTACACCAAGTGCTGAACAAGCGCTGGGAAGCCAAATTGCCCCCGAGTGCTGATCACAAAGTGCAGCAGACCGGTGCAGTTGCATGCACTTCAAAATGCTAATTTATTTTCCCAGTATGTGAGTTACTTTTATGATATCAGCGCTTTATAGCAGGAAAGCGAGGGTTTCTTTCCAGCACGGGGAAGGTCAGCATTCTGTGCAGCCAACGTGGGCTCCTCTTGCTGGCGTGCCAAGCCAGGGCCCCAGATAGCCAAAGGCAGGTGCTCAGCTTTCAGCACGGACCTGGCCCCTTTCCAGCGCTTCCAGGTGGCCACCCCTAAAAGTGAAGGCATCTCAAGACAAATCGCTTTGAAATTCTTTTAGCAGGACTGGCAAATCCCCTCCAATTCTGCCTTTGCCACAGTCGTCGCATACACGTGGGGAATTTGCAGGAGCAGTGAATGCATTCCGCTTTGAGAGAGGGCACGGGCCCCACACTGCCACGAGTGCTATTGTACCTCTCCTGGCAGTTGCTGCATTACTATGACAGCTGCAAACCCCGATGAGTGAATAACCTAATCGAGCCATTAAAGGAAACAGAAGCCCTCTGCCCTGTTTGATTTCTCTCTGTAATGATGTAAAGTGCACTTTAATGGAGTCAAAGTGGTCCTGGGCCATTCTTGTTAAGGCCATTTGATGCAGTGCTATTGAGTCCCACTGCTAGCGTTCATTACCTCCCTTCAGCTCTCTCCCCTGCTGCATTGTAGTTCAGACTTCCCAGCACAGTTTCTTTGCTGCTACAGCCCCTTGCCTGCATTTTGTCTACATAAATTAGACCTTGTGCAGCATATTGGCCTGTCAGGGGACTAGGAAGAAACTGTATATTGTTTCTGGCATTCCCGGGCCCTTCTGCCCCTGACATCTGCTGTGTTTGTGACAGGGAATACATTCCTGACTCATTATCCGGGCAAGCGGAATCCCTCCCTGACAGCACCATTAATCAGAATCAAGCAGTCCGGCAAATAAAAAAAGAGAGAGAGGGAGAAGAAGAAGAAAAAGAAAGAGAGCAAAGAAAAGAGACAGTTTCTAACTTTCAGTTTTGTGTCACTCCAGTGTCTGGACAAGTAGCAATCTATCTTTCTGAGTGACAGCTCTGATGGATGGCATTATTTATGCTTTTGTGTATTAAAAGACAGTTCTGGCACCGGCTTGTCACTCTACCAGAGATTTGAAAAAAAGTTGAAATTTAATTTGAAGGAAAAGAGGGCAAAGATCACAGGATCCTGGCTAGGGAGTGTTGTCTGGGAGGGACAGGACTGCAGTGGGAGGGAGTAACGGGAAGAGGGGCAGCTGTGGTGTTTAAATAGGTAATTGCCCCTACAGGTATGGAGATTTCTGTTTTTCTCTGTGTATCTGTATTAGTATCTCCCTGGGTTGGAGAGGTCTGTTTGTTGACACAGATAGCTTTGACGTTCCTTGGAGGGATGCACCATTCAGGGTGAGATGGGCATATGCTTAATTTTCTGTACATAATTTGTGTGTGTTTGTGTATACAAACATTATTATATATGCACATATATATGTGACAAAATGTGTGTATGTAACAGGGTGTCTTTACATGCACATGTACTTACACAAATTAGTTCTGAATATAGCTTTTTGCTCTAGCATACACAAAACACATACCTAAATATCCACGCACACACGAAGACAGTCACATGGATACATCCCGAGATGAACAAAATTTCTTCCTTTCAAAAAAATGTTTCCTTACTACACTATTTGTAAGCAAATTTAAGTACAAACAAAGAGCAGTATTCTTTAAATCTGAAGCATCTTTAAATATTTAAAGTTTGGGGAAAAAAAAATTGCATTTCACTTCATCTGGAAAATGAAGTTTGACTGTTAGTCTAGCTTTATGTCGTTTTCTCTACATTCATCCACGCACTGGCTAGCTGACTGTGCAATGCAGAAGTCCTGGTATGAAGATTTAGATGCCCACACTTCCATTTGTACCATCTACCGCCTAAAGAAATGACTGGTATTTGCATATGAAGTGTCAGGCTGGGAGCAGGCTCATACTGACCCATTTATAAAGTCAGAATTGCAGGGAGTGTAAATCTGCATCTTTGTTTAACCGTGCTGATTTATGCGCTGGCAATTGAACCCATAGGTATTTATACAGCATGTACCACACCGTATATAAATACTAGAACATGGTCAGAGTATGTTTCCGTGAGGATATTATATATAGTGGTCCAAGAGGAAATAAGCAGGCCATGTTCGTTTCAAGAGCAAGCAGCTATATCTTTCTGAAGACTGTGCATTATGTGTACCTGTGCCAGCAGTGAATTTGGCCCTACACGTATTTATGTTTCTGCAGCCCTGGTGATAGGAAGAGCCTCCCAGGATCGGCAGTTTCATCTGCAGAGTGAACAGTGAAGACTTACCCGGTCCAAAGACCACAGTTAATTAAAGCACATTACAGGAGTAAGACATTCCAAATTTAGGTGCCAATAGAGAAGCAGAAATCGTACCTGGAAAAACTGGTTTGGATCACAGACAGGATTATGTGTCTCCTTCTTCATCCCCTTCTGCTGCATCCTGGGACTGAACAGAGCGAACTGCCTCTAGTCCTTGGTGCTGCCTCCAGACAGGGACGGGGATTTGCAGAGGTGCCAGTGCCATTCGTGAGGATGCATCCACCTGAGTACTGAATTGAAGAGAGCCATTTGGTCATAGGTGGAGCTAGGGTGACTGCCTCTGCCTGCAAAATCATTCCCTTCCTGTAAAGGTCTGTTCAGCTGGCTGCAAGCTGTACGTGTAATGATGTGCACTTAGAAACTTGTGCACAGAGGTTTGGGTTTACGGGTCAGATACACAGAAATGATGGCATGCAGTTCCCTGTAGTGTAACAACAGGAGATGTTTCAATATATGATACTTCCAACACTGACTGACACCTGGCTTTGACCTGAGAAAACATGAAATAACTAAAAACGTAGCTATTATTTATAACTTCTGCTTTCAGATGACCCATCTCTTGGCCATTTTCACAAACATCTGCTTTGGAACCCATTAGCCAACATACAGCATTTGCTTTTAATTAATACAAATTTGTTTCATCCCCGAGTCTCAGTAGGTTTCACTTCCCCTCTCCCAGACTATTGGCATCAGCAGCCGTGGCCCTACCCCACCTTGCAAATCCCAACAACCACTCTGGAGACCGTAGATCCAGGGCAAAATCCCAAGCACTTCAAAAACTGCCAAAGTTCTTAGCTAAATCCAGGACTGGTGTTGACTTGCAGGCCCAGCTGGATTGTTACTGTCATCATCCTGGGCTCTCTTTCATTCCTGGGGATAGTGCACCTCCTCTTCCCATCCCCAGGGACTCTTCAGCTCTGCCTCGTTACACCACTCAGCTGGAACACCGTATTTTCAGCATATTGACCGAGCACTGCGGTCAGATGGACAGACAGTGAAACTGTTAGGAGCATCTGAAAACCCACCAGCCCAGGATCATACCACTGGTGTTCTGCTCGAGATGGAGGTCACTGCACGGCCTAGGACTTTGCTCTGACTTCATCTGAAAAAATTCCCCAAAGGGATGACATCACAGCAATCCCAGGCAATGAGCTGTCCTTCCAGGGTGTGAAGTGTGGAATAAACCTCTTCTTTCAAGATCCAGAGCTTACATTTCAAAGATTTCTGCATAATTCCCTCAGGCTCCTCTGAGACACCAGCCAGTGTTTTGGGAAGGAGCTGATCATTTTTCTACTCTCAGTCTCAGTCTGGGAGAGACGGGGGATTGGCTTCTTTTAACGTTGATACCATTCAGCTGAAACTGGCTGGCAGGTAGGGCAAGCTGCAGTCAGTGAATAAATATGCGCGGAGGTTTCTCTCTACTGGCTTCCAGAAGCATAATTTGGGACCCTCAGTAACTGCTCCAGAAGGAAACACACCAATAATCATTCGTTATAGCCAGGCACAGAAGAAGACAAGGGGAGTCTATTGTATTTCCAGTCTTACTGAATCTATCTTCTTGAAATTGTGCCGTGCAATAAATACATCCAAGGTTGAACCTCAGCTGGGGTAAGTGGTGTAAATTTTCATAGCTCCAGTGAAGACAATTTATACCCACTGAAGATCTGCCCCTTGATCTCCAAAGCCAAAGGAACATAAGCTCTTGCGTTTTAAGTGTGCTGGTTGGAATGTTTAATTCTATTCTGTCGTCTGTCAGAACAGCAGGCAGGGGAAGGAATGTATTGGTGTCATATGGAAACCGTGGTTTGATGACGGACAAAATTAAATCCTTGCATTTGGACATAAACCATGGTAACACAAAATATGCAGCAAGTCAGGCTTGGTTTTCAGTACTGAAAACACAAGGCCCCACTTGGCAGGCTGAGGAAGGGATATTAGTCAGATTCAGACATGGTTTTCTTTGTTTTATTGAAGGATAAATAATTATGTGTTGAGATATTCCAGACTTATGTTAACACAGTTGTGTGCGAACCGCAGCAGAGGATGCTGTGAGAATGGGAAGGACTGAAGGTCCTTTAACCAACAAAGTGCCTGAAAATCCTGCAAAAGTTTTGGGGTTTACTTCTGGAAAACACTCCCGAAGTTTCCTCAAAATGTATCTGACGTACTAATCTTCATAAATTAAAACTTCCAAACATTTGCTTACTTGATATTCTCAGGGTAGAAGGTTAACACACCGATTCAGTGCACACCACGTCTCCCCATGGTGTTTGTCTGCTACATTCCTGCTACTGCTGCCACTGGGGACGCACCGAGCAGCTGGCTGAGCCCTCGGCTTCCTCTCTGTGCTCTGCAGCTGATCGCACGCCCAGGGGCTCTGGGAATGGAGGGATTACCACACTCGCAGCAGAAAGGCAGCTCTTCTCCCCTTTTAATGCCTTTTGCCAGTTGAAATCCAGAGATCGCTTCATGGATGCTTAGGAGTAAATGTAGTAAATAGGTGCACGCCTCTCAAGCAAGTGGCAGTGGTAGTTCTGGGTCAGACAAGGACATTTTGCAAAAGTTTCATTATGACTTGGTAGCATTTCTTATTCGGTTGAACAACAGATAAAAATACCTTTAATTTCCAACAACAATTCCGAGTGAAAGAATTCTGATGTAGATTTATTTGATCAGAGAAGCTGTGGATGCCCCATCCTTGGAGGTGTTCAAAACCAGGCTGGATGGAGCTTTGGGCAAACTGGTCTGGTGGGAGGTATCCCTGCCCTAGATGACATTTAAGGTCCCTTCCAGCCCAGCCCATTCTATGGTTCTGTGAGTATCGAGCGTACCCAAACTTGCTGAACAGTTCCATGTTCTCCCAGGGGCAGCTGCTGCTTTTTGTTTTAAAAGAAACCCCAATACAATTGCTTACAGCAGAGGATCAAAGGTATTTCAACCCTGCCCCATTGCCATGCTCCTGTTTTTATTTATATTGTAATATCCTGAAGGCAGAGACCCTATTTTTGTCCAAGCTAATAACCGTAATAGTTAGCAGAGCAGCTTCGGTCAGGTGCTGTGATGGTTCCCAGAGGCACTGGGCAGAGTCAAAGCAAGAAGCTGCCACAGAGGACACAGCTCACCCTGTGCAGACAGCCAGCACGAGGCCTGTGCACCCAAGAAGTGGGGCAGGTAACTTGTCGGCAATACCAGGAAATAAGCAGGCTTCATGAAGTTCTGGAGCCACCCCTGCGGTGCACAGCCCTCATGCTGGTCCGTCTGAATGGCTCCATCGTAGCCTATGAGCCAATGGTCCTTCTCTTCCTTTCCCTGTAGCCCCACCCCACAGCCATTTCCCAAAGTCATTCCTGGTCTTTTGTGCAGTGATACCTGCATTACCCTTGTCTGCCAGCACTAATGAACCGTGCAGAGGCCTGACAATAGTGACTGGTCTTAATCAATCTTGTTTCTCTTTCCTGGTCAGCCTCTTCTGCTGCCAAAAAAAGACTTTAAAAGAGAAAAGTGGAAGGTGAAAGTCACAATTCACAGATGAAGTTCTGGAACTGCCTTTTCCAATGAAAAAAAGCTGCTGCAGTGCCTGCCCTCTAGAACTGGGTTCGGACGCGCACCATTCCCAGACTGCTGTGACTGCTGCTCTGCACCTTGCACAGTCCCGTTGCCCTCACAGGTGTAGAACAGAACTTCCTAATCACATTTTGGAAAAGCCAAGGGACATAAACATCAGCATAGTAGAATGAATTTACGCAGAGATGAAATCAAGCCGAATAGCACAGATACAGCACGGAGCTGGATTTCACATTTCACTGGTGCTCTTCATCCAGAGGTTTGTTCATTAATGAGGCCACGATTCTGTTATTCAAACTCATGGTAAGTGGTTCCTTAGGCAAAGATCCAGCAAAGCACTTAGGCAAATTCATAAATTTATGTCCCATTGACTTCTGTGCAACTATTTATATGCTCAAAGTCATGCATGTCTTAAATGCATTTCCAGATCAGGCCTTGCACTCAACAAATAGTCTTTCTGCAGCATCGTAACCCCCAAACTTCCAGGATTCATGAGCTCAAGTTCTTGTTTCCCTAAGGTATCATAACTGCAACATAGAATGCAATATCAGAAAATGCTTTAAAAAAAGTCATAGTTTTAAACTTCTAATAATTCTGGATAGGAACCGGCTTTAACAAAGTAAAAGAAATAAAAAGGAATGAAAGCTATGCCTCTCATCTAAGTTCGTATCTTTAGGAGATGAGACTTAGAGAAAATACTCAATATTGTAAAACTTGCAATAAAGACACTAAAGTAAAAAGATGTTTTTTTCATAATTGCAAGGACTGAAGGCTTTGTACCTGCCACAGTACCACCAGCGAGGTGCACCTTGAGCTGTGCATTGAGGGCAGAAGATTGTGACTCTCCGTTCCCATGCCTCACACAGCTTGCTTTGCTTCTCAGCCACTGAGGTATTTCAGCTCAGAAGACTCTGTGGAGGTGTGCTACTTCTTATTTTGTTCAATTTTACATACATTCTCTAAAGTCTCCGTTTAAAGGTCATCTCTTGAATGAGTATTTAAATATCTTCACCAGTAGCAAACAGGGAATCAAATTGACTTTTAGTAAGGAATCCCCTGACCTGTTTTTTGCAGTAGGTACTTTTCCTTATCATCCTTTTGGCCAGAAAGTCAAAACTGACTTCCACATCTGATTAGGGCAGATGAATTAAGTAGCTGGGAGCATCTTCGGATTAATCAACCCTTTTTCAGAAAGGGCTAATTTCAATTCTTACAGACTCCCGGCATCCGAGAATCTGAGAACCTCTTGCATTCACCATGTGTGATTCACGTCCTACTCTGTTATTTCCCCAACGCAGCACTACACATTCTTTAACCAACCAAATATTTTAAATCCCAAAGTGTCGTTCTGCAGAAAGTGATTTAGAATCAGCTCAAGCTGCTCTTAATAGAAGTGGTAATTTCATCAAACTAAAAGCTATGGTGATTTAGTTTTAATTATACTGACTATTTCAATGTGGGAAACCGAGCTGTAACTGGTTCTGCATGTCCTGATGACTATGTCCGAGCCCCACACAAGCCCTGCTTGCAAGGTGTAAGCTCTGTACAACAGCCATTTACTCTGGCTGCATTTTGGGGCAGTCCTGAATTAAACATAGGCTCCAGTTTCTGCGTATGACTGTTATAAACAATCCTGTTGCTTTGCTTTGGTGTTTTTGCCCTCCACCCCTTGACACCCCATCTACGTACAGGGACTCTCAGTTCTCCATATTGTTTTCTCTCCTCCTGGCTGGAGGCGGACTTGTCGGGGCCCCGCTGACACTGACCAGCAGTAACCAGCAGCACTATTTAGAACACTCCAGATTTTTCTCCTGCTCCTTCCCATGTGGCTTCTCAGAGCCCGAGCTACCAGGGGTTGCATGAGCTGAACATGCAATTAGGCCCTCAGGGAAACCTGCCGTGATGAAAATCTCTGGACAGAAAAAATCCTGGAGCTTTGATATTTTGTGGGATTTGGGCTTCTTGCTACTTTCCTTCACAGAAAGCCTTTGAGGAACAGATTAACTTCGGCTGCTGGAGAACTTTAGCTGCAGGAAACTCCAGTCTGTTGCAATTGCTCAATTTCCCTTTGACAAGCCCCTTCACCCCCGAAGGCCGACAATCCACATTACGCTGCTCTGCTCTCGCTGGGGTCGCTTTACATTGCATCACCGTGCAAATGGAAACCACCCAGTGACACGGGGGGAAATATGAGCTCACCAGGCCGCTCTGATTTCTTGACTGCACTACGGTAGAGATGCCTTAGTTCTGAATTTGGAAGAAAAAAATTGTACAACTTAGTATCACGGATTTGCCTTTTGTCTGTGGAGTTTCAGCAGGGAGTGTGCGTACCCACGTGTGTCTGTGCTAGCAGGAGTTGCCAATAGGTAAGAGTCCAAACCCTTCTGTACTGCTCACGTTCTGGGTGAAGGCCTGCGGGTTCCCAGGTCACTGTCTTCCATGACCACATTCTTCATTTTACTGGCCTGACTGTAAAATATCCAGTGTAAACCTCAGCAAGGAAATTAGGCCCATAAGGTTGAGAGTTAAGCAGTAAAATTCAGGTTTTCAAAAAGCAGACTGAGAGATTACACGCACGCTGACATACGAAACGGAACATAGCCATAGGCCATTGAATATGTTCCCCAGATCTGAAGGGATGCACAAGCAAGCCTCATTTTCCTCATCCCTGTCTACCAGCACCCAGCCAACACACTTTATAGAGTCTACAGAGACAAGGAATTATAAAGATCATGCAGCCCAGAAAAGTACAACAGTGATTTAAAATGTTCTAATCTCATTAATCTGCTTCTTCTCCCTAAAGACGTTCAAAGCCCAGGCCAGATCCTTAGCTGGCAAGTAAAGTAGAAAAGCACTTAAATAAGACCTTGAATTTAAGCTTATGCTTAAATTATATTTACCACAAAGTTCATTTCAAGATAAATTCATGCTAAAACAATATTTCTAAGGGGGAAAAAAATCACTTAAGCCAGAGCCTTTGCAATATAAACAGAGCTAATCTATAGTAGATGAGGTTTTTCTGCTTCAGGACTTTTTTTGCTCCACTATTTTGAGTTTTTTCATTGAGACAAAGGAACACCAACTGTCGCTCAGGTGACCAGCCTCAGCAAGCGAATTCTGCTCAGACTCTGCATATTCAACTAACTGCTACAAAAACCACCACGAGCCCCTTTGTCACCAAGCTATAAAGCAAACAAACAAACAAAAATATTGCTACAATGATGAACTGAAATCTGATGCACTTGCTTCCAGCCCAAAAAGTCAGCCCCGTTTTCCTGACCCCATTTTTTTCCTGAGTCACTTCGGAACTGCAGCGCTGAACTGCTGCTGGGTGTCGTGAGGTTGTAAGCACATCCATTCAGGTGTGCTTACATCTCTGAGAACCAGGCAGTGTAAATCTGTATGACGTTATCACTTTACAGGCATCTAATTGTATTTTTTTACTATTATCTAAGTTCTTATCACAAGCTTCTAAGTCTGATAGCCACTATTCAAATATTTACCGCTGTGGGAGACACCCGACAGTGGCTGTCATTCTCCAGCGGTGCGGGCAGGTGTCCAAACGCCTTCATTCTTTTTTTCAACTCCACTGCCAAAGATTATTTCTGTATTGTAGGGGAAGCCATTAACCGCCGCGTGTGATCGAGGATGTCTGCCTTATCTAGCTACGCACTGATCTTGTGGAAACAGGACAACCTTTTCCTGTGCGCTAGGCCACTCCGAACTTCATCACGGCACGATCCTGCTCGACGTCCCTAAGCCCCCTCCACGTGAAGAAGCACACGGTAAGTAACTCAGGCATGGCTGTAATTGGAGGTACTACGCGCGTGCCAAGCGCTGCATTATTATTATTATTGCTATTGACAGTATAAATGGCAGCACCATAATGGGACAACAGCATCAGGTCTCAGGGAGGCAGAGGGTAAGGAGACATTAATATGTGCAGTCAACTTGCATCTTGCACGAGGAGCGTGTGCTGGTATGAGTGGTTCTGACACCTAGAACATAAACCAGATGGCCCCTTTCTTACGCCATATCATGCAAAGAGAGATTTGAATTAATTCATGTAGAAATCATGACAATTCTGTTACTGTTGGAACTCGGTACAGCGGACAGGGTGGCAGTAGATTATGCTGAATTTTTAACTTCTGAAATACTAGTGACAGATGTCACTGCCTGTGCTCCTTTGTTGCTTCCCACCCTTTCTCCAACCCTCACTGCCCTGGTTTCCCTGCTCTGGAGCAGTAACTCTGGACTACCTTGCTGAAAAATCGCTTAAATAATATTCTGTGCAGAACTTTCTCAGAGTCCCCACGTAAAAAGAAACCCAACGACCCCAAAAGTGTGCTCCCGAAACAGAAAGATGCTGGAGTAACGGAGATTTCATTTTCCAGCAAACTCCACCTCCAGCCCTTTTCACTCAAATTCCATTCAAAATTAATAACATTTGACTGGCCACGGGGAGCGATGAGCTACGCAAGTAACAGCGCTTTGCACAAGGACTTTACACCCTCGGCAGTGGAGACAAAGAGCGAGAGGCAGGAGCGCGACCTCCTACGTGCCCCCACCTCCGCGCCCTGCTGCCAGGTGACTGGGGGTGCTCCCAGCTCCTGCTCTGGGGCCGCATCCAGCAAGGTGCTGGGGTGTCCCCGGGAGCAGGCAGCAGCTCCCTGCCAAGCGCCTGCCTCCCCACTGCCATTTTTCAGCACCTCCGTCGATCGCACAGCGCCTCTGCGGCCGACACACCCCTGTCAGCCCCTCCGTTGTGTGGCCAGCAGCGACTTTCAGCACATGAGCCCCAGCCAACTCCAATTTGGGGTGAGGGGGAGCAGAAGGAAGCCTCCACCGCCGGTGTTTGTGTGTGTGTGTATGCACGGGGGGGTCCTGTGCGCTGCACAAAAGCCCAGGCGGTTTTGTCGGAGCTGGCAGCGGCCGGCGGTGTTGAAGCTCCCTTTCATCAGCGGGTATTAGGCCCAAATCGCTGCCTCTTTGAATGCGTGCACAGCGCTTCCCATCTCCTGTCACCGGGATGACAGATCTGCAAGGCTCCTCCGGGGCCTGGCACCTGGGGCGCGCAGCAAAGCCGGCTTTTCAGCTAAGAGCACACACAGCTTTTTTTCCCTTTTTTTTTTTTTTCTCTTTTTTATTTTTTTTTTCCATTGGGGAACTTTCTCCTCCGCCTTCCCCTCCATTTCCCCCCCGAACCTGAATGAACACTTCTTTCAGTAATGGGTTTTTTCCACCTGGTTGACTTGATGAAAGGTTTATGAGTTGACATTATGTGTGAGAAGAACAAAGCAAGCGCGGGGATGTGTGCGTGCGCGGGGGCGGGGAGCAGGCTCGACAGAGCTGCTGAAAACTTTATTACAAACTAAGAGACGTTGGGAGCAATAAATCAGTCGGATGCTCTCTACAAACCAGCTGAAAACTGCCTCTGCAGAGCAAGAGAGAAGGCGCAGGGCTGGCTTTGGCCGTGCTGGGCACCACCAAGGTCCAGCGAGCTGCCCTGGACTGCAGGAGGGACGGAGGGGCGAGAAGGAAAGGCACGGCGAGTGTGGAAGAAGCCTGCCATGTGCCCACCCTCTGTGCCAGGCAGAGCCCTGTGGAGCCCCTGCCTCAAAACCCCACGTGTAGGTTTCCAGAGGAATGGACTTTGGGTGAAAATCAGCAGGCTTTAGGTAAGCAGGCAGACAAGGTTCACCTGCGCTCCCGCCCGCTCTGCCCAGGCACTTGGCTGTTTGCTCAGATTCTGCCTCTCCCAAGGTGAAAGTCGGCAGCTACTATTTACCAGCACGCAGACGAACAACAGCTTGCTGTGAGCGTTTAAAAAACACCACACCTAAAACAAACAAACAAAAGAAATTTCAGCTGTTGTTTGTTAGGAAACCAGAGCCACAAAACCAGAGCTCACAGTTACGAGAAGCACCTTTAGAAACACAGGAGACCAAGAACCGCCGAGACCATCGCTGCGGTGTGCCAAGCAGCCCAGGGCCCCTCGCACGGAGAGCTCCGCACCACGCAACCACCGCAGCTCACGCAACCCGACCGCACGCTCCCAGCGCTACTTCTCCTTAGCGATCCCACGCTGTACACAAAGGCAAACACGCTTCTATTTTAAACTCTAATCCAAGGCTACTGCACGCCTTTTGGAGTGCGGATGTCCTGGAAATGTCACTGCAGAGCAGTGTGCTCAAGAGATTAGAGCAGTTCCATTTCGCAAATGACAGAGTACAGCCACAGATGTTACTCTAGCCATGGGGTCGCACACAGTTGCTCAGGCTTAACTTGTTGAATAGCTACTTAATGGAAAGGAGAAGGGGCAAATGCTGGACGATCCTGAGCAGCTGTAACTTTGCTCAGGTCAGTATTCCTAATGCTTCTATCCCAGCTGAATAAATTTCCTCTGCCCCATAACAACCAGTAGGCATTGCAAGCTTCAGAGAGACAAGTTCAGCGACTGATTCGCATGAAAGCAAATAGTATTTCCAGCCTCATCACGTGCCTAATAGCACCGACATCTGCTCAGCTATAAACTTCAGAGCAGGGATGGGTTAAGGGAACTGGTCAAGACCAGAGATGGCAAGGCAGAACCGGTCGGGGATATGAGAACTTAAACAGGACCGCCCAGGGGCAGAGGCAGGGGGAGGATGGCCAGAACACAGCCCTCGCAGAGGGTGGATCTGTGTCCACGTCAACGTGCAGCCACAGCCCCGCGCCTCGAGACCGAGAGCTGCAAGGGACGAGCGGTTCTGGTCAAAGCTGTGGCTGGGGCAGCACCATCTCCACAGCTCCCGCTGGCGACGTGGTGCAGGCTGCGACTGGAGCGTGTGGGGAAAGAGTAAGGAGAACACAACCTGCTCGGATCCCGGAGGCCTGGTTTTCCCATCAGCACTCATTTATACTTGGGCACTTCACGCAGTCAGTGGTGAGCACAAATTGCAGACTAGAAGGAAATCGGGCTGCGTTAACAGTATTTCCAGAAGTGACTAATACTATAGGATGCTTCTATTTTTAGGCACCTAATTCGAGAGCTTCTGATCTGCAGATAGTGAGAACTGAGTAGCTCTTACATTTTTAGAAAACCAGGTGCTTTTAAGATGCACCTTGAAAATCAAAATCCGTTTTAAATCACCACCAAGAATTCTGGCTGGTGTATAATAATGCTTCTAGGCACTTGCTCTGAAAAGCAGCCTGAGCTCTGTCCTAGATCAGCATGCAGTGACACACATCTTTCACGCTAATGGACTACTTCTAGCTGTGCTGAGGGAGAGGGAAAGGGAAGGGCTGGGGAAAAAGTGCCAAAATCTACTTAAAAAAAATAAAATAGGAAGCAGTTGCAATTGCAGCTCCAGGCTGTGTGCGTGGTGTTAATCATTTGCTTCATCTCTGTAGCTCGTCTCTGCTCTACACTTTTGCACTGTGAGCAATTCCGATGTTCCGTAAAAAGCAAAGTACTGACAAGCTCGAATCCAGAATTAGCACCATGTTGGTGAGGTTTCTGCCTACGTGGGGCCCAGGGCAGGGAGAACCTGTCATTTCTTTAGGGTCTGTAGCTGCCTGAGGAGAGCCTGGGAGAGGAAAGGTCATAAACTGCCTGGTTATCTAAATTCTTCCAAGCCAAAGTCTGAATCAAGCCTACGAGCCAACCGTTGCTGCAACAGACTGACCTCGTTGGTTGTACTCAAGTTGGTCGCGTAACTTGGGTGGAAAACGACAGCAGGCATTTGTTCCCTACTGCCGACTGCTGTTGAAGAAGCAGTAGGCAGGCTGTCCATTTTCTTGTTCCAGCTGTAGCTGAACTGGTAATAAAAGTCAGAGCTACGTTGTGCTATGTCTAACAGAGCAGGGAGACAGTTCTACGGGAGGGACCAGAAAAGCATGCAGTATTCAAGACAAAGGCACACTACAGCTATAAAGAGCAAAATGGTCTCTAGTTCTTCCCTAAAAGTTTCTCCAAGATGTTAATTAATTCAGAGATATTTCTGTGGAAATATTTTGGGGATTTTTTTTTTTACCATACAACTTCACACTGAATTTCCCCTGCTGTTTTCTTGCCTGGCCACTCAGTACCATAAAATCCTTCCGTACCACGAACAACGTTGCTGTGACATTTGCTTTTCTGCTTCCTTTCCAAATGATGAATATTCTGTTCCAGAGCTCTCCCTCTTCACCCAGTTCTGATCAGTAGTCCCACCCCGGCTCAAGGGTCAATTTATTTTTGCAGTTGCCAGTTTTGCCGGTGTCACCAGGTATTGCCACAGAGATGAAGGCTGCAGGCTGCCTAGGTGAGGAGCCTGAGGAGGGATGTGATCCATTTATCCACTCTAACAAAAATAGGTCCTATTCTGAAGTGTGAAGGAGTTGAAGTCAAGACTTCTCATTCAAGACATCCCTCATTCACATCCCAAAGAGCAAGCCTTACACCCTGACAAGCCCTTGATTATGAGCTCTGATTTTTCAGCCTCAGACCTGCTTTTCCTTTTCCTTGGGAGCAAATCTGATCCATGCGCTTGCTGACTAATGCTAACAAATCATGCCAATTGTTGCTTACTGGAATCACCTTTCAATGGGGAGCTGACAGCAAGAACAATGCATCTGTTTGCAGCCTGTGGAGGCTGCAGGGAGCATCTGTCATCAGAGGAGCTACTTGTCAAAAGAGGTTTCAGGCTCTGGCTGATTCTCAGAACAGGGGAAAGAGACATGTACAGACCTATAGCCGGACTGCTGTTCTGCTCTGGTGGCGCTTTCATCTTCCCCTTTCTTTGCTTGCACAGACGACTTTGTTCTATCAGATGTGGCTTTTAATTACGAGAGTTATATGTGCCATTAGTGGTTTACCTGAAGGGAAATTCAACCATGTACGTAGCACCATTTTGCTATTCTCTGTTTATATTAAGCTGGATTTCCCTTTTGATATTTATTGAGGGAACTGTTTCAAGATTCAGTTCAACTAGTTAAGATTTTACTGGAGGAAGGAATTTAGCCACTGAAATTGCCATAGGCAGCATCGCAACCAGTTGGGTAGGAAAGAAGCAAGCAGCAACCACTACTTAGGCGAGGCAGATGACTTCAAAGAGGCATTCCACCAGGGGTTTCTTTAGCAGTCAGTAAATTATGCATGTACAAAGCAATAAAGGAAGTATAATAATGCCTTATTGTTACATGGGCACCTTTCATCCTGAAGGATAGCAAAGTACTTTACTTTACAAGCTGCAGATCTACATGCTGGAGCTGACTTATTCTTTTTTTTTTTTTTAGTATAGTGAAAATATTCACAATTTTACTTTTTGTTGCCTTGCAGGGTTAAAATATCATGTACCATGCCGGTCTTATGCTGATTAATAAATCACAATTTGGATAATATTGTCAATGAAAAAAACATAACCGAAAAACTGCTTGAAAAAGAAACATTTGAAAAAGTTGGGAAAGTATTCTTTCATTGAGAGAAAATTGTATTTTCCTGTGAAAATAAAAGCAACTAGTTATAGTAAAAGGCAAGGAACCTCTTTGATTAAATCATCAGAGAGAAATTCTTTATGTTGTAGGCGGCAGTTTGTGGTCAGCAGGATGAGCTTTGCAGATGCAGTAACGCTGGGTGTCCTGTGAGAACCCAGACAAGTCGAGTTCATAAACAGCAGCATCAGGGATAAGAAGAGGAAGGCCAGTGGCATAACACACTTTACAAAATGCAGATGCAAGAAGAATGTCGGTTAAGCCCCTCGCAGAAAACTCCTCAGACCAACTCAACGGGGCATCAATTCCCTGCAGAGACAGAATCCCAGGACTTCATGACTTACTTGAACAGAAAGTTACAGAGCAAGGTGCTTACTCCCCAACTCACCTCACTGGAAAACAGAAAGTACTGAGTTAGAGCTACTGGAAACCGAAGATGCAATTGTAGGGAATCTGAATTAGTTCACACCAGCATTTGGATGAAGAAAGTAAGATACTGGGAGCACTCGTTGGCTCCCAAAGTAGCTCTCAGCCTACGTGTCAAGTCTACGAAGTCAAGAAGTGCTGAACAAGGAATTACAAATGCTTCTCAACGCTTCCTAGGAATTACACAGCACTCATAAGGGTGTGAAAGCACGAGCTAGTGGGAGACTGCTATCCTCAGCCTCCCCTCTCTGTTTTGGCATTGCTTTCTTGAACAACGATACACGATTTGTCTCACGCATTGTGTCTCGTGTCTTGTGTCTCATGACGGCTGCCTCCTCTGTCTCCTGGAAAAGACCTACTGGCAGGGGTATTGCTTCATTAGAAAGCAAACAAGTGTTTTAAGTTCATTTCTGCCTTTTGCTAGGCAGAAGCTCATAGGAGCACCCAGAACCAGCTGAGGCTGCCAGCATACAAACTGCAATTATGGTTAAATTATAAATTGTGAGACCAAGAAAACAAAGGAAGGGGCTAGCAGGAAAGAGGTTTAGCTACCTCTGTTTCAATTTCATCTCAGTACCCCAGTAAGGAAATCTTAACTGTATTATTCTCCAGACTGACCTGTACAGTGCTGTGTGACCTCCTTGCAGACAGTCCAACAACATAAGCGCTACCACATGTACACTTTTCTTCTTCTCAAACTTAGGTCTCCACCTTGCTGCTCCAATTTTAGATCTCAGGACTCCTCTGTATCTATCAAGAGCACCTCTTTTGCCCCCATTTTTGTCTACACTGAGGACTGTTTGGAAAGGAGCAGGAAAAATGGGTAAAGCTAGTCGCTACATTTCTTTAACTGGCTTCACTGGACATCAGTCTGGCTATCACTACAGTGTGTTGTTAACATAGATCAAGACTTGGTTATTTCTGCCCAGCAATTCTCACTTGTAGTTTGCAACATGAGATGAGGAAGTAAAAAATGAAAGTTTAATAGAAAGCAACACCGACAAGCAGGCATCATCATCTAATGATGTTTCTAATGATGTTTGAAGAGCTTCTCTCTTTCAGCTGCAAGTCTGTTTGGCCTGTAGGCATTATGGACTGTATCAGTCAAATTTTCTGTGGCACCCATTGTTTATGAAGAAAGCTACAATTATTCATATTTGACGACTCCGTCCCACAAAGCCTTGTGAAGTTCAAAGCACTACCCACCTGGTATTTCTTTTTTACAAGCACACCGCTATGAAGTATAACTTTGGGAATTTTTCAACCTTTCTTTCCCACACACCCGAATATCCTTGTTCCCTCTCCTCTAGCTTTCATTTCACATGGGTATCACAACGAGAGGACTGAGGTAATTCAGATGAGCAGCAGATAAGACAGGAAAGATCTCTTTAGGCTGGTGCTTGGCTAAGAGTTTTAAGAGAAGCCTGCCACATTGAATAAATTAGATACCTGGGAGATGACAAGTGACCAAAATGGCCCACAGGATCCAGGTCTGGTGATGTTAACCAAGGACTGAAATGACTTAGAGCTTAGAGCACCACAGAATGCTCGGGTTCTGCAGAGCCACTCTGAATGCAGCCCAGACCATACAGACAGCAAAGGCTGGTAGCAGAGGTTTCTGAGAGCTCCTCACAATACCGCAGCATTATTATAGAGACATGTGTCTGAAGATGCCACGATTATAATGGAGAATGTTTATTTTGTCTGTAACCCAGCTGGCTGGTTTGCTGTATTTCAAATCTGTTCAAGTAAATAAATGAGAGGACTCTACTTTTCCCTCTACAATGCAGTGTGTATACACGAGTGTTATTTCATGTATCAGATTCCTGTACAAAAACTGCTGTCAGGCTATTAATAATCTGGAAAAACACCTTGAAACTTGACTCAATGAGGGCACATTGCAAATGGGCTCTAATGGCTTTTATTTCTCATCTCTGTCACCTCAGATCTAATCTGCCATTTTCTCATTTTTTATCCTCCCTGGCCTCCTCTAAAATCATTCAGCAACTCTTCCCTCAGTGCCAGGCAGAAAAGGGGGTGATGTGACGGGGTCAGCAGGAATTTATTAACAGAGAGAGGTCAGGTGTATCATGTCGTGTGAAGCGCAGTCTTGGGTGCACTCCCAGAACAGACCAAAGGTGAGGGCACAGCAGCTTTCTGCCTCTTTGAGGCCTGGGACCAAACCGTAGAAAGAAAAGTGAGATGTGGTCCTGAAGGGAAAACATTCCCACCACCACAAGCAAACCTTGCCAAAAAATAAAAAGTAAAATTAAAAAAATAAAATGAAATCAATGTATTTCATTTTATGGGCCAGAAAGGAATTTTCCCGGATTCTAAGACTTGCTTTTAGCCATGAGGAAAGAATTAGCCAAAGCTGTGCCAAAAAGCCGGCAGCAAACCCCTGAATAGTGACAAGCTTCTTTTTTTGTTTGTTTGTTTTATATATATATACATATATATAATATTTTTTAATAATAATGCAGCCTGGAACTGAAACTAGATCCTATTTTTTTTCTGTGTCAGGGCCATATCTGTATCTTCAGTGTAAGCATCTGGGTACCATCAAAATCCTGCAGCATGTGTTTAAACTCATGCCCCTCACACTGAGTTTGGTGTGGTACATTTGCCTGAAGGAAGAATTCAAATCAAAGGCTACTTAGTTCCCCCTCCCCTGAGAAAAATGGAAGGATGTAAGAGGACGTTGCAAAGCATTACTTAATTCTTATACCTTTTGTGTTCGTGTCCTATTAAGAACTTACAGCCAGACTTTAAAAGCTGTTCGGATGCTCTCACATTATTCATTAGCTATCAGTACATTTTAAAATTAATTTGCACACCTCCATATCTAATTGCTTTAAGAATATTCACCTCAGGTACAGAGGTGGGAAAGGCGTGAGGCAGTATCTGACAGAAGTTGTACAGTATGAGGTTCTCGGGGAGAAGCTCTAAGTTCTTCCCCAGCCATCCTGACATTACAATCTGTTTTGGAGTTCCTTCTTTTCTGTTTTATTTGGTTATGCAAACATTAATTTAAGGAATATTTCTCAAGTCTCCTCTGGGAATCCAACCCAATTTTCAGAGACAATGCATGTACAAAAATGACTAACGTTTCTCTTTGAGGAGGGGAGGAGATTTAAGGCATTTGACTCAAGGGTTTTTTTTTTCCTTTTTCTTTTTCATTTCCCTCCTTCTTCTAAGTATCTCTTTATTCATCACTTTAATTACCTAATCGTAAATTTCTTTAGGGGGTTACTTAGAAGGAAAATTAGCATCAAAGCTTGGCAGTAAATTCAGGGGCTTTTGGAGCAGGTCCAAGCTGTTTCACCTGTGATTAATTAGATGATTTTTTTTCTTTAAGTGCCAGAGGGCTGTTGAGGTCTTTAAGCAGTTACATGACTGCTGGCAGCTCAGGAATTATGACTGATGCATTTGTCTGGCATTTAGGACTTCTGCCTCTTTTTTGTAGTTGCCTGGATAAGCAAGGACAGAATACAAGCCATACTGGTGCAGACAAAATGCTCATCTCCAGCAAGTGTGAGGCTCGTGGAAGAGTGTAAGAACTGGTTCTCCAGTACTGGGAGAGTGTTCAGCAGGACTACGATGAGAGAAACAGAAGAAATGTCAGCTACTCAGATAAATATCTTACAGAGTCACAAGACCAAGCCATGGCAGTACTTTTTTTTTTTTTTTTTTAAACAAGGTATGGGCCTATTCAATTAAAAAAAAAAAAAAAAGCATTAATGATGCACTTCCAGATTGCTTAATACATTTTGCTCACCTAATTCACTCCGCACAGCCTCCTGCTGCAAGCAGGGAAGCAATCAGCAGTTAACCTGCTCTAGTCCCTTCCTAACTGGTCACTAGAGAGATGGTGGGGGATGAGACCGGGGTTTTATGGTACATCAGTGGCAGGTCAAGACAGTAAGCTGAAGCAGATGGATAGGAAAGTAGGAAAGAGCCCTTCCTGCAGCAGAAGGAGGCTAGAGAACCCACTGCCAATTACTGAGTAAGAGAGATTGCTTTCTCTTCCAGCATTAATTTAAACCATCAGGTATTTTAAGTTTATCTCAGCAGAGTAAAATCCTGTCTCAGACAAGATACCTGCTTTACAGGAAACTGTGTGCATGCTCTCAAAGGCTGAGCTCCTGCTGTCGTACCCTTCCTGCCAAGTGTTCTCAGGACAACCAGATATCCCCGTGTATCTGGAGACAGCACTTCATCCTGCTGCGGAGCAGTTCATCTCCATGGGAAGATCCCAGGCCCCTCGCCATCCCTGCTCAGAGAATAATGACACTCGGTGTTTGCAGCCACCTCTTGTTTTTGTCAATGCCCAGCCTGCCTCATCTAACATTTATAGAGTCTGGATTCTCCTCAGATCTCATTGACTATGTGTCAGTCACCACCTGCAACATGCTGTACTGCAAACCCAGCACAGCTCACCGCGGTGACATCCCTCACTTCTCATTCTGCTGGATTGGATTTGGCTACAGGGAGGAGGAGGAGGGAGCACAACAATCCTGGCCTCGATGCGTATATTCATCTCCTTAGGGGCAAGGGCTCTTTGCAGAGGTTTGTGTGTGCGTGCCCTTATTGGTGCTCAGATCCGGGTGGATGCATGCGGTAGGATAAATGCCTTAGCATGTCCAAGTCTCTGCAGAGCCTACGTATCCTTGCGTGCCTCTTTGGAGAGGTTTCTGGCTGCACTCATCGTGTGCCTGCCTGAACCGACAGTGGCCCAGGTGATGAGCCAGACGAGGCACGTAACTGAGTCAGCTGCCCTGCCGGCTGACCCCAGGGAAGGAACCTTCCCGTCTGGCAGTACTTCCCTGCTTCTTTAAGGAAGCTGACCACGTCACAACACATGGAGAAATAGTTAATCAGGCAGTGCCCCATGAAGACTATCTCAGCAGCCTTCCTGCCGCCACTGGGAGAGACTGTTAAATCCCTAGCCAGACTGGCAAGGGAACGATCCTGATAGGCACACGGATCAGGAGCTGAGATCTGAAAGCCAAGATGCAAAATGGCCCAGTGGGAAAGATGCTAGCCTAGAAATCAGGAGACCTCCGGTTTTGGTTTTGTCACAGATCTGATACACGCTTTTGAATGAAATACACTCCTCACTTCCCTGGTGACTCCTTTTTGTAAATACCACCTAGGTTCAGTAGGTCAGGGACCACTTCTAATTGTACCCAGCACAAAAATTTCAGAACTCAAGCGGAGACGCTGCTAGCACTGCTAAAAAATACAACTTACTAATTCCTATCCACACGCTGGGGTGACCTTTACAGCTCAGAAGGGGTACAGACCAGCAAACTACAGCGCACAGACCCTGCATCAGCTTCGTGTACCACAGTGGTTTTCGCTGCGGAAGCTGAACTTATTTATACAAGAGGTATATGAATGTATGACCCAACCAATATACAAGATCTTGTTGCTGAAGAATCAAGGTGGTAGCTTCACAAAGCGTGTTTGCATGCACCCAGACACAGATTCTCTCCTACACCTTTGCTTTTCACAGTTTGTGACAACAGAGATTATTCTTTGCTGGAAGAATGTGACATTGTTGACATTAAAAAAAAAAGGAAGAAGCAGCAAAACAGACCTTTGCTTTGCTTGAACAGCACAGGCTTTCTTGATCAGCTGTCTGAGGTGCCTCATCTGTACAAAGCATTTAAACCTGTCTAACATCAAAAAGTAAGGTAAGACAAGTCACTTTGATGCTCCAGAGCACATGCCTAACATGATTATTGCAGAATCTTCCTGGTGATAATAGAATTATGCAAAGGAGGCCTTGACCCATTAATGCTTTTACCTTCCTTAGGATTTCTCTCCCCCGGCTTGCATGAGAAGCAGAACTGCTTGCTCAGAGATAGCAACTAAACAAAAAGGTGGAATAAGCAAAGCGAAAGAGGTCCCTTCATCACCTTGTCATCTCTCCCTGCTCCACCTTACTCCAGTAAGTGACACGCTCTAGCAGTCGCAGGTAAAGCAACTGAAAATATGATGTACTGGAAAAGCTCTATGACTAGAAATGGGCATATCCCCCCCCACACACATAGATAGTGTGAACGTACGGGGGAAAAGCATGGCATGTGTCGTCATTGGCAGTCCTGCACCTGAGACACCTTGGAGACATGGAACATTAAAAAAGATATACTTGCTGCAGATTCCTTTGATTTTTTTTTTTCCTGATGGAAAAAAATAAAAAAACGATACTCACACCACTTGTTACACTTTTACTCCATGCGACATAGATATGGAGTAACACTGGCATTTCCCACGTTTGGTGCCTTAGAGCTGAACCCAATAGGTCCTGAATTTCAGTCATGGAGGAGGACGCTCATCTGCCTCTATTTCTAGGAAAAGCAGATGATTTCAGACAGAAGAATTTGCTGGCAAGACAGTCTTCTCATCCACCCAGGGAAGTTCTGAGTAAACATGTTCTGTTGTTCCTTGCAACTTTCTTAACAGAAGTGCCCTACCACAGCACAAGGCCTGCTTAAAATCAGTACGCAGAGGCCCAGGCATGCACGTGTAGATATTTAAAAGCAACAGAACAATAAGAAAGAAAAAAATGATGTTACCTCCTCTGTGCCCTGCTTAGGCTGAATTACAGCTGCAAATAAAGGTTTCAGATAACGACAAGATAGAAAGCTTGCTGGATCTCAGTATGAGGTGTCCTTCGGAGTGAAATCTCAGCTCTTCCTAAAGCTTGCAATTGGATCAGACACTGCAAAGCCTGCCCAGGCTCTTCCCTCTACTTTGTCTGTTTAAAACAACACATGTTGGGGAATGGACTGAGACACTGTTACTGAAGCCTCAATCTGCCAGAGGGTAAACAGAATCCAGTGCACAAATTCTTATCTAAGTTTGTATATACAGGGCGATTTTAGGCCAAAAAACTCCTACCAGGAGATCAGCTGACTGTCTTGGCTCAAGTTCAGGTCTGCAAAGGGCTGGCAATGGGAAAGCACGCTTCCTATGGTATTTTGTTTGCTCTAAGCACGGTTCACTGATTCCTACTTGCAATCTGCCCTGAACTGAAAATGTATGATCATTTTGTTCCAGGAAGATGAGTCCAACACATTAAGGCTCAGACCTGAATCCAAACCCCAAACTTCCCCAAGAGCAGATACGTTTCCATCTGGAGTTTTGGTCCAAACTTTTTTTCTTGCTTCTTACTCACGTTGTTTGAGTGGAGTTCCTAAATGTCTCATCCTAAATCAGTATCTATTTATGCTAGGCTAAACAAATCGCAAGAGACAGTCCTTTCCCTGAAGCTCTTAATTACCTAAATTAACAACTATGTTATTTTCCCTGCATGCAGTAGGCAGCAATAGTATACAGAGAGTTAAATAACTGACCCAAGGTTACACAGCCAGTTTGTTGCAGATTGGGCACAAAAGCCAGTTGGCTTGACACTTAAGTCCAGTGCTTTATTTTACTCTTCAAGAGGAAAAAGGCAAGCCCAGATCTGACCATTCCCTTGGGTGGGAAAGCTTCTGGAGTACTGATTTGCAACAAAGGCTTATTTTCCTCTTTTTCCTGTCTAAAATAGAAAAAGGACCAAGACCTTATTCTTGAGCTTCAGGGATCTGTTAATTGGCTCCCTAGTAAAATTACAGAGACTCAGCTGCCTGATAATGATTGTAAATGACAGAGACTATCAGGTTTACCTTGTGATGTCCCTGGGGAGCTTGCAGTTAGTTTAGTCTGAACTCTGCGTCAGCTGTTTGGGTTCCTTTCTTCTCGGCATGTGGTATCTGGACTCAAGCTGCAGTCTTTCAAACCTAATTAGTGTTAGGGGAAAGAGAGAGAGAGAGAGAGAGAGGGAGGAAAAAAAAAAAAAGAAAATTCTCCCGCTTCCCCTCAACTGACTTTATAACATAAGGGCGGGACCTGATTTACAGCATAAGTTAATGGGGGATTTTGTGCTTTTTGGTATGTTTCTTTTAATGTGTATCAATCAAATGTCCTCAGTTCTGCATGCAAGAAAAGTGAATTTTAGAGTGCTGGAGTCTTTGAACTGGAAGTTCAGCAGGGAATCTCTCAACTCGATGGAGTCACTGTGTTTGTATACTGCTAGGTCTGTTCTGTGCAGTGCTCAGCAGAAATTCAAGTTTTTGCCCTTTTCCTTGCAGAGAGAGCATTTTACTCTCTGATAGGTCTTGTTGTTAGAGCACAAGAGTATTGTTTTCAACACTAATCTCAAGCTGTTTAGCCACATTCAAATTGCCCACTACCCACCTAAGAAATAAGAGCACAGAAAATTTATTGTGGGATCTTAGTAACTTGTACAATTCTTTATTTGCAGGGCATTTCACAAACTCATAATTCTGGCATGGAGGTGTCTGTAGTACCTGTTTTCTTGCTGCATAACCGACTCTCCATTTCCCCTCTCCGGTCATCAGTTGTAGCAAAGTTGAATGGAACAAGACAGAAAAGTAGATCTGTAGGCAACATCTTCAAGTCACTGGCAGGCCGAGCAATCACAAACCTAAAAAGCACTGGTATGTGAGATTCAGGCTGCTTTGTGAGGTCTTTGTAGTAAGCACCTGGGACAGGAAGAAAGCTGCAGGGTTTTTTTGCAGTGACTGATTGCATCTGCAGAATTCTTTAGAATGAGACAATGTGCAAGTGTTTAACTTCACTATCTTTTAACCTAGGAATGGCAAATATATATATATTTTAAATGAAGCTAATTGGTCTCTGGAACAGCTGCCGAAAGATGTGATAATTTTTTGATTGCTGAAAATCTTTAAATCAAACTAAATGTCTCTCTAGGAGATCTGAAGCTCAAGCAACCACCAAAACCCTGAAACTGAAAGAATCAGCGAGTAGAACAGGTTAGCTGAATCACAGAATCATAGAATAGTTTGGGTTGGAACTGACCTTAAAGATCATCTAATTCCAACCCTCTGCCATGGCCAGGCACACCTGTGAGACTGCTTGAAGCCCCATCCAACCTGGCCTTAAACACTTCCAAGGATGGAGCAGCCACAACTTCTCTGGGCAACCTCTTTCAGTGCCTCACCACCCTCAGAGTAAAGAATTTCTTCCTAATATCTAATCTAAATCTACCCTTTTGTAGCTTAAAACCATTACCCCTTGTCCTATCACTATCCTCCCTGTCAAAGAGTCCCCCCCAGCTTTCCTGCAGCCCCTTTTAGGTACTGACGGCCGCTATAAGGTCTCCCTGGAGCCTTCTCTTCTCCAGGCTGAACAACCCCATTCCGTCAGCCTGCCTTCAGAAAGAAAGTTCTCTCTGCTTGCAAACTCTCTGAAATCGCTGGCCTCTGCAGCATTACTAACTCAGTGCTCCAGCAGATCTCTAATGAAGAAAAGATAAATCTCATTTTAAATGAACTTAAGGGAATCTCATACACGTGCCAGTAAGCACTGGATCTCCAGAAATAATCAGAGCACCATGTTCAGACCACACACCAGTTTGCCGCAAATGGCCCTTGTTGTCTACAAGGATGTCTAAATTCAAGACAAAAATAAGTAGTTCAGCCATGACTAGTCATGTTTTGACTTACAGTACAATTTAAAATGAAGTGTACTTGCCTGTTCTTGTACGGATTGGGCTCTTCCATCAGCCGGTAGAGCCCGAAGCAGAGTATCCCAAACAAGTCTAAAGCTTTGCAGTAAACGTCTCCAAAGGAGTCCTCCTGCTACAAAAGAAGCAAAAATACTCTTACCTCAAAGGAACCAAAGTGGACAATTCAGCCCAATTCAGCTTAGAAATCTAATATAAAATAAGGCTGATATCTTTGGCCTCCTTAAAATGTGGCTTAAGCTACACAGTGAGCTTCAGCTGAATGAAACTAAACTTCAGGTAATCACAACCAGTTTATACCCTAAAGTACTACCAGCAGGGATGAAAGCCGAGTCCGTGCAGCACCTCTCAGGGATACAACTCACCATGACACCCGTTAACAACCTCTCAGACAATGGCAGGAGTGCCAGTCTGCATCGGAGCTGGGAGGCATTTGGGACCATGTCATCAGGACTTCTGCTCAGCCTACTGTCCATTTCCAACAGCTGCTCCTCCAGTGCTGGGCTTGTCCCACTTGTCACCAGAGTCTGCAGCAGAGCCAAGATGTGATGGTTGTAGTAGGTCTGGAAGGAAGAAACCATGAAAATTCAAAGACCAAAGTGTATGCCTTGGTTCCTGAAAGGAAAACAAAATTTTCCAGTGAAAGCCTGGAGAATGTGATCAGACAGACACGAAAGCGCTAAATGAGCCTGCATGAGAAAATTTTCAACAGCAAAAATGGGAGTCAGCTCTGTTAACATTCTTTTCTTGTGAAGGCTTTCCAGTCAGGGGTCAGGAGAGCCAGAGAAGTGGGCAGCAGCTCCGATGTCATCCGAGTAGGAGCACTCTGTTCAAGGTGAGGCCGAGGAGGGCAATTATCCTGCTCAGCCCTACAGGCACAGAAGGAAACTGTCCCTGGAGTTGCCACATGCATTACAAAATCCTCTCTCTGTGCCCTTACCTCAGTATTTTTTGAAAATAAATAAATAAATAAATAAAATTGCATGGTCAAAATTCAGATTTGAAGCCAAAAAAGGCACAACATCCCACACACACCCTCTGAAAAGGTTTCAGATATACCAACTAACTTATTCCCCACCCTTTCTCAAAAAGCCCATTTCCTGCGCAGAGCCACTTTGTGGGATCTGTCACCTGCATTCACCTGAGCAAAGACACTAAACAAGCTGCAGAGAAGGAACGGTGTTACTAAATCCAAGCTAAACTCAAATCCGCTTAAGAACATCTGACCGTATTGTCGGGCAAAAGGCTATAATGCTGTTAGAGTAATTCTCAGCCTTTTAAAGTAAGGAGCTATAGTCCAGAGTTATCCAGGAGTGATACAGCTTCAGGGGAATCTGCACTTTACATATTTAACAGAAGCGTGCTGAGCTCTTTAACATATCATTGCTGTACTTTTTGACATCAAAAGGATTGCATTTCCATACTTGGATGAATTAATAGGATTTGCATGTCACCCTCATTCTGTACTTTCTAGGCTGAGTTACACTGCAGGAGTTTGAAAGGCAAGGAAAAACTACAGAGGTGCAGGCGTGTCGGTGCGCGCGCACGAAGGAAGCGGCACACTGCACTCAGGGGGTCTCACAGCTGACTTTTAGGAAGCAACATTTCCGAAACGCGCCCAAGAGATGTTACCTCCTTGCCAGTTGTTTGGTTACAGCTTGAGATAAGCACGTTGCCCAGGAATGCCCTTGCACACACGGGCAGAAACCTCCCTTCGCCAAGCAGCTGCTGGTCCCCTTCGGTCCCTGTTGCTACTTAGCTTCTAGAACTGGTCCCGGACAGCCTAGGAACCCACAGCTGGGTCAGGACGGGAATTCGGGGTTCAGAGTACCTGAGCCATACTAGCCATGCTCATTGAATTGTTTTCTGCCTACAGCCATTCCAAGAGTCAGGCTGAAACAAATGCCAGTTCTGCTTCAGGCATCCAGAGGGTAACGTTTCACTTCACAGAGCACGTTGTGCCATGCAGATTCTTCTGCCACTCGCCTTTCAGGCTAAAAAAATCCAACACTCCTGCTCTGAGTGTCTCACACACAGATATTTACAAAAGATATTTAGTGACAGAAAAAGGAGGTGACATTGGACTGCTGAAGGATTTTTTCTTCCTCTTTTTTCTCACATTCACGCCTATTTTCCCTCATACCACAATTGCCAAACAATAGCTTATTTCTCTCCTTCTCCCCCGTGTTTACAGACTTGGCTGAACGTGACTTACGGTGCCCCTCTACTCTAAAGCAGAGCTGAGTGCTGATCATTCCTGGCCAGACTTGGAATCTATGCCTGAGTGAAATTTTATCCTTTAAGACAGGTCATGCTATGTCTTGAGTTACTTTTACACTTGACACTAGCAGTCATTAATTACCATCTGGCTGATTGACATATCAGTGAGTAGCAGCAATATAATACTTTCCCTAACACCTTCTCAGAAAAGCATAACTGGACTTGACACGCTTATTTTGGACTGCTTATCCCTTTGAGAGATTTGTTTTGTATTTATTCAATTTCTGCAAAACTGCCACCCAAGCACTATCCCCTTGGACACGAGCTGAGTGCAAGGCATGTGGAACCTGACTGCAGCATGGGGAGAATCAGGGAAAAGAGGAAGAAAGGAGCTTTCAGAAAAAAGGAGAAGTCAGTTTTAGAAATGCCAGCTTATGAACTGAGCTGCTGTTTGCTGCCAAAATCCTGGCTTAACTACACCTAAGTGTCACCCACAGGTGTGTCACCACAAACAACATCACTCAGGTTTGACAGCGACTTAAGACGATTATGTCACCAGGGTGGGATCACCACCTTCCCTCTGTTCTTGCGTTTTTGGTGCAATGTACCTAATCCTCACGGTGCAAATGTTTTTAAAAGGACACTGCCAGGAACTTACAGAGAATCAAAACAAGCACCTCTTTTACATTCTGATCTGTTCTTGTGGATCGGTGGCAGTCCACATATGTGGAATTTGTTTCTGTTCAGAAAACAGCCACTGAGAGCTTCCCATTGAGTTCAGTAGATTTTCCATCCGAATTAAGTGCCCATTTCTGCCTAGGTCCCAGACGGACAGATGAGAAGAATTAAATGTTCTGTTTATGCCCATGCTGCTACAATAAAGTCATGGTAGTGAAAGCTGCCTATTCTCCAGCTCACCAAAGCACCTCCAGCCAGGCTTGTAAAAATCCACTCTACACGAACAGGTAAGAATTCCGAGTCCCCAGAATCTCCTCAGCCATTAGCATCAAGGCTGGAGCCTCCACCATGAGGCCAGCTCGTGCTGAAAGCAGCTTTGGCTTCAGTGACTGCACGTTCCTCAGAGGGACTGATTGTAACCTCACGTTATCAATCAAAAAGTAAATAAATCAGGCTGGCTCCAAATACCTTTTGTAGCAGGAGGAGGAAGAAAGTTACGAAAAGCTATGAAAACACTCTAAAAGTTTCTCCAAATAATTCTATGTGTATATCAAAACCAGGGAGAGCTGCTGCTGCTCAGAGCACGCACTGAGAAATGTCTTCTGGAGCTGCCTTTAGTCTATAGAGCCCACTACCCCAAGAAATCAAAGAGGCCCACTGCTTAGTCCCATAGCAGAGGGGTTGGAACTAGCTGGTCTTTAAAGGTCCCTTCCGGCCCAAGGAAGGGGGTTGGAAGATCCCACGATCAGCAAGTTGCTTGAACAGGAACAGACACGTATAGTTCTCAGGGCACAGAGTAACTCATCACCTCACCGGTCTCTGCAAGGTTTCTCGTGCCTTTCTGACACGCAGCCTTGGCCATTGTTAAGGCTGGATTAAGTGGGTTTACCCTGGCTGATGATCACTTTGTTAGTACTCTGATGCCACTAAACATGACAGTTTGATATATCTACTTACCATAGACATAAGAGAATTCAAGAAGCTATCTGAGAAGATAGCTCCTGCAGGGGCAGCAGTGCTGGAAAGCTGATCTTGCTCTGGAAATGCCAAATTGCCGCTGGGAGCCTGATTAATGAACTGGGCATTTGGTGAAGACTCTGTTGGATAAGCAAGGAAGAAACAGAAGACATCTTAGCAACAGAGGGAAGCCATCTAGAATCAGAAAAGTCAGTAAGTGTAGCTTGCTGTTCCGTGTCCAGCGCTAGCCTCGGCATGCTGCATTAGAAAAGGAAAGAGGAACAAACCAGTCGGTGCTGCTGACTGATTGTGCAATGGGAGACAAAAGACACAAGCCTAAGACTGATTTTTCAAGCAAGTGTTTTTAGATAGCAGACCAAAATTGACTTACCTGCTTCAAAAAAGAAAGGAATAATCTAATTTCTTCTGCTCGTTTTCCTGAACCAACAGAATTACCACTTCTGTTGGCTTAAATGGGGGTTAGGGAGTTCCTTTCACAGCTGTCCTACTGTTACAGGGATCTTCGCTAGTTTGTCAACCTTATTCTTGCTGCCTGAGATAGCCCTGCAGAATTCCCCCTACTCAGAAAGTGATTCCTCTTTAACTTGCTTTCTATATTCAGAAAATTGCCTAGGTACAGCCTGGCAGAAGGCCCCTGCCATGCGACTCAACGTGCTAGGTATGTCCTGGTGCTAGGTATGTCCTGGCACTGCTGCGCTGCCGGTAAGAGTGCTGATGCATGACAGCAGCACAGCTAGAGACGGACAGGAGGACTGCAAGGAACTGAGATCAAGAACCCATGACTTACCATTAAAAAACAGAGCAAGTAACTCTGTGTAAGTAATGATTGATTTGTATTACATCCCCTTGGGCCAGGAGGCATTTGAGTGCATCATTTTTAAAGATGACTAAAGCTAGCCAGAATCACAATACTATTAATGCCTCCTGTTGTCTCGCAGTGTCGCTGCCATCCTTCAGCCACGTATTCTCAATACAGATATTTCACCCTCCCTGGCCTTTAGGAGTTGGCCCTGCATCTGGTATTAATCAGTGTGACTCCGCTGCCTAGCTTCTAGAGTCTGGGTATGAAAAGCATGGTCCCAGCCACCATAAGGGACTCACTTTATTCCTCCACACTATTTTATTTCTCTTTTACATATGGACAAAACTCTTATTTCTCTACAGATGACTTTGCTATTTCTCCCCCATATCTCTGGCCCTTTATGACACGGGTTTCTAGAACCCGCTGTTTCAGAGGAGTGACTATTTACAACATGCCTGTAACCCCAATGACCAGCTCACAAATTCAGAAGGTACTCAACATACTGAAACGTGCTCAGCTTGGTGGGTTTGAGCCCGCAGAAACCCACACGTGCAGCTTGCCATTTAACTGGCCTTGCATCAGCGTGATGCAAAGCGGCTGGTTTAGCATTTCTTATTTTCCTGCACACCTCACCGCTGGGCAAGGAGAAGCAGCAGCGCGTGCAAGCATGATGACAACACACACCTCTCCTGCTCCTCAAGGAAAAAAATAATCCAGCCCCCTTTGAAGGAGTGCAGACCCTCAGCTAATTCTGTCAGCTCTGTCCCTGACTACATGCCATCAACTCAGTAGATGCTGGAGGACAGCTCTGTGGGACCTTGGCACACCTGTGGCTCTCGGGGGGACTGGCACGCCGGCCTGGTCACAGAGAAAGCAACGCAGAGGCAAGCAGGCTCGGCAGGTCTGGCTCCGTTCAGCTTCCTGAATACATTGCTTCCTGCCCACAAGATTAACTGCAAAACTCCTCTCAACTTCAGCGGTGTCAAGATTTCAGCCGAAGGCCCGAAGGGTGTTAGCTTCTCTTGCGGCAGGTTTTTCAACAGCACCAGCACCAGCAGTACGTACGGCATTGCTGGTGTCGGTGTGTCACGCACCGAGTGACACCGGTGGCTCTTGGTCCCCAGCCGGTGCGCTACGAGCTGGAAATGGGCCACGACCTGGAACGTGCAAAGCCCTTGAAGCTTCAGGCACGTGAGGATTATTCCTTGCAGCTTGTTTCTAGAGATAGGTACAAAAGTGAGCATTTGTCTAGATCAAGGTCTACCAGAGGGATTTACAGGAAGCTTATTCACAATCACAAGAAAGCTCCAGCTGTTTTTGTTTAGTTGTTTTGAGCTTCCAGGTTTTAAATTGTTGGGGTTATTTTCCTTCCTAGCCCATCCCTGTAACTCTGAACATATTTCTGTGCTGTTGAAGACTACAAATGGAGCAGGCGTCCATGTGCTAAGGGACTGGGCTCGATTCATTATTTTGTCAAAGATCTGACATGACTAAAATCCAAGTTATGTCAACAGATTGCAGATGTTTTCCCCTCCACTGACACACCACATCCTGGAGGGAAATCACACTGGTGCAATGCCTGTCTGAAGGCGTTAGCTTGACTGCACAATATCTTCTCAGAGGAGCTGGGCCTCAGTAGCCAGCTCAAAACATTTCTGAGACTTTTGGACACAACACAAAGTTTAAACCACAGTGCAAGAGAATATCCAAATATCACTCTGGGAAATTCAGCAGTTCTGAAGTGACTCTGGAGAAGGCATCATTATCATTATTTTTTGCTGTTTGTTTTGCACTAGTTCTCCAGAGTTTTAGTCTAAGGAGCACGCAGGACCTCACAGCTTTGCCCGCGCCGACCTATTAGCTCTCCAGGTGCACGTTGGGACTAAGCTGTACACCAGAGCTTCTTTGAAATTAAGTATTGCTAGCACCTGCTAGATGCTGATGCTGCTCACTAGCCCTGGCTCAGCTGCAGACCTGGGGAGGACTGCAAAGCAACGGCCCCTCCCAGAAGTGTTGAGCCCACGTGGCATTTGCCAGCATTGCATGAAAAGGAAAGGAAAAAAAAAAAAGCCTGAGTAAATGGATCAGAGGCCAGCCATGAAGCCTAGCAACATGCTATGCTAATTTGGTGGGTACATTCTTGTGTCAGCACTCTAAATGGAGCTAAACATGCATGTCACTGGGGACTGGCAGTCCAGCCACACTGCTCTGCTGTGACACTGACTGCCATGTTACTAGTAATCAGTGCACATGTTCCTAATTAATGGATCTAGTGTGTAACTATCAGGAGACGAAGACAAAGATGAAAAACAGCCAAGAGTAGTAATGAAAGAGCTCCACGGGATGCTTCAGTTATGAATGCAGGCTAGAGAGGCTGAGCCTTGTGGAATAAGGACAGAAGTGTCTGGGGCCTAGGGTAAAACACCTGCACCCTCTGGCTGTCCTGGCATGCACGCAGGTCCAATCAAGTTCTGGACCCTGTGCAGCTGTTGTACAATGCTTTGTAGTGCAGACTATTTCGAAGAGGCTCTGTGCTTTCATGGTCACTTTTACAAGGAGGAAGCCTGCAGCAGCTCCCACCACGATCCAGAGAAGAGGAAGGAACCATCACCAGTGCTTCAGAAAGGGCAGGGGTGAAACAGAGAATTAGGCCTGGGCTCACCTCATTTTGTTGTGAGATGAAAACTGGCCAAGCAGCCTTCCTCGGTGTTTTTTAAAATCATCAGAGAGAGGGAGGCACAGCCAAAGGGCAAGTTAGATATCCTCTGAGCAGAGCTGCCTTTGGTGGTTTCTATTCCTTTACTGAAAATAAGGGGACACCGGGAAAATACGATTCTGATTTATTTACCTTAGTGAAGTCTGTTACAAAAGGTGGGGTTAATGTGGGCCACATGACTAGAAATCAGATCTCCTGAGATCCAGTCCAGCAGAAAAATTTTTTAAAAAAAAGACATTATCTTTATCCTAAATGGATGCTTCAGAGTTTTGCTACACACTGAGACCTCCGTAACACTTTGTTTTATTTATTCTCCTGATAAACCATCCTGACTCCTTCAAAGCCAGTGAATTAACATCTAAGTCAAACCTTTTAATGTTCCTTGGACATGTAGCGCTTGTCGCTTTCTGCCTGTGAATTCTAAAAAGGGCCTGGGGTAAATAAATAATGCAGCACACATATTGCTTCTGTGAAATTTGTTCTTAAAGAATAACTTACTCAGCTCTGTAGTGATAGGGATCCTTTTATAACATGGCTCTGATTGATTCCCCAATGCTCGTCCTCTGAAAACAGCATCTGTAGAAACAGTCAATAACAACATGAGGAGAGAGGAATGTTGGTAGAAGCAGAAAAGAGGAAAAAAAACTAACGCACAATGGTTCAGACTGACAAATGCAGGAAATCTTTTTCCTATGCCTAAAAATAATGTTATTGTCATGCAAAAATCCCAAAGCATTTCCTATATTTAGAAAGTTTCTTGCCTTGGTTTGCTTTTCCAAGGCTTACTTTATTCTCTCATGGCTTCAAAGAATTAAAAAAAAAAAAAAGAAACACTCTCCTGGGAGTTGTTTATTGACATCGTAACTGAAATATCGTTACCCTCTGTGGTGCAGCAGTGCTGGTTACAGAGTTGTTTGGCCCAAAGCCCCAGTAAGCCAATTTGCACACAGGGTTTTTGAGGGACAGTGTCGTGTTTTATCCTTCCCCCTCAAGAAGGCTCTGCAAAACGGGATGGGACACATGCTGTAGGAATGAAGGCAAAAGTATACACCATGAATTCTGAAAACCCATCACAAAAAAAATAAATAAAAAAATACCAATCCAGAAGTTCCTAGAAGCGTGTCCTTATTCCTTCCCAGCTCTTGCCAACTCGCTGACTTAGTAGAATCAAGCCCAATCCAAAATCTGCTTGCTCTGGTTTGATTATATCTAATCTCTTCTCTCTTTCTGTTATGTCTGAGCTTTTCCTTTGCTACCCAGCACAGCATCTGGGTAACTGAGTATTCGGAACACTACTTACTGTGCACAACATTATCCACTCAAAATGATGAAATCTAAACTCCGCAGAGGATTTTGCTAGAAATGGAACTTCGTGACATCCAGACACTACATAATGGCTCCTTAACCTCTCTGAGCTGCAAGCGAATGTTGAAACAAGGTCCTAGATGGACCACTGTTCTCACCAACTATCCCTGAGGTTAGGTGATAGCCTGACAAAAACCTCATTAGGGATGTCAGGCATCACAACCCCTCAAAAGAGCAGAAAAAGCCCAGGTAGAGCAAGGCTTCTCTGAATACGGTGCAACTGAATGCCTGAAAGGAATCACTGCCTTTATTGTACCTTTCCATGTACTGTACCAGTTGATTTGAATGTGTGTCTGATCATTGCCTGGATACCTTTCCCTTATGTCAATATTTTTGCTGTGAAACAGTACACAGCGCTCCACCTGAAATCTTACAAACTGGCAGGGTGCTATTACAAAAGATTACTTAATTGTAGATTACTACTGTACATTTGAATTTCAGTAGCTTATTAAGTTGTCAGATTTAATTACCATTACATGTTTAGATTATGCCACAGATTATTTAGTTCGGTCCCTAGGTTTGCCAACCTGTTTGCTTTGTGACATGACAGGGTGATAATTACGGCATTACTGGAAAACCTAAAATTTTCCATGGGAAAGACTAGAAGTCCTTGGCATCAGCACTGACCCTAGTAAGCGCTCATTCTTGCAAGTGTAAGTAATGTTTACCTCTGTATGGGTCTGGTTCTCTAAGAGCTGTCTAATTCTCTACCCCATCAGGCAGGTAAAGCACAGAACAGGCCTGGGTTGGTTGGGTGGGAAAGGCTCACACCGAAATCTAAAACCACGGGAAGTATGACTGATTTGTGCCTTGTTACAGCCTCCAAAGTGAGACCGTGTTTGCTGCAATGCTTACCAAAGCACCTGAGCCGTTAAGGGTGGCCCTACTCTGCTGTGGGGAGACGGACTGAGAAAGATTAAATTCTGATGAAAGCCATCCTTGCCCTGTTTGAATCTGAGTCTCTCTTTTCCCAGAAACTCTCCTCATCTGCTGACTCCCATTTGCTGAATCCCATTGATTTCATCAGTAAAAGTTCTGTCTTCTCTGAGATGAGTTCCTATAAATAATAATGGGGGGAAGTGGGGAGGGAGGGATTGGAACAGTGAGAGTGGGGACGTGCACTCTGTTTCCATTCTGGGCATCTTGATCCAAAACTAGGCAACAAGCTCCCAGTAATTTACTGTCTTATAGGAGCACACATCTGTAATGTGCCTGGAGGCTTTCAGAGGCAAAGCCCTGCAAGAGCGCAAGACACAGCCTTAATCTTGCAGTTGAATCAGCAGGAGCTCCTGCTATGAGAATCCTAACCTGAGACTGCAGGCCTATAATTACAGCAGCAAAGAAGAAAATGGGCTGTTTTGGTTTTTAAACAACATACCTAATGAACGTACAAGGAGAGGCAGCTAATTTTTACAGAGGCTGAATCACTGACAGATTTAGTGGCTGGCTGGAGAAATAAGTGAAACTTGTGTCTTAGCTTTATTTTGTAAATATATCTTTTTTTATTGATGATGATATCCTGTAAGTGAATACTGCTTTTCTGGCTGCAGAAAACACTGTAAATCTGAGGAATGATCTTAACTGAGTAGCCAAAGATGTATTAGACTGGAACTGTAGGCAGTTTATGGAGCAACAACTCACTAGCATCTGAGCTAGGCAATAGGTACCTCATAAATATGCAAAGTGAAAGACCTAAAATGGATAAACCAGAGTGGGTTTAGAAATACAGTATTTTCTCAGCTAGAGGAAGACAATGCTATGCCACTAAAAATGCTAACAGAATCTAACCCCTCTAATTTGAATCAGTCTTTCAGAAATAACTGATCACAGCAACATGTAATAACAATTGCTCTGTATATTACTACATTGTGAGCTTGAATTTATCTGGCTTTAAACAAGAGCTAAATATTAGAGTATAGATAATATATATAATAGAAGCTTTGACAACATGTCCCTTGCTTGATCCTGACCCTTCTCAAAACCAGAAGGAAACCCAGGAGCACTGACTTCCATGCCTGTTCTGATGCCTAGGCCCTTCTTTACAGTGGACCAAGCAGCCCTGACTTCTGCCCACTCCTGAAAGGTGTTTTCTGTTTGGACTGGTTCTGATGTGCTGTATGACTGTTAGCTGAAATACACAAATAATTGTGTCTGCTTGTCTCTGCTCTACCTGTTCTCACGGCTGGCCCCTTTCTGCACAAGAAGAAATCCTTTAGATAGCCTTTCTCAGGGACTGTGTCACTACAGAACTTGTTTTTTTCAGTATCACTCAATAAAAGTTTCTCCTCTCTCTCATGATATCAAAGGTGCTGAACAGATTTAAATCCACAAGATCCACTTTTCTGTTGCAACTCACCACATGCCCATCTACACAAGGGATGTGAGGAAAAAAAATATATGCTTGTGGTTTAAATAATAATAATAATAATAAAAGAACCGTAAGCATGAAGGCGGTGGTGGTTCTGACAGTGATATGCCTGGTAAAGCGTCTAACCAGCCATACCTCAGCTTATTCAACTCATCACACCTATGTCAGCGTTAAATCCCTGTGGTCTTCTGCTAGAAGGAGACAAAGCGAGCCAAAAGCTACCACCTCAAAGAGAAATAAGTATGAACTCTGCAAGGCAGCTTGGGAAGGCTTTGATGAACAGATGCTCACATCTCTGTGATACATACACACACACTGTAGTTCAGAGCTCTGCACACCATGTACTGTGATTATGAGTCATTAAGCAAAAAAATGCTGGAGGGTAGCAGGACAGTGATTGATAGGATGAAATACCCTTTTTGCCCCGAGTGTCTCTTTTCCATATATAGGTATAAAGATGCAGTAGGTACAGTATCTGTATCTGTCACTGCAGAGAAACATAAATTATATATATATAAGTACATATTATTTACTTCCTCTCTATATACAATCAATAAAGAGTTCCATATATCTTTATATCTAGGTAGCGATAAATACATTAGTTAAAAGTAATCTATTCAAGTCACAATTACCTCTTTCTCAAATATCCCTTAGAAATCATTTTTCTTCTGTTCTGATAGTATACGCTGTATGCTGGTATTATTTTGTCTAGTTATTATTAAAAAAAAAAATCTCTGCCTCACTCTAATCTTTTCTTTGGCACAGTCGTTGTTTTAAAAGCCTAGAATGATAATAAAGTATAGGGGAAACACTTAAGAGAACCATCCATTTCTCAGCCTGTCTTCAGTTAATTAATACTTCCACATTCTCAAGAGGAGGACAAATCTTAGCTCTTTTGCCAAATTAAGGAAGGAAGAGACACAATAAATATTCTACTGGGCTGAAGTTGTTTTTGCTTCCAGTGCAGTTTTGTGCTATGAGCTCGGTTTGCATGGGAACAGAGAGTCCACCTTCTCAAGCCTCAAGGGAGAGGTATTGTTATTTTCCTTTTGAAGGATGGATAGGGCCTCCGCTCACACGTGCTCTTGTGAGTAAACACAGAAGTTACCAGCTCTGGTTACCTCTAACCACTGCCTCTGTACTGGAAACCTTGCAGCTTCACTCAGAATTTTCAGGAGGAACTGGCGTATTTCCAGGAGCAATTTTGGATTAGCATTCCTTTGCAAATCTGTAGCTACAGAAATTGGACTAGGCCGCCCAACCAGCAAGGCTAAAAGGGACTTCTGGCCATTTTAATTGGCATATTTGTATTCAGAAGAGACAAGCTATGGCTCAGAGTAGTGACACGTGACCCCTTCATTCCCCCTCCTTTAGTCCCTTTTTTGTCACATTGGCATGCTTGCAGGCAAAGGGAAGCACACTTACCTGGTGAGGCTGAGCTGGGCTTATCCTGCATGGATCGGATGTTCAGAGTGGCTAGGATGCTCTCTGTGTCCACCAGGGAAGGATTGCTTGAAGCGATGGTATTGGAAGACAGAATGGCACAAGCACAGCAATCCCAGACATTCACTGCCCGCAGATCTGCACAGCAGAGAGCACTGCCCTGATAAAACCAAACAAATACTGATAAGGAGAAATCTGAGGAACCTGAACGTTAAGGATCATTAAAGGTGAAAGGCGAACAGAAAATTGGTTTTGAACCCAGCTGGCAAATAGCATTTTGGAAGCACCTCCAAATATGAGCAGCTTTGGTCAGACAATGAAACTCACGGGTCTAGACTGGCAATTCACTGGGCAATTTCCCATTTCCAATCAGGATTAACTTCTCAGTGCTTCTGCAGGTAACCAGAGAAGTCTGAGACGCCCTCAGAAGAAAATGAGAATTCAAGAATGGAAAGTTTTCCTACAATATCTTGGACTCAAACTGGAGTCTAGAGCCTGAGCTAATTTTGGTACTTTTTGAATCTGAATTGTGCTATCTATTATCAAAAACTTCTAAAATGTATTCAGAAGTGTGCAGGAGAGCTAGAGAAAGGAAGGAAGAGGAAGAGACAAAATACAAAAAATTCTTACCGAGAATAACCACAGCTTTGGGAAATTCTGAATAAATTTCCATTCTCTCTGCAGATATTCCAAAGACCCAAGAAAAACAATATCTTTCAGCTCATGGTAAATGAAGTTACTAGTTCTTAAGGGCATCACGAAGTCCTGCAGCCCAATCAGTGGTGAGTTTGCATCACCGAAGACACAGACCAAAATGTGATCCTGCAGGTTCAGTGCTGCTTGGTCCTTGTAACTCTAAATTTAAAACAGAACTCTGATAAAACAGCTAATAAGTTGATTTTAGATTTGTTTCTTCAGTTACAGAGACTTAAACCATTTCTTAGCTTTGTAACATCTATGGGTAGAACATGACTATATATAAACCAAAGTATTTCCCCTGAAGTAGCTGGATTCCAAATGTATCTTACAGAAGTGAGAAAAATCATTTATATTGGTATAAAGTAACAAAACTTGAGAACAAAGCGACAACAGCAGCTTCATGCTAGGAGCTTAATAACTGTTTTGTCCTGGTCTTCCCTCCCTCCCCTCCAGGCTAATTGTTCACATTGCTCAAATGAACTAATTAGCCTGGAAAAAATGTAGTACTGGGGAGCGAGTACTGCTTAGCGTGGCTGGCATCTCGGGGCTGGTAGGTGGTATGGGCAAGTCCCCAAAGCAGGCTTGTCAGAGGCACAGCGTCAATGTCCACGTTAACCAGCCAGGAACCGTGGGATGAGTGTATCTGTGCAATGTTCATTCCTTGGCTGCCTTTTTTTCCCAAACAGAAACAAGGGTCTTTGTCAGGGAGAAGTTTCCTGATGAGAGATTAGAATCATAACCAAATTAAATGATTGTCTCTAACTAATTAGATTAGTTTAAATTGAATAATGAAACCTTTAGCTGTATTTAATGTAACATGCCTGAAGTCCAATGATTAGTCTTCTGAATGAAGCTAAACAATTAAAAACACAATCTATTTTATAGCTTATTCTATAGGAACAATTGGAAAAACTATTACTGCTGAACTCTGCTGAGGAAATATGCAATTACGAGATCAACAGGAGCAGGCTGGATAGCGAGTGAGCAGGAGGAACAGGTTAGCCAGCCTGAAGACACTGGGAAGGACCTGGGCCTTCCTTCCAACCCGGGACCAAGAAGCTGACTACCTCTGTCATTTATTACTTTATTGATGAGGTTAAGGAAAAAAATACATATTAATTCTCAAACGTCTATATATTATTAAAATGAAGGTTAAAATTCCCTCAACACATTAAAATCACTTCAGAATGTATACCTCACGTAAAACTCACAGAGAATCATATTTTGGGGTGTGTTTGGATGCCCTGTGCTCTGCATGAACATCCTGGAGGAGCTTTTGTAAGGAATATTATCTAGTTTTCCATGGCTCCCAAACAGAAAGAAATACTGAAGTGTCATGACAAAGCCCATACGAGTATACCTGCGCCTTTAAGCACCTAAATGGGTTTTAAAATATAGTTTCAGAAAACCCAGAGCAGGGTCTGAGAATGTGTCAAGCACCCAGCTCATTCCCAAAAATGCACCTTAGACTCCCAAGCCTTTAAGGGCTTGCCTGTCCCAGAAATACGATTGCAAAGGAAGACGCTGCAAGGGCATGAAGTGCAATAGCTATCATGCACTTATTTTCCTTGTGGACAGTCTTAAACTTCACAGAGAGCCTCTTGCATAGTCTAGCTTAGCTACATAAAAATACAACACAAAAAGTACAATACAAAAGTGGCACATGGGGAATTAGGACACACTAGCAATTGTAAGCCTTTTCCTCATGTAAGCCCGCCTGTAAGATCTTTTCAAAACATTACCCTTCAATTCTCAGAGCCGAGCTTCCAGGACTATTGGGATATTTGCCCATTTGTAATGACTAATCCTATTTTGGAGGTTGCTGGGCAATAGGGTCCTTTTATTTGCTTGGAAGGAAGCTGCAGCATTTCAAGCAGCATGAATTCCAGCCTGCTACAAGTCTCCCAGCTGGCAGAACAGCTTGAACATTCTGTATTTTTGATGAAATCTTTGATCACCTCATTGCAAGATTTGGTTGCCTACTCTCAGCTCTCTGGCAGCTCTGAGCACAACCTGCCATTTCTAGATAGGATTTGTTCTTTTACGGATTAGACACATGAAATAAATAAAACAGCCTTAAAGATATCCGGATCAATAGCGTTAGGGATACAAGGGTATGGAAACACAACATGCAAAATGTAAGAAAGAGACAGATCTCAATCAGACCTCCCCTTGTACATCTGCTGAGATCCTCTCCTGAGACAGGATGCCTACCCTGCTTTAGATGATCATGGAAGGCATTACTGATCCCTTGTTACCTTGGAGATCCTTCCCTGTTCCCAGGTTACCACCTAAATTGTAGCAAATATGTCCATGGAATGAGCCTTCAGCTCCCATCACCCCGACAGAGTCTTTACGTGACCCTAATCAAGATCTTTTATCTGCAACTCACTCCTGAAAAAGGGGGTAATGGGCTCTGCCTCTCTCCTTCAGGGCAGGGTCAGCCAAGAGAATGCAGTTAAACAAACAGTAAACTGGAGAGCTGTGCCCTCCACCCAGATCTGTGCCTGAAGCCCTGGTTTATTCCTAGGAGAACGAGGAAGACACGTGAAAACGCTGAAGGCAATCACCCCACGCCTACCAGAAGAGCCTCCTGCAGCGGAACAGCATCACACCAGTGGAACCTTCCTGTTGGGTCTAAGATGACTCTGCTGTTCTCGCTGTTCTCCTCTCCTCGGACATCCAAACCCCTGCAACAGAGGAAGCAACTTAGCTACAGAACAACTTCTCAGCAGTGGCAGCTACAGTTTATCCAAGTCAAGATAACACCTCCAGCTGCTGCTGAGATGCCCTCTTTATTTACATCATAGCTTTCAGCTCTCTTAGTGGCAAGGAAAAATTACGATGTATGAGTCACAGGGGTTATACAGTGGGGAAATTCCTTTGTCAATGTCAGTTAAGTGGGACAAACATAAGAAAAAATATACTGTAAATAATTTAATTGAATTATGTTATTAGTTGTGATGCTTGTGGCTGTTTGAGCTTGGTCCCTAAGACAATTTTAAGTAAGTTTTTCAGTAGGGACATTCACTGAAGCAACATTATGTAACCATGGTCTTGATTAAGAGCAAGAAGAAGTCAGCAGGAGTTTTTCCCTTGTCTTCAGCAACTTAAATCAGGTCCATATTGCAGGATATTCTTAGAGGCAAATTTCAGATACATAGCTTTGTTTGTGAGCATTGTGCTCGTCCAGGAGCAGCAACAAGACCAAGCGAAACAAAAGCCATTCAATCAGACGCTACTCGGATATCAAGCTGTTGCAAAGGACTGCTGCAGATCAAGAACTGCTGGGGAAAGTCACGTTGAACAACAAAGAGTGATGAGAGAACCGGTGTCTGCCCATGGAAAAGGCCTGCAATCTGCTGGATAAACCATTTGCTCAGCACCACCTCTCCAGCTTTACTGTAGGTAGAATCAGTCCTGAACAGTTGTCTTAGGAACAAAGCTTATTTAATCACCCTGTAACCGAAATAGCAGCGATGTAAGAAACTTGCCAACCAGGATTACGATGTATGCTGAACACAACAGCCTCAGCGAAGCTATATGACCAGACAGGTATTTGGTCCTGGCATTGTTTTTTCTTGTCCAGCTCATACTTATCTTGTCTATGCGGTACCGGGTGAGGTGAGATTAAGAGAGGACAGGGGGAGGGATTTTGCTAGGGGAAGGTGTCATTCATCACAAGGCTTGGAAGGCAGATCCAGCCGTGCCCTGCACAGACCAATTGACGCTGGTGCTAGGGTCAGGACTCCTTACCTGAACAGCAGACCCAACCCAAGCGCCACCTTTCACGTGGACAAGTGGCAGATAATGCCCAGCGAGATGCAAGCTATGCCAGACGGAGGAAGGTGCTGAAAAATCTTTTCTTCAGGCAAGAAAGGGACCAAAGAGGTAGAAGCAGCTTTGTTTGCACTGGCTGCTGCACCACTGCCCAAGAGGATGCAAGAACAACAGGCACTGACAGCTGAGCCTGGGGGAACGGTGGGAACAACTCCACTTTCAGTCCCTGCAGCGTATCTGCAGCCCTGTGCTAACTGCAGGAATTGCATCCATTAGCCACAGGTCTCCTCCTCAGGTAACGAATCTTTAGGCCAGTGATTAAAGAGTATTTTGACAAGTCGGAGACTATCTTCTCACAAGCTTTCTTTACTTGACTCAAATTTACTAATCAATCAATGTATATATCTCTATCATAATAAAGACACCATCTATGTTCACAACCTGTCAGAAATGACATCTTTTCATTCTAATATTATGGGAAATAGATACGCCTTGGAGGAAACACCTGATGGATCCGTAAAGCGGGAGAGAGAGGGAAAAGACAGCAGGAAACCCACTTTATCATATCAGCATCCACCTTGCCAAAGCCCAGCACATTCTGATTTACCAAACCATCCTTTAGTTTAGGGTTTCCTCTGCCACAAACTCTGCAAATTACATGATCCTTACAGAAATCTGATTTTCCTGAGCAACTCGTAAATCATTCTGCACTGGACTCTGAGGAGCTTGAGGATGGGGACACGAGAACTGATAGGGTGTAGTACCATGCAGAGAGACAGGAAGTCTCTGGCTGAGCTACAGTTCCTTACTACAGCTATTAGCAGGTTACCTGGGTCACAAATTGACTGTGCAGAGTGTGCAGCTATCCATGTTTGCTCCCCACGAGTCTAGAAAGAAAGCAGTTGCATCCACATGACGCTGTGCACTGCCATGTCTGTGCTACTGACTTTTTTTCCCCTATCACGTTCTCATTTAAGGCTCTTATCACTTACTTTGCACTGAACAGGGAATCAAAGGAGCACAGGCCCATGTTATCAGAGACCATACAAGCACAGCTGACTTTTGAAAAAGAATTGGGGTACTTTGGGCTTTCCTAAAGATGCGGTCCCAGAGGCTGACCATTTGAAAGCACTGTTCCAGTGTCAGGTGCACAAGCCACTGCTGTTATCAGGCTGTACAGTACTGTACAGATGTACTGAGCAATGGCCCTTCATTAAACTCAGAGAAAAATTTGGTCACTGGAAGCAACCTCCATCCACAACCCTATATATCATCCGAAACAGCAGTTCAGTCCAGCGTAGCAGCCAAACTGAGGCAACTACAACACGGCAAAACATTTCCTTTTTGCCTCTCCCACAGCCATGACCTAATATAAACCAGTCACTCATGTTTCCATGAATCAAAGTAAATAATGTAGCTCACAGCTAGACTAAAAGATGGTCAGACACATCCAAGATGTTTCAGACTTCATCTGAGGACTAACGTAAGTGATGAGCAGTTGTCTATAGTATTAGAAGGCAGGGAGTGGAAGTCCTTTTATCTAATTGTTAGCTGCCAACAACTTCCTGCTGACAAGCTCTCTTTAAGTTCCTTACAACGTCTTTGCAAAGCCCTAAAGCTTTGTTGCATCCCTCACCTGCAGCCTCCTGACATTTCCTCTTCCACTCTTTATCATGGGAGAATGGGCTAAAACGAGCCGTAATATGGTACAGATCGAGGTCTCTGCTCGTTTGGTTTGTCTCCTGTGCTCCAAGTACAGAACAGCAGCAGATCCTCAGGAATCAAAGCTTAGTTCTGTCTCCTAAATTTTGCAGCAAGCAATAAGGGGCGGAAGCCTGCTCACCAAGCACCTCAGGACAAGCAAGGCCTGGAAGAGCTGCACCGCTGGACCTCAGCATCCTGCACACGGGAAATCTGCGAGCTGAAGTCTGCAGGGAGAAGACACCCCCGTGTACCTGCGTGGAGCAGGCAGGTTGCTCCAGCAGCTGCGTTTGGAAAGGCCCCAGCCCACCAGCACAACAGCCCTGACATTCCCCTGTCTCCGTACCGCAGCCACGGGGATGATTTAACACTTGGCATGTGGGCTGTTCGCTTCACATCCCATTTGGGAATCCTCTTATTGTTTCTTGAATCGTTCCCAGATCTGCACATATGTTAACCTTCTCCTTTAGGGAGGAGCGGAGTTTCACACACATACAATGAAAATTGCCTGTGCCTGTGGAGGCTGCTGCAAAGCCCCTTGCTCGCTCCCAGGCCTGCACTATGGGAACATGGCGCGTATCTGGGCTTGGCTTACTCATCATCGTGGATTATATCACTCGAATCACAATGCTTCAAAGTGTTTTCCCTACCTCACAAGGAACTATGAGGCTTAATTAATTAATAGACACAGAGGTATTGCGCGTCATTGCAAAATGATGCAATTTAGAGTATTCCACCCAATAATTAACCAATGTATCGGGCAACGAGTAAAACCAACCTTAAAAATGAGTAGTTAATTTTTTTTTTTAATTACATCCACTGAACCAAATCCTCCCCTAAGCAAAGCAGATGTAATCCCAGTGAAGTCACTGCGGTTGTGCAGAATTCACTGAAGTCAAAATGCTCAGTAGTTACCATTTCCATTGTAGCAATACTTACAGTTTCCCCCCTCAGGTTTAGAGCTGTAAACATGAACAAAGGCAAAACTAAGTTGAACTGAGAAAACACCATGGAAACAACCTGAGGACTTGGACAACACAAAAACCCAAATGCTGAGTCCTAGACTAATAGGCACAGCCCTATGCCTCCACTCCTTGGAGCCAAGATTCTCATATAATTACGGGACCCCAAGTGATGGTACCTTAAGAAGAACTCCTGATATCCATGTGGCAAAGTCTGAGGAGCTGGCAATGCTGGAGAAATTCAGAATGCATCAGGATAACTGCACCGGACTGCCTGAACAGTGGACTGCATGGACTGGTGGGCCTACTTCACCAAAGAATCCTCCGAATGACATGTAAATACAGATATATGTCTTCTGCTTTTGTTATCTGGCCTCCATTTCCGCACTCAGCCTCCACCCAAACCACCTCCCTCAGCTAACACTTTACTGTATAAGGACATATTGTTCGGCCACAGATATAAACCAGGTGTAATAACTCCAGCTCTCTTTCAAATTAATATAGCGCAGTTATTGTGGGGAACCTGGATACTACTACAGGCAGATCTCACGTGTCAGAGCTGTGAGCCATTGTTTCTGACAAAAAACAACAGCCCATTATTCGTAGCGTCCCTTGTGAAATCTTTGCTGAAGTCCCCCTCTTCCCTTCCGAGGTCAGAGGAGGGCTAGATAAAATGCAGCGTCTTCTCCTCGGCTTGAGAGTGAGTGTGCGTGTGCATATTTTTGTTCTTTCACTGCTACTTGGGCTGGGCACGAGTTGGATTTTAAAAACTAAATCCTGATCCTGCTACCCACACACAGAACAGTGGCTTGCTTTGATTCCAGAAGGGCTGTTCAGAGAGTAAGACAGCAGACAGCTTGAGGAAGGGTGGCAAAATTCAGCTCCTAATTATTAGATTAAAGCCTTAAAACAGTTGTCATGTATGAAGGGACAAAGTGGAATTTGGCAAACAGGAAGGGAAAAAACAAATCCTCTCATAATGATAAATAATCTCCGAAGACAACCCTGTCATTTTTTGAGAGCATCTCAACATTTTCCTCTTTTTATTTTTTTGGTCACCGCTTATCAAAATTTGCATGGCTAGTTAGTGGGTTAATTTAATTATGAGCAGCATTTATGAACAGCCTGATGGGGGATCTGCAGAGGGCAATAGAATCTGTTCTTGAATTATGAAATTGCACACACTACACATCTGGAAGCCGTCATGGGACAGATCGCTGCCTTGTAAATGCGTGTTGAGTGTTACAATATTTTACTAAGCACTCCCAATCTGTCAAGGTTTACAGGAGAGTAGAGACTGGGAATATTTGGGATCATTTGTGGCTTAGAGCCATTAGCTACTTCCACCCACTTATTGTGACATTATTAATAGCAAAATAATCTAAAGAGCAGAACTTGGCTTAGTCAAGATCTTAGATAATAGGAGTGATATTCACTAAGGGCCAAAACCAGAGAGCCAGGTCCCAGCTGAATAATAGACTACGCTGGATAGCACTGCCTTGATTTTGGCTGGACTGGTAAATTTGTGTGCACTCTGTTCCTCCGAGGACTTACCTGCAAACCTAGTCTCGCCTTGTCATTTCAGGTTTGTGGCTCATGGTGACACCACTCAGGAAGTAACCAAAGGAAAAAATTCTACAGCATCAGCATGATGTTGCCCATCACTTACTAAGTGCCCTCCTCAGCTGTGGTTAGTGGTAAGAAAAGTGTTATGCACCTAACAATAGACAGAAGAGCTTACACTTTATTAAACCATGGACACAGTAACAAAAGCTATCTGCCAGAATAGAAAAGCATAAGCTGCATTGGCACTGCCAAAGATAAGCAACATCCAAATTCTTCTGGAGTCAGAGACCAGAACGGCCAATTAGCCGCCAAGACCCAAATCATGCAGAAGTCCATTTCTGGTTAGGCACACAGGAATAGATTTCATCCCACGAAATGCAATCCTGCGCTGAGAAAACCAGTACTTGGCCTCCGAAAGAAACTTTGCACCAAGTTTCTTTACCTGCTGGAGTCACAGCTTGACAAGAAGATTTGGAAGACCTCTATCTCCACGGAGCTTTTGGCTCCTTGTTAAGCCATCACATACCTATTTAAATCAAATCCCCACTCAATCATTAAATATGCTTTTTTCTTATGGGTCATTATGATGTGATTTATGACATCGGTGTAATTGTCAGAATTACTGTGGGTAATTAAAATATGAAATGCATTCTGCCAGAGGCTTCAGTCACTCTCAGCACCCTCATTAAAAATCAGGAGCTGACCAAATTATAAATAGACTGGTTTGCACAAGTTCACAGGGAAAGCTAATTATGAAACTTCTCCTTATGCACTCAGAAGACATACTATCAGTCATGCAAATTCTTTAAGTGATTATACGATTGTATAACGTGGAATCGGATTAGTACATACAGGTGGGCGCAACTGCAGTTACCACAATGCTGTACAACTGGACTTTGCACGGTGAATGTGAGTGCCTAAAATCCTCGTTTAAGCTTGATTACAGATGTGGGACAAGCGCCTGGGGAAGAGAGAGAAAGGGTGATATGAAGTATCATACCATACCACTTTGATAGGAAGTATAGAAAAAGGCCGAGGAATACACAGGAAGATGGAGGTTGCAAAGGATAAGGCTCTCTGGTCTATAATGCTAAGGCTGAGAGAAACAGGAGAGGCCCACAAACAGAACGGAAGAGAGCTTCAGAAAGAAGCTGCAATAATCTTTTGATTAGCTGGTTAAATTCATAAAACAATTGGCGCCTGTCTAAAATCACAGAGAATTTAGATGCCAAATGCAGTGAGGATGAATACGAACTGAAGAAAAATTCTAGGTACAAGAAAAGGTCTCAGTCCTTGCCCTTGTCTAGTATTCTGAATAATTTACTCTCCAGGAGGAAAGGAAAAAAAAAAGAAAACAATACAAAACAACAACAAAAAAAAACTAGAGGCCTATATATAAAATTAAGCTGAAATTCAGTCAAGAAGTAAATCACTGAGGAAAGACTGCTATTCAGATCGGTCACAACACCTCTGGTGGCTTAAAGCCAAAATGGAGTATGATTTTGCTTATTAAGACTTTTGTTAAAAAACATGGAACCTATCCTTCAATGCCAGCAAACAGACTTAGTTTTCATACAAAGAGACAACAAGCCTGTACAAAACAAGTCTGGGCAGATTTTGAACACCATGGAAGCTAAGTTTTCTGTGTCAAGCCGACGCTAAAATATCTGATCCATCGCACTGATTCTCAAGTTGCAAGTTTCAGTGAAGATGAGAAAGACCTCATTGTTCCATGAGCAAGATTCAGCCGGTCTGCACTGACAGAACAATTTATTAAGGTGCTTTAAGATTCATTTGGACCAGGAAGAGTCATGTTTAAAAAATAATGCTGATTTATATTCTGTGTACCTGCGCAAGATTCTGGGGGCTGGAGATTTGAAGAGAGAAACCTTGGGGGAAAGTAGACATGGATGATGTCTCCTACCTGAATTTTCTAACCCAGACAAACCTGATGAAGTGCAGGTGTATTTCTCAGCTTATCACGTGGAACTATCACTCCATCCAGCCTGTCACCCTGACTCTCACAAGGACTCCTCGAAAACACACAACAAAAACATGGGACTTCCCAGAAGAATAAAAAGTGGAATGGAAAATATTCTCTCTTTTTCCTAGAGGAGCTCCCTGCTTGACATCAGTTCACAAACTTCCAATGCCCGAAGTATCTGTCCATCTTCTTCCTCTTGCATCCCAAACTACAGCAGTGCCATCTGTGTAGTTCAGGAGGGACTCGTTTTAGTATTCCACCCCTGAAGCGTTCGAGAGGCATCCATATTTTTCCATGTTTCTATAAACCCTCTGAGGTCTGGCTATCACTGAAACACCCCCTCCGCATCTTTCCCATTCTAGCAATAAAAGTAAATCCAAAGGAATGTGAAACTTGTCTAACATGTAAGGTTTTTTGCTATGCCAACAGACTGCTAAATTTTCCACTGAGCCCCCACCCCGTAGCGTAAATACCAGGTAGTGATCAAAAGCACAATGTGCCTGCTGACAAAAGGGATCTTGCTCACTGTAACAACACTTTCTCCACCTCTATCTATCTCCTTTTTCTTGAGAACACAGTTTTACACTTGTCCTTCATACAAATAACCCGAGGGTGGGAATTATTCAGAAGGCTCGTGTTTGACACCCCATCTGTTCATTTCTGACAGCGATATATAATGTAAGGCTATAAAAACTTGAAAAATAATGCAACATAAAAAGGGATTGACTCGGCTCCAAGAGGCCATAAACGGTAACAAATACCATTGTATGATTTATTTCATGCTGTAATCTTTACAGTAAGTCATCTTTCAGACATTTCCTTGTGACAGGTTTTAATAATATTAATGCCCAGAGCAATCCAAATCATCGCCAATAGACATATTTATCAAGCTGCCAATCCAAGTAAATGAAATTCTATAAGCAATAATGTAACATGTTTAAAGGAAGCTAATAAAACAAGTCAGGAGAGAAATATTACTGCAAAGTATTCTCTCTCTAATCCAGCCCTGGATTTTATACAGCCAAAATGCAAATCTTTCCCTCCGTGATTTATCGCTCCAAAAATACCAATGACCTTTTTGGGAGCTCTTGCACGGCCCTTCTCACACATTTATAAAGATTGCGATGCGTTCTGCCAGATGAGCTGGGCTGGAGTGCTCAGCATTGCTGCTTTGTTTTGCCCTACCTTTGGATTGGGAAGCAATGGGTAGCATCAGAGAAGGATCTTAAGTCTTCAAAATTTATTAAAGACTGACAAGCCCTAACATAGGCTTGGCACCTCAGCAGGTATTTATTAGCAATTATCCAGGCACTAGATAAATTACAATTAAAAGGGAGCTAAAACTTGGTCTTTAACCTGGTTTCCCCTTTCATCTAATTTAGTTTTTATTAATCCTTTGCTTGGCTGAGGTTACTCTATACCAGGACAAAAGGGAAGAAGCCATTGCAGAGCCGTGTACACACAGACCCTCGCTCACAAACATTCTCTTACGCCTCACCAGAAACTTAGCAGAAATGAAAAACAAGAATCAACAATTCAGCAAAACATACACCATTAAATTTGTCGTGCCTTAGGCAAGAATGTGTGGAAAACCATGGCTAGTAAAGCAAGTGTATCGATGCAGGGCCTCAGAAGTGCTTGAAGAATCCTAACAGGCCTTCACGAATTCAGTTCTGGCCGAGCTTCACAGTTCTCCGGTAATTTTTGTTTGCTTGGTTTGTTTTTTTGGGGGGAGGGAGAGTGTTGGGTTGTGACTTTTTAATGGCACTAATTAAGTTATTTCCTGGGATATCAAGATCTTATTTTCAATTAAAAAATAAAATGCACGAGCCTAGTGCGTGCAGTACAAAGGCAGATATCTTTCATTAAAATAGCCTAGAACACCACAAATATTGGCAAGACCTGAACAAAACGTGCTTTGAGTCTTAGAATAGGCCACGTGCAATTCTTTCCCACTATACTTCATCACATTTCCCTGAATTATGGTTTGATTAACTTCATTGATTAGCCTATATGCAAATTTTGTCTTAAACTTAGATGCCAGATTCCTTTTTTTTTAATACAGAAATTAAGTATTGAGCTGGCTAAATATTCCAACACAGGCATTTTCAAAGGAGGCCATAACAGGACAAGCTGGTGAGTACCCAAGACATTCTGAAAGCATTGCCTGCGGCATGCAGTGGAAATAATCCCCACTGTATGTCCAGACATCCCAGGAAACTAGACTTGTGTTAAAGTGCCTGTCTTCCCTGGATTAGATTACAGTTTGCCATCCTAAATCAAACAGAGCAGAGATTTGAGCCTGGAGCTCCCCTTGGCCACTGTCCGAACTGTCCTAACTTAGACAGAAAAGGTCAGTGTTAGCTTTTCTATGAGCAGAACACCCCAAGTGGAAAACCTCAGCTTAACCTGAAAATGGGCAATTGTATCCAATTCTATTTCTGGTTTAAATAATAATAAAAAAAAGATTTGGGATTGATCTGAGATCTCCAGTGTTATGAGGAGTCCGCCCCAAACAGCCGTATTCTGCATTGTGAGGTTTCCTCTATGACTTTCGATACCTCATTTCACCCTTTCCTACTTCCCTTTGCTGCTCTTTAAGGCAAAAACTCCTTTTACCATGTGTGTATACAGTATCGAGCCTAACAGGGTTCTAGTCCCAGTAGAAGCCTCAAGGCATAGCTATAATACAAATAATAAATACTGCAACTAATAACAACAGCACGGTAAAATGCCCTCCCAGGGGAGGCACTGGAAGACCAGTCCCTGGTGCCATTTAAAACTAAACACCAGAAAACATACCTGCCCTGACTGGAGAGAATATAGTGTCTTCTTGATATGGTGATCAGGGAGAAGCTTGATGGGGATGGGAACAATTATTTATCTGCACATTTGGCCATTTCTTTAGGGGATTTCAGAATATCTCTTAGCAACATTTTGTTCCTCACTGCTAAGCAGCAGCAGAGATCTCGGGGAAAATAAATAAATAAATAAGAACTGTATAATCCCCAAGGTGTAATCCCAGAGTATGGAAACTCACTTCACTTAAATACCTCCCTCTGGCATAATTGACTTTTCATGCGCATGTTAATAATGGTATTTCAGCAGGTTGTGAGGGCTTGTTCTTCTCCCCTCTCCCTCCCCTCCTTTGGTAAATCATGTTATTGGGCATGAGGAGGGGGTGGGCCATATTATAAATCTAATTATGTTTTCATTTATATTTAACAAGTCAGCACAATCTGCTCGTATGTGTGTATGTATTTACCATGCAGCCCCAATATTTACAGCTGACCTAATTGGTTGTAGGACAGCCGCACTGAGCAGCGTTTTATTGTCCTGATACCATGCTTGTGCTGGGGACAGCTGCTAAGATGCAAAGCTCTCCAGGGGACACCTTACAGTCCTTGCCATACTGACATTTGCCTTTGCTGCTGAAGCACAAGATAGGATTTTGCAGGGAGGGGAATCGTTATTTATTAAGCCTCTTCAGTTCTACAGTGGCTGCAAATTGCTCACAAGCAGAAATGAGGCAAGAAATACTAGTTGGGGCATCTCTTCCCCTACCAGGTTCCTGTTTACTCCCTGCAAATTCTAGTATGACACTGTTTGCCAATATGTCCCGTCACCCTCTCTAGCGGATGTTTGGAAGAGTGTAACAGCTTGTTATTACTGACAGCTCGGTTCCAGACCATGATACCCTTCCTTATGCTGAATATAGCAGCTCAGGTTATGAGGAGTCCCAGTGCAAGTCAACTGGACTGCTCAGCAAATTAAGCACGCTGTAGTTAAAAATATTGCAATTCACACCTTGGCTTAGGCAGTAGACGACCGTGCTCTGCCACCAGTTTGTGAACCCTGCTGGGAAATCAGATCCCTCCAGCCAGGAGGAATTTAGATGGCCTAGAAAAGACTGCTCTAGCATGCATTACTGACGCTAGAGAAAAATGCTGTAGGGTGAGATTTCTCTTGGATCGCCACCTGGCTTTAGAGCAAACATCTTTTCGGGTATACCAGTTTGTTGCTCTCCCATGTTGCTGCCATCACCACGCTGTAATTAAGCACCTGAGGAATGAGCAAAACTCAGTGTTGGCTATTTGTGTTCCTACCTTCAGCTGCTCTTGCCTCCACTCTGCCCTCTCAGAAGCAGCAGAATAAAATGTGATCACGATCCTGCTATTATTTAGCTTCTGTCTAGAAGGCAGTAATCACTTTCATGAGGTGTACCAGTTCCACCCTTCACCTTTCCCTTGTACCTTTACATTAGTATCAGTTCACAGCACCTCGTGTATGCTTACAGGCTTTGAGCCTGCCGTAGGGTATGAGCTGACGTGCTGAGGATTTGGATACACAGACACAAGTTGTGCTTTCTAGACATTTCAATTAATCAAGATAGGGGCAAGCCATAAACCATCCACTTCAACCACTAACAGTAGCAGAAGAATTAGGAAACAGGCTGTTGCCACTTTCCACACAGATTCTCAATAAGAAAGTGCAGGAAATGCCTGCTCAGCACACACACAGCTTTACATTTCTTACCCATCAACAAATCTGGGAGGTGGAGGGACGATAAGGGACCTTGACTTTGCAGGCTCTCCGTGTGAAACAAGCGATTCGCTACGTAATTTCAGTATCTCTGAAAAAAAGGCAATGAAACAAAATCGGCTTCCTTTTGTATAGCCCTCAGTTGTACTTAGACTGTGTCTGCAAACGGCCACTATACCATTTTGAGGATTCTGCAGGAGCTTCAGAAACACTAGAAAAAGGAGCGCTGAGTTCGTTATTCATGCAACTGCTCCAAAATATAGCACAGCATTATAAAATAGCAATGCCATCTTGTATGTGTAAAACGGTCCTAAACATGGTGAACGCCACATACATAACGCACCGTTTCATTCCTAAGGGGGCTCCTTTTCTTTGTGAGGCTCTTTTGTCGGAATCCAGAAGCTGAATTTCACCCAAACTGTTGCAGTTTTCCCCCAGAAGCGAAGGAAACCTTTGTCACCGCTTCGGGAAGGAAGCACACCCTCACCAGACTGCCAACACACAATTGTGCGACCCCCTAAGACCCTTGTTCTCACTTTGCATGGGAAAGAACGGGTTCTTGACTAGAATCGCATCTGCCATGAGAGAAGGGGGTCCCAGTGCCAGTCCTGAAGAGAAAGGGTGAGGGTTTCTGGGCCAGTCCTGTAGGGAGGGGAAGGCCAGAGGTGCAGGGATGTGCCGGGCCTGTCCCTGAAGGGTGGTGCTCTAAGTGCTCTACGAAAACACCGGAAGGAAAAAAACTCTCCACAGAAGGTAGGCAGAGTTCGTTATTGGTACTTGCACTGTCCTCATACTTGTCATAAGTGACTTGCAATTTTTCATTACTCTATTCTCTTATTATCTCTGAGAGTCAAACCAGTTTTAGCTGCCTTGATTTCCCATCAGGAAACCGAAATTCAGAAAGGGTAAGTGGCCTAAAGTCCCAGATTGACTCCGACGAAACGGATCAAGAAAATGAGCTTAAGCTTCCCAAATCCTAAAGTAGCAATTTAACAGCTGGAACATCTTTTCTCTGACATTTGATCTAGTCTTTTCTGGGCCATAATCTGAGGTCATGGGCCATTAAGCCCAGCATTATAACACCAGGCAGTGATTTGAGGATGTACAGCAGCACCCTCCGAGATTTTTAAGCACACCAGAGCCTACCTGCATCTCCTGCTTTTCTCAGTGATGTAGCAAGTTCAGGATGCGTGCTGCTATTCCCCACACTCCCCTGGTCCATATCTACGTTGCTAATCTGCATTCCTCCCCTTATCAGCATTTGACAGGAGGCACAGCAAAGCCCTCCATGTCACATGTGTCCAAACATGTCCAACCCATACAGCTGGGGAAGGAGAGGTTGGACTGGAAGAACATTCAGACACACATATCTCTTTATCTCACAAACTGACAGGCGAACCCTCACATACCCTTAACTTCCTTGTTAGGCTGCAACTACTGCCAAACCGTACCAACCCAGATGGAGCAGCGAGGGATTCTAAACATACCCCTGGCAGACAAAGGGACATCTCTCTGAATAGGTGATTTGTCAGCCTTAAGCTGTAATTGCTCTGCACAGGTGTGCTAAAAGCAGGTGCAGTTAGCCTTGGTAACAGGATAGCTCTTTCTACAGCCCTGTGTTCAATGGAGTGGGAGTTGGATGGGTAGAGGGAGCTCTCTGAGGATGCCACATGCCACTCAATTAATCGCTTTAGGTCAAGCTTAATGAAGTATCATAAGCCAACTCAGAGAATGAAAACTCGTAACTGCCTGTCTTACACAGGCACAAATAAGTAGCTGAGAAAATGCTCTTACAGTCTTCTAAAACAAGATACTCGGCCATCTCTATAGGGCTAGGTTCAGTCCCAGCCTTTAGCACAGATGTTAACGTGAACAACCTGTGCACAGCCTGGCTGCCCAGAGCAGCTCTGACGTGCTGCAGACCAGGGAGAAAAGCCCTCAGTTACTGCCACTGCCTGACCAGGCCCTGAAGGGGAGTGGGGTATCACTGCCTCAAGAAGCTTTATGGCCTCCTAATACATAGCTAGTGATTAAAAAAAAAAAATAAAAAGTAGCTATAATAACAATAGCTTTTGGTCAAGTTTGGATGGTAAAGGAAAGAAGCCTTTGTTTTATTTTAACTTACTGCCCTGTAGGAAGCCATTTACACTTTTAAAATAGCAATAGTAGCTCCTTTGACTAAAGTTCACACTCCGAGGCTCCTGTATTAGTTTTCTATCCAGGACAATTAACTTGATCTTCACTGTCTAAATGAGGAGGAATGAACCAAAGTGCCTACAGTTAAGCTCTGATATGTCCTAGGGGAATATATATCCTAGGGGAAACCGATGGCAAGGCCCTACGGCTGGCAAAGCTCCTGATCCACCTCAGGCACCCACCGTCTCTGCTGTGTCTCTGGTGCACAACTGCAGATTTGCAAACAAGGGCTTTTTATTAATATACATTTATACTGGAACACAATCTTGTCCTTTTAAAAAAATCTAAGATTGCCTAGGAAACCAGAAGAAAACCAGCCAGGTAGAGAGCTCCCACAGTGTCAATGTCTTTCTATTTGTTTGAGAATGACTTTTATTAAGGTGCCTTTGCCACTTATAGAAGTCCCTTTTCTGGAAGGTAGCTGGCTTTCAGGGACCTTAGTTGCTTCTATGTTGATAAGTGCGTGGGACCGAAAATGAGCTCCAGCTTCCCTTCCTACGTGACATTACTACATGGAGCCCTCCAGGTGTCAGTATGTTTGTGCTTGTTCACTCAGCCTGGTTGAGCACAGTGTGAATAAGTTTTGCCTTTATCTCAACCATCTGCAGTTCAGGCGTGTTTTCTAATTGGGCTTGGCTGCCATCTGCTGTTTAAACAATTTGCAAGTGTTTGAAATAAGTAGGCATGCATGTGTATATTCATATTTAACAGAAAGCTCCTTCTCAACTCTTTAAAGCAAAGCACCATCTCCGTGGAGGGCAGACACTAGCAGAGCAGCTCCCAGGAGTGCAGAAGCAATGTGCATTTTGATCTTAAATGCATAATAAAAATGTGGCAAGTTTCACTTTGGTGCAGTTAGACATAGACATAGACAGAGAGGCTAAGTTTTCTGTCAAAGAAGAAAAAGTAAACCAAAATACAAACAAAAAAACCAACTCTTTGAAAATGGAGTTTGAGGTGAATAAGTAGTATGTTGCTCTGCTTTGGTTTAACATTATCATAATTGATCTGTTCTCTCCTTTCAGCTAAACACCATTAAATGTTGTCATATACCTTGTACAACCCCCAGAACATTTTTCTGACTTCTTATTTAACATTTCTTATTCTCACAATGACAAAGACCTAGACAGACTTTGTCAGTGAATCTTGATCAAGAATCCAGTACAAACTGGACACAAAAAACCTTGATATGTCCAGCTGTACCTTTTGCTTCAGTTATACCAATGCTACTTTAATAAGTAACAATAAGACTGCTTTGGTCTCTGCAGTTAAAAAGCAGTGTTCTGTGATAAACCTGTTCGTAAGCAGGGTAAAAATCTTGAACAAGGCATATACTTTCCTAATCTTTTTTAGCAAAACAGCTTTGACTCCTAAAGAAAAGCACAATGAAGCTTTTCAAGTACAATCATAATCCATAAGATTTATCAGTATCATCAGAAAGATCCCTATTTTATCAGAGGATGATGTTCCAACCCATTCTTATTATTAATAACCTTATTTATGACAAATAATTAATATATATACAATTATCAGCTACTGATTCAGCCTTTTTTTTTTTAATGAGAAACTGTTGTTTTTTTTTTAAATTTACCTGAGAAAGATTTGGAGCGAAGTCTTTTACAATGACATTTTTTAATCTGCTCTGGATCTTGTACATCACTGTGACAGGCTTTACAATAGAACTGTGCCCTACAAAACAGAAGCTAGTTAGGTAAAATTATGTTTAACATAATGTTATGTTAACATAATATTATGTTTATCAGACAACAAATGCACTCGTCTGCTCTTCTTTTTATATTTTAGACCTTTTTTTTAAAAAAAAAAAAAAAAAAAAAAACAGTAATAGAGAATCTTACTTTTTGACTTCTGCAAGGGAATGAGCAATAAAAAAGCCCACTGTATTCCGATGAAGTTTTATCCGTGCAGACGGGTTGATCAAGATAGTGCTGTATTGGGAAAACATCAAGAAAGCAATCACGGTTTGTCTATCAGGTGACATTTCTCACGTGCGTTGTGAGAATTCAGACTACGTGATTGTAACAGTTCCCTCCCACCTCAAAATTTTACATGAATCCCCTTTGTTAGAACTTCTGTGACCTACAAGAGAGATACGAGACATGAAAAAATTTAACTGCTGCATTTTCAATGGCATAAAGATAATTTTCCATGGAAACAGGTGGAGGAGCTGTGTGAGAGCAGGGATTCAAACCACACAAGTCTTTTTGTTAGGATTTTTGCAGTTTATTCAATTCAGAGATTCTTGATTGGTGTTTTTTTAATTAATGTTTTAATTTGATAAATTTTAAGCTTCATAGGAAATGGGTACTCTGATTTCCACCACATTACTTTGAAAATGTTTAATGTAATAAAGCCATTAATGGTCTACTGCAGTCTGAACGGGCCAGGTATTTCCATTTCTCCATGGAGTCACTGAAGAACCTAAATACTCACAGTTAAAATACAAGTTTGGTGTAAATGAAGCTACAGAGATGAGCAGGGTTTGATACATCTGCTCTAGAGCTGAACAAGCAAGGTATAAACAGAGGGGGAAACTTTCTTTCCTAACGGATCCCCCTTCTACATGCAGGGTGAATATCCCTGCTGGGCTGCTGTAAACGCAGCTATGTTGAATCCCCTGCAACATCATTAAATTTACCACTTTTCTCTGTGTAGACCACTCAAGGCACCAGCTCAGTCCAAACTCCTATTGCCTTCAACCCAGTTTTAATAAATATTGGCAGTGTGAATGGAAGAGGGAAAGGTGACAAGGTTGTTAACAATTTCCTTTCCTGTGAAGTCCTACACTCAGCTCCTCCAGATTAATGGCTCAGAGGACAAACAAAATATGAATTATGAGAAATATTAAGTTACTACAATTATATATAGATAACATAGATATTGTAGCAACATCTAGGTGTCCCCATTTTAGAAGAAGCATCCCTTCTGTGCCAACTGTTTTGTAAAGAAAGCAAAAATACAGTCTGTATCTCAAAGAGCACACAGTTTCCTTTTCCCTCTTGTATTTACTTTGCATCATTCTATTATCATCCCGACAACGTATGAACTCGAGGAACAATAGATTTGTAGTGGCCTGCTTTCCATTAGTGCTAAACAACTACAACATGCACCGACTTCTTTCAGGGTAGGGTTCATTCAGCACTTCTGGAAGAGAACCCCTACGTATTCCTCACAGCAGCGTTTCCCCACACTCCTTTGTTTTCAGAGCTGCTATTCTAGTTTGGTCAAGACAGCCATTTCCTTTATAAAAGTGGAAAGAGTAATAATTGCACTCAATAGTCTGCATTTTCTGGATGATTTCTCAAGCTTTTTAAAGATCTATGGCACTCATTTATTCCCCTTTCTGAACTAGTTCCAGCTTCCCCATTAGGATGTCTTGTATTTCATCATTAGAACAGACAGAGAGTGTTATCTGGCCCAGGACCAGATCAGCTTCAGACAGCAAAAGCTCTGCTGCCAGCATTGACAAATTATCCCTTTATGACAATGCTTTTTAGCATTTAGGAGCTAAACTCGTGGTTAAAAAAAGGTGGCGTTTCCATTACCAGTGAAAATAAATATGCTTGATTTGCCCCAAATCAAAGCAAGATCTATGCTGCCTTTGTGGAATGGAAGGTGAGAATGGTGGCCCATCCTCCATCCCTTCCTTGATTATCTGTGAGAAGAAAGGAGGCAGAAAAGATTGTTGTGTATGGTAAAAATCACTCCGGCAGTTAAGCAACCAAGAATAACATCTTGATCCTGTCTCCTAAATACCGTGCATAGGAAAACAAGAGGTACGTAAAATCTGTGCAGATCTGAGGGCAAATCTGAGTTATTTGGATATCATTAGTTTGGAACTAATTGACTTCTAACTAGAAGAGAAGTCTTACAGACAATTACCTCTCTCCTCGACTGCCAAATTTGAGTTCAATTCCCAGGAGGACAAGATTTAGTTTTACAAAGCACAACCTGGGGAAAGAGAGCAAGTCAGTCACAGTATCTGTACTGTGGACAGACATCTGGGAGGAAATAGCAGAAAAACATCCACATCTGTACCACATACCGACAAACCTCTATAAAAGTCATGTCTGCAAAATCGTTGGAGAGCTGAAAAGTCATTACTTTGTAGTCTTTGTCTCCCAGAAGCATCTTGTCCTGCAGATATTTTCTCTTTGTCTAAAAGCATCAACCATAAAGATGATAAATTTATTCAAAGGCAAAGCAAGTAGGATGCGTAACCTAACACTGGGAAAATACTCTAACACCACATGATATTAGTTACTGAAAGCAGAATGACAGTACCAGAGTTGAAAAACATCAGACCAGGGAATGTCTTAACTCTTCTGGACACTTCCAATTCATTATCATTGAAGAACAGGTGTCATTACTGCAAGAAATTATGCTACATGGAAATTTTATGACTGCAAAGTACTGGGAGTCCATTATTTGAGGAAAGTTAGATCTTAATTGCAGTAAGATTAACCTGTCTCCCTAGTTAGTCTGGTCTTGTGTTAAGTTTTATCAATCATAAATATAGGAGAGGTGAGATTATTGTTGAATTGGTTTGTTTGTTTTGATTTGTTGTTCTTTAAAAAAAGCTATGACTAAGGAAGGGTTTGCATCCAGGTAGTTCGAGCAGCAAAACATTTTGCTGCTTACAGCTGGTTCTGGTTTTATACTGCTACTCATTACCTGACAGTATATACCATTCTCTTGGCATATGAATGCCTTCCACATAAAACTATTTAATAGGCTGTTAAAATGTGTAAAAAAGTTTTGCTTCCCAAACAAAAATTATTTAATGAAATTCTTAATTGAAAAAAGCCTCCTGTCAAAAATTTGCTGAGTTCTCATAGTATGCTTTTAAAAACTTAAAACATCAGTTTTGCTAGCTTTTTCATGTCTCAGTGAAACATTTGGACTTGAATGAAACAGCTTGCCTACGCAAAAACACTTTGTCTGCAAAGCAGCCCCAGTTCTATATAAAACTTCTGTATTTGTTTCACCTGAAATCTATATAGTTTGCCTGAATCAATTTGTGAACAGCCCCTGAATATAGAAAAAGCCATCAACTATTTTTTTGTGTGTGCTGGAGATCAATGTGAAGTATCACATACAGCCACTAGGTGATAGCAGAAGCACATCCACAGCAGGACTAGCAAATCTGTGACTTCTTCAGGCAACTACATGCCAAACACTTCTGTCTTCTTGTTTTTATTACATTTTCTGGTATTGATGTGGAAATTTCTGAGCAACTTCTATGTACCATAAATTTAATATACAGCTTATCAGTTTTGTGTTGTAGTAGGTAATGAAAATACAGGTAAAAGGAGGAAAAATTTGGATCACCTCCCCTGCAGACAGATGACAGAATTTCTAATTGTCAGTTCAGTTTCAGTTAAAGTCTGTTGAGACCCAAAGCAAGACTGAAGCAATTCAGAAACCTCTGACTGTTCTTGTGCAAATTATGCCATAAGAACCAGCCAAAGAAACTGTTAAGCCTAAAATGGTACTGAAGAAAGGCATCCTATTAACTGGAAAGGGTATGCTGGACTGATTTTTCAGCCCATTTTGGGGGGCGTCAAGCAGAAGTGATTCTGATGAAGTGCTTTAGGAAGAGATTCAATTTACAAATGCCACACAATGGGATCGTGTGCAGAAGCCAGATAAGCTAACAGGCTCCACACTGTGCAGTAACCAAAACTGATTTACTGGGTTCTCTCAGGGTAGTGGAGCACTAGCACCACATTACAGCTTTTGAAAATAGAGCAACACACAAGGAGTTTCCATAGGTCACCTAATTACAGCAGCACGGCTTGCTATACAATGTCCTTTGCCTTGGCACCTATTTGCACACTCAATTGTAAAATATATCTTTAGGCTCTTCTGACTCAGCATGTTCTAGAGCATTCCTTTCACCTCTTGTGCTGAATTCAAGTATCATATTAGAAATAGCTTCTTTGGTTCTCTTACCTTCTCTGCCAAGCTAAATCCTAACATAAGATAAATTTCAAAAGACCTGGCTGCAGTTTCTACTCAAGAGTCAGGCACCTATATCAGAGAAGACCCCACTGGGCTATATTTACATTATTCGGATAAGCAAAGGACGTACCTCAGTGTTCTCTTTCCCAATGAATAAACTGGTTAGGAGAGTAGACAAACCAGGAACTAGGCAGCTTTGTGCTATAAAGCCTAACTTCAGTTCAGCAAGACAGATGATGTTGTCTCCCCTCTTCCAGTCCCAGTTGGGTATGTTCGGCAGGTGAACCTGTTTCAGAGTAGGAAAGTGCTTACAGGTCAGCAGAGAGAAAGGCAGGGCCACAACGTTTGTGCAACATGATGATTCTTGTCTTTCTTGCCTTCATCATTCTATTATTTGAAAATCTTCACTGGAATACACTAACAGGTAGCTAAGCAGACTTCTGACTTTGAATGTTCTTTTGGTTTTGTTTTTACTTTAAATGTTTAATATGCATTTGCTGACAACATTGACAAAACCCAAAAGCTGTTAGTGTTTTAGTAATGTTAAAAGATATTATAGCTAGGTTAGTACCTGGATGAGTAAGAGACACTGCATAAAACTTCTGCCTTTTACAAAGAAAGGATCTTTGATTCCAAAAAGGCCAGAATTTCAACTGTGACAACCCACTCGAGATAGACAGACAATTGAGATACCTTGTTACGAGACTGAATTATCTGTAAAATGACTCTGGTGTTGGGGTAGTGATTCTTGATTGACAGCACTCTGTATGAAAGATATAATTTCTGATTAATATGCTTGGTTCTTGCTACAGTCTCTCATTTGTCAAGTCCAGCTAGCTTTCTCCAGCAGACAGCAATTTGAGAGTGGTAACAAAGAATGGCGTATGACCCAAAGCCTGTACCCGAGCTCCTCTACACTCTAAGCATATCCACGTCCACTGTTTGGAGAGGAAAGCAGTCACCATCAAAAGATTGTAAGATAATAGCATATGGCTTTGATACAGGATGAAGAATTGTACCTGTACCCTACTACAACTCCAGAGCTAAGAGAAACAACAATAATTATTATTTGCTTTGAAAATTCTACCTGTAAACTCCATTCATAAAGTACACACAGTCTTCAGTAGACACCCTACAAATAGAAAGTGAAGATAATCCAATTTGGAACTTGAACTTGTGGACTGATTTGGGTGGAGAATACCATGCCAAGCCATCACATTCACACAATCCAGCAGTACCGAGAGTCCCCAGTTCAAGTCAGACCAGTACAAAAACGCTTAGAATATGAGACCTGACAGCCAAGCTGTACCAGACGGTAGTGCTTAACTCTCTCCAGTGTAAAGCACAGAGACTCTGACTGCTGATATTCAGGACAGTAAAGAAAATAATTACAATGCATTTAACAACATTATATTCTGTAGAGAGCTGCAAGGCTGCACAGCTGCTACCTGTCTCAGTCCTTCAAAGCATCTGATAAAATCATGGCAGAAAGCAGTCAGTTGGCTTTCAGGGTTCTCCTGAAAGAAAAAACGTGACAGGACAAATATGCTCCCCTGCCAGCTCCGCTATCTGTGTCACTGTTAATATCAATCAGATAAAGAATGAAAGCACTGGAGAATCTCATCCTACCTCATGATATTGCAAGTATCTTCAGTATAGGGCTGTGGAGAGCAAACATCTGCTAGAATGAGACAAGCGTTTGCAGACTCCATCTGTATCCCAGGAGAAGAAAAGTTAAATCCGGGTTTAATCCCATATGAAGTACAACAATCTCTATCGGTGAGCTGATTTAGTGGCATGTGTCTTTAGTTAAAAACTTGCATAAGGTCATCATGATCCTATTACTTTGGAGTTGTACATATGCCTGAATGTTTCAGCAATGACACAGCTCCAATCAAACGTACAGTACGTAATTCATATTTCTATTTTCAAAGTGCTGGAACCCACTAAATTTATGATTTCTTGAGCTAACATCTTCCTAGAAGAGGTTACAAAAAACAGGCAGCAGCGCTATAATCTTCCCCAGCCAAGTCCAGCCAAAGCACTTTTCAAGGGTCAAAACTTGGTCACGTCAGAGGAGCTCTGTCTCTGCCATCTAATTAATATTTGGGCAGTACAGTGAAGTTGTTAACAAAAAAATAATTTCATTTATGGCAGAGCTTTTATAGTCTTCTGGGAACTGGATGGAGATCTACCAAAGCATTTCAAATACGATACTAACAAGTAGAAGCCTCAGTAGAGTTAAAGCCAATGGTGTTTTTTGTTTTATTTTGTTTTTCCTTTAATTCAGGTTCATTCCTTTTGCTGCTACTGGAATATTTTACTGAGTCCTCGGTATTCCAGAACACAAGGTCTACGTCTCTTCTTTCCCGGACGTTCATGAATGAGACTCAAACACAATGCATGCATGAAAGAAAGGTAACGAAGGGCTATTCCAATAATTTAAATACTATTTCCAGAAATGCTGTTCCCCACAACACTCCTCTTTTAAAACCAGTTGATCAGTCTTTGCCCTTTTTTTTTCTCCTGCTTCAGTGCTTGAAAAATGTATAGTCTGACAAGTCTGTTATGCCCGACCTCGGCATTTTCAGTTCCCACAAGTGTTATATTGGTATGCAAAAGGTACCAATAAAATAAATGGAGCAGCTTGAAGTGCAAATCACAACATGAATTAAGTAAATGCAGCTGATGTATCCTTTCATAAGGCATGAGATTTTCACAAGACTGACTTATCTACAAGAAAGGGCAAAAGATAAATAAGTTCTTACCCCAACTCTCTTCAGATCTCCAGAGTTTAGTGCAGAGCCATAAAAGAAAGTCGTGTAGGCTGAATAGCATTTGAACACAGCTTCCAGCTCAAGACTAGGAAGAGACCTATGCAGTATAAACAAGAAGAAAAAAAAAATCCATCAATCTCTCATAATTATATTCTCTCCAATTCTCCATTTCTCAGTGAAGCTATTTGCTGTAACTACTTACAGCTTAAGAAAGAGCTACAGGGATTTTGGCAGCTCAGCTAAAGTACATAGTTTAGATTTTAATGAAAACAAGCTTTTATAACACTTAACAGTCATGGAAATGTTTCCTGGATTTTTCCTGTCTTCTGCTATTGTCGTTAATTTTTCATGAGTGTCATTCCACAACCATCCATGCAACTGCAATTCTCCAGCTCACTGCTGCTCCACAAGAGTCAGGAAGTGACACTTCCTATGGCTTAGTTCTGCCTTCCCTGTTCAAATGGAACTGCTGAACTTCAACTTTCTCTCCGCTGTTATTTTCCTATCCAACATACACAAACTAGATTTCACCCAGTAACTTATGTAACATTTTCTTCTATACTGCATTTTAAAACTCACGTAAAGGTATTTGTACGCTGACCTCAGTAACGAAGCAGGCACTGAAGGAAGGTATGGGTACTGCTGACTTAAAGACAGGAAAAATCCACCTATTCCCTAAACGGTTTGTTTCAGTGATTATGAATCACTTTTCACTCTTGAAAATGCATGCCTTTTTTCTTACTTGAGTTTGCTCAGTTTTGAACTCTAATCATTAGTTTTTATTATGCCTCTCTCTTCTAGATTAAAGAAGATGCTCATACTAGCTGTGAAGCTACTTAGGCACTTTAATCAAACCAACTCCCCATCTATTTTCCATTACACTGAATGGACTGAACTCTACATCTCTTCCTCTGAAGCACTTTTTCCTGTCTTTGAACCATTCTTGTACTTAATTTCCATGCATCCGCAATTCAACAGCTCTTTCAAAATGTCATGGTATTTCAGAAGAGATGCCTATAATTTTCTGCTCCACTCCTGCCCTACCTCCTCTGCATTCCAACGTAAAATCCTGTTTGTGCTCCCAGCAATCACCTTCCTCTGTGGCTTCTGTTTTCAGAAACCTATCTCATAGCTTCAGCTAGGCACAAGGGCTTCTGATAGGAGATTGTTTACATGCCTGATGTACTTGGCATAGAAACGTGGTTTCACTTTCCTTCCTTTGCCATACACTGATGTGACCAAGTGGAAGTTATACATTTTCTCCTTCCCAAGATGAAAAATCATGTAAGAAACTGAGACAGCAGTCAATTATTTGATTTCCAGATTTGGCAAGACTTGAAGTTGGGTCTACCGGTCTACCTGGCAGTGCTAGCTTACTATACAATTTAGAGGGAAATACATATATATACATATATATATATATATATATATATTACTTTTTAATTATCACAGAACATTTTATCACTAACATTCCAGCATAAAAGCTTCATTGCTCTAATTTATTTTGGAACTCCCATTAATGAGGTATATAATATTGCTTTCCTTTAGTTTCAGACCGCCTGCATCTCCCCGAAGTGTTCAGGAAATCAAAGTGAAATATCTCAGAGAAATAAGAATACTTACTCTCCCAGAAAAAGGATTTCTGTGCAAACATTTCCCATGTCCTGAAGCAAAAAGTCTTGTAGGAAAGTAGTAACGCTCTCCAGAGTGATATTACCACAGACAACGATATAGCTACAGGAAGAGATCAAGTAAGATTTGACACTTTGAAAATAGCAGAGTGGTTGTTGCAAATCTGACACCGTATGACACAAACTGCTTGTATTAAACCCAGCAATGAAGAAAAAAGATTTTTTGGTCTCTGTTTTGATGGAAATTTCACCCATCATGGACATGTACTTGAATTATTGTGGAAAGGAAGAGAAGCTCTGTTAGGAAGCGGTGAATGGCACAAATTCCCAGAGAAAGACTCACAGCAAGAACTTTATAAGATCTCCTAGAAATTGTACCCAGTCTGTCTTGTTCTATGAGTGGTGGAGGAAAAGAAATAACAAAACAAACAAACAAAACACCAGAACACCACCAAAAAACACTAATGAGGTAGGTTAACTTAAGGATTGAAGAGACCTATCACGTCACCTAGCTTTTCTCTTCCTTTGAAAACAAAACCCATGCCAAATAGCGCTGTTGACAAGGTTTATTCAGACTCTCTTGAGTTAAGGATCAAACAAAAGTAAGTTTCAGGATTTGATTTAAGCTACTACAGGAATTTCTTATGGGTTGGTTTACAGCCTAGTAACTGACCTGATTTTTATTTTCCAAAGACAAATAGCAACCATACTTACTTTTTCCCACTCACCACTTCATAGGAAGATTTGTAACTTTTATGGCTTTCAACAATTTCCACAACTTCAGGGATTATGTTTGCAAACAGGACCTAAGACATCAAGAAATACCATCTTCCTCAGAGCCAATTCTGTCTCTCCTAATCATGATAAATTAATTTGTGAGAATTTAAATTATGTGGAACAACTACTACAATTTACTTTGGATTCCTAAAAAATCACTGGCAGGGATGCACAACTGCATGATGTAGTGATAACGGATTTATGCTGTTGATACTTTGGATTCATTTTGTCCAGTATTTTGGCTCTTGCCAGTATTTGCAGTCTCAGGAAGAAATATCAGAAGCCCTGCCAGGTCTTAGAAGAGAAAATTACTCTATAGCCATGCCAGTAAGTACTTAATGTTAAAGCTCTGTTTTTGCTCATGGATTCCTAATCCCTACTGGAACCCTGCTGAGCTCAAGTTTTTGGTGACAATCCTGTTCACTCTCTGTCCCTAGATGTCATTTTCTGAAAAGAAATAGGTTTCTTACCAAGCCACCAATAATGAAGAAAATAATGAAGGTTCGACCCAAGGCTGTTTGAACGACAACATCACCATAACCAACAGTGGACATTGTCACCATTACTAGGTACATGCACATGAAATAGCTGATGGACTGTGAATTTGCAGGCTGGACCCAAGGATCTCCATTGTTTTCTACCTGTCCAGGACACGGGAAAGAGAAAAGAAGAGGGAGAAGTTTAGAGTGGTTTTGGTTTCAGTTCATCTCCAATTTATAATTATTTGATTGAAAAACTGGCATCATTTTCATTATTGTACAAGTGACACATTACCACAGCAGGGACTGGTTTTGTATCAGTGCAAACTTACCTTGTTACACACACAATTAAACTATGCTGGCTTAAGTCATGCTTTGTGGTACAACAGATTTGTTCTCTCTCTCTCTCCTAAGAGAATGCTGCATTCATTATAAAAATATATACCCAAAGCTCTCATGGTAATGCTGATTTAAGGTGACAAGGAAGGACATGTAGCTGATTGTACATACCAAGTGAATAAATCCTGCAGCTGTGAGCCAGGTACCAATAAATACAGCAAAGAGTTTGGAGAGCTTGATTGAGTAACTAGAGATAGAAAGTGAAAAAAAAGCCCAGGACATTTAACACGTAACATAACATTCTTAATGGTTAACATTTCCCACATGATCCCATCTCTGTTCAACAAAACTTTTCTCTAGTGAGTTATATTATATAGGAAGGATTTAGGATTAGAAAAATCTTCCTACGTCCAGCCCTTTCTATCACAGGCAGCATGTCAGATAATCCCATTTTCTACATTTATCAGTCTTCAAAACCTTTAAGACTTCTTGATTTATGATGTCCCTCTTCCCCCAGACAGTTTCACTGAGCTGATGGTTATACTTTTTTTTCCTTTGCACAATTTCCAGTGCAACATCATTGATAGTTATTTTTTTCCCATATGCAATACTTTTTCTTTCCCTTTATTACCTGACTCAACTAAAACACAGATATCGGGGGGAAGGTTAGGCTTCCAAGTGTACCTGACAAGATTTTAACTCACTTGTTCTTTGTGACCCTCAGGAACTGTAGTATTCGGGGAAGCTCTAACAACCTAAGTGCTCTCAAAAAACGCAAACCTGCAGAAAAGCAAGAATGTCAATGAGAAAATAAGAAATCTGTCTAGAAGTTCAGATATTCAGATATGTTTAAGCATGCATGCTTTGTTTTCTGCTTATTTTACAACCTCAAACCTAGCAAGAGAGGACAACATTGATCTGCATTCAGAGCCTTTATGCCACTGGATTTCCATTTACGTCCTCAAAGGTGCTTTGATTTATTAAAAAAATAAATAAATAAAATGTAGTTGCTTTGAGCTGTAGCCTGAAGGTTTAAGTGACATACAGGTCCCACTGGACTACAGACCCCAGAGCACGCAAGAAAAACATTGACAAAAATCAGGGTACCATATTTACTTCCCCTCTGGGTAGCTCATCATCCTGTTGGTCAAGCACAATGATTTCTGAGTTACTAAAAGCCCTGCTAATGGAAAAACAAAACAGAGGCAGAGTTTGGTAACTCACATGTCCCTCAACATTAAAGGTATTTTAAAACTAATATGGAATAATTTTTCTCCCAAAGAACAGTTTGGTACAAGAACAGATGGTCGGTTAAAGTCTCCCCACATCAAAACCAATTCAGAAGAATTCTCAGCATAAGATAAAGAACAACAAGGATGGAAAGCAGCATCTCCAAGTCTTACTTACCAAGCCAATTTCTGTTTAAATAGTAGGAAGCAAAAACCGGAGGGATCGTGAAGAAATCCACAAGAGAATTCAGCTCAAGCCAGAACCTCAGCTTGTCATCTGCTGCCACAAACTAAAGATGAATAACATCACAGAGCATCAGTGCTGTGTATGATCTTTGGCCTCACCAGAGCAAGAAGGCAGCTCTCTGAGGAAGAAACCCATTTTCGCAGTACGTTTTCCTTCTCTGTAGTTCTGCCTTCTGTGGACACCCACTTAACATTCCTGTTCTGTTTCAGAAAGGCTTGGTCTGGAGCCCTGAGAACACAACGATGGGTTGGACCCAAAGGTATAATGACACTTTCTTTCTCTCTGCCTTTCTTACCTGACCCTTTCAGTTTTCATCTTTTTTTTTTTTTCCCTAGGGTGCCCTTCTCTGTGGTACTGCTGTATCAGTAATAATAAATCATAAACCTAAGGACAGGCAAGACCACATCCTCACCAATAAAAGGGAAAATCTTGTTTTCTAATTATTTTGGCCAAGAATTCTAATGTCAAATGCTACAATCAAAATCTATTTCACACCAGTGCAACTAATGGCATTTTAACAGCAGATGGCACACAGCTATCCAGTTTGTACAAGAGAAGCTGAAGAGAGACCTGACTAATTGATTCAGTGGCTTAAAGACATGGACAAAGACAAGGCTAATGTGTGAGCTGGGAAATGCCACAGAAATGCTGGAAATAGCCAAACTCCAGAGGGAGAAAATAATTACAAGGTGAAAAACAAAATACAAAAAACTGTGGGTGGCTCTGAATTAAGCTACCACAATCAAGCATTATGTTACACAGCACCTGTTGTCCACACAGGTAAACTGCTCCCGTATATAGCTCAGCTTTAACTCACCATTCCCATGAAGTGCACTTACCCGTAATCCGAAGTAAAAGAGGAAGAAAGCATTGAAGCCTGCATCTAAATAAATGATGCTGTCTGGAAAGAAGATCTTGTATCCTTCTGCTCTAATGGGAAAACAGACACCACAGCCAGTGGAAAGAAGGGTGAAAATAAGAAAAAAACAACAGTAGATTGGCTATCCAGTGCCATTTGGTTTGGGTTTATATTTTGATTATGAAATACTCAAACCAGAATTTAAATGTATTCACAAGTTTGTGTAATTTAAATCTCTACTTCCTCAGTGAGTTAGGCAGAATAAATGAATGCTAACAGCAGGGTTTTGTTAGCATTAGTGAGCATATTAAAACATGACATTATTTATCTATCATGCAAATATACTGGGAAGTTTGATTTTCATATATTTATAGCGTTTAAGCAAATCCTTCTGTTCATTTCTTCAGGAAAACTGTTTCACCCTTCTCATGTGGACCTGCAGGCTCTTCTATATTCAGCTTAGGCAGTAGAAAAGACAGCTCCCGCAGCGCTCACCCAGCCCCTGCTGAACCTGCCCTTCTGTCTGCCAAGGGAGCAGTTTAAGCACGAAGTAGTTTCCAGATGAGCCTGCCAGGTTAGGCCGTAACACCAATTTAAGTTTTCCAGGCCAGACTCGCTGACCTTGCATGAAACAGGCCTACAGGGTACTCAAACTGCACGGGTGCAGGTGGTGAAATCTGGCAGCGTAAAGCTGAGGGAGTAAGCTTTTCCCACTGGTACCACCTGGTCCAGGAAAGGATGTTTGACACTGGCTCAAGAGATTACAGAGCGTACGAGATACAGAGCGCACCTCGCACTCACTTGCTGACATACTGCCTACAGCAGGCGACAGCAAGCCAGGTACATCAATTATGAGCCACCTGACACCTCTTCCTGCTCCGTGCAGGGAATATTTTGAAAACAGAAACACAATTAAATAAACTAGTCCCATAGGTCAGCGCAGGTGAACATCCACTCTCACCTACAGGTGTAATGCTATTCATAGAAAGAACTCTGTGTGAATAGGATTAACTGCCTGTTTATTCCTTAAAAAAGAAACTCTTTCCCTTCTGAAGCTATTCCTAGCTGTTTGTCAGATTTATAATGCCATGGGATTGAACACAATATTGGATTGCTCTTGATGTATAATTCTGTTTCTCAGGTTTACCCCTGCTGATTGAATTCAGTTCAAAGTGCTCCACAGCTTTTATATTTTATTTATTTCATTTTATGGTTCCATTTTATTTTTCCAGTGTTGTGCACCAGTCCAAGCAAAGCACTGAGAACAATGCTCTGGCATATTAAATCAATCAAAGGGTTTTACATATTAATATCTTCTTACCCCTGAGCACATTCCACAAAATGTATGCATTCGGGTGAAGATTGGTAGAGGCTATAACTATGCTTTCTTACTTGGTCTTATTTTACTCTCATCAAATTGTTTACCGAAGGCTGGACTTCAGAGAAGAGCTCCATTCCCATTTAGGTATCAAAAATAAATGGCCAGATTTTCAAAAGAGCTTCGGGTAGTGGGTGGTGAGCTTTATTAAAAGCCTAGGACTCTCTAAACATTGCAGCAGGAAGGAATAGCCGGGCTTTGAATGCCTTTGAATATGTCTGTATCAAAATGGACCGTTTTCAAAACCTGTTTCCAGCTGTATAACCTGGACACCTGTCCCTTAGTTCTTCTGAAAATCCAGACTTGAAGGTACAGACACAAATAATTACGTACTCCAAAAAAGCTGCAATAGAAAGGTACAAAGCACAGCTTTTCCCTGCATTATGTAGTTCCGTGCACTACTCAGGTAGCTGTTACCGTGCAGTTATGCCCACGGTGTGCTCTTCAGTATCTGTAGTACCCATGAAGTATTAGGATCTTAAAGGAATGGAGGAGTAGCTACCTGAGATCCCAAAGAGCTCAAAGGGGCCTGTCATATAACAGCACCCATTGGCTCCTCTGTCTAGTATCTGTGGCCACAAAAAGGCACCAAGAAAACACATCAGTTTGGGTTTCTGAAATTTGTTTAAATAAGCTTTTTGGATAAACATCAGGAATCTACTTACTCAGCAAGATTGACAAAATAAATGATGAGCGAGCCAATATTCAGAAGAAACACCAGTATCACCTGAAAACACATGCGTTAGGGAGATGTTAGGAGGCTTACTATGGCAGTAACACAGCTTCCGTCTGTAACACTTCTACTGTTTGTCTGCCCATACAACCAATTCCACTTTCACTTGCAGCCACCAAACTGTGATGTACAAAATGATGCTCGGACAAAAAAGGGCTGTCAACTTCTACTAACACATTCCATTGGTGGTCACCTGCCATAGCACTGAAGGAACCGAGGCACAACTGTCATGGATTTTCTTCTCTGTGCAATCTAGATTTTGTCTTTTGATCAACTCTCCTGTGTTCCCAGAGTCACTCTAATAACCCAGAAAACAGAGATTGTACAGCCATATCTAGAGAGACATCAGAGAGTGAGTCCCTGACATTTTTTTTTATCACTTTTGGTCTACTTAGGAGGAGTTTCTGTAACATCTTCCTAGGCCAAACACTTTTGTATTAGGAAAAAGTGTGAACTAGATCATGCAAACTGCTAAACCTGACAAACTTGTGTTTTCACTTGATGTTCTCAGAAGAAGAAATATACCTGTGCATCAGAAGAGGAAACCTGTGTTAACCAGTCTACTTACCAACACACACCCCATAGATGTTTGAGCTGATAGCATCATTTCCACCTGGGTAAAGAAGACTCTTATCCAGTAGACTGAACTCTGTTTCCTTTTATGTGGCCACCAGACATCTTTGTCCTGACAGAGAAGCAAACAGATCGTTATCCTTGGCTTTGCCAGACACTGTTTCCCAGCCATCTAAAGCAAACACATCCAGCCACCAACATATCGGAATGGTGACTGAAAGCACGGGGGGCATGGAGCATGTCTTCCTTCTGCTAAGCTACTAAAATCTTCGGAATGCCTGGAATTCACTGAGGGCTTGCTGTGCAGACGTGCACTGCGATCCTCCCACCAAAATGCAGTATCGTTTGCTTCATTTGTTGCATTGATGAATGTTGATTCTCGTCACCTTGAAGTGACTGTCTCATAATCTGAGCCTGAACAGAAGTGTGCACTGTTGCTAATAACGCCTCTCTACTTGTCTCCGCACTCCTTCCCATGTTACGCCAATAGCGAATTAATTCATTTACTTAGTTTGATCATTTATAACACTTCCCTTGTACGGCTTCAGCTAATTCTGAGTAGCTTTTGCTATGAAAACGATTCTGTCCTTCCTGCAGATACAGTTATTAATAACCGTAACAAATAGCTAACAGGGATTAAATGACAGAAAATCTGTAAACATCTACCAGTAAAAAAACAACAACCCTGTAATGGGAGATGCCACGTTGTCCCCGTTCCCCCCTTCTTTTATACTCAGTTTCCTAGGCATCCGTGCCTGTAAAGAGCTAACACTTAAGAACTAAACCCCACCTCTGCTCCAGCAGCCAAGAGAACAACAGAGCGAGGTTAATTTAACATTTTGGCACGCAGAGATGCCTACTGCTTGCCAGCAGCACAGGTGCTCCCTTCATTTTTCTCCCATACAGTCCAGGTGAGCTTATGAGAATGTCAAGGCCTCCCTTGGAAGTGATGGAGTGAAATGGCCTGTGACAGTTGTTGGAGGCAACATGGAGCGACACAAGGAAAAAGCTCTTCAGACCTGCAAATTACATTGTAATCCGCTAAATAAGTGACCTGGATGCGTCATAGGAACCTCCTGGTGTTATCCTTGGGAGCTACCAATACGTTCTCAAAACTTCTGTAATACACACGCCGAGTACTGGGACAAAAGATCTGGTTGGGGATTTTTTTCAGTATCCTTAACCCCATCCTTTGTGCAGCCTGTCCAGACCATGTGAAAACATCTACCCTAAAACACTGAAAAATAGCTTCCCACAGTAAAACTATCTTGCTTCCTTCTCTTAAAAGGGGAAAGACAGTAGCATCCAAAAAGCACTATCCTGTTCATCATCTTGATGATAAAAGCTGTAGCTTTGGGTTTTCCCAAACCCAACTCTCTCTGAATATACCATGTTCAGTGCACTATGACAGAAGATAAAACCTTTTAAATCAGTACTCGAATCAGTATCAAATGTAATTCCTGCATTCTCAAATCAACACACATAATTTGAGCTACTTCAAAAAGATTTTGCCATTACCTTTTTCCTCCAGATTTGCTCAAGGACGAATCCATAAGTGTATCTAGCCAACCTGAAAGCCAGAATGGTAAACAGACCTCCCAAAAATATAAACAAAGACGGTATAATAAAAGCCAACTGGAAGTTCAGTGTACAGGTGAGGTGGGATTCCCCTGTCATGTTGTGAATCTCTTTGCTCTGCCTCTTTCCTCCTCAGCTTCCTTGACTGCTGGGTCCTGACCTTCTAGAACCCTGCTGCTCTTGTGACTGCAGCGACCTCAGTGCCAGGGCAGCATCACACAGGCACTGGTCAGGCTGACAGCACAGGATACTGGAGATGCTTCCCTCCACAATGGGGGTTCCAATTTTGAACTGTATCTGTTTAGTGATATTACCAAGGTACTCATTCTCTCTGGAAAATCTCAGTTGATAAAGCTGGCTCTCACACAGACTCACTGTATAAACATAAGTTGCTTATCCAGACCTGCGAAGTCTCACACATGGCACTCAAGACATCCATTCAGACCCCACTTCACGCTTCCTTTCAAGAGCTGCAACACATACTGCAGTTCTCCCTTGGGAATTTCCATTCCACTTTTGGATCGAGTCCTGCCTCTGCTCAAAAACAAATACAAGCAAGATGCCCTGGCACTGAAAGCATAGATGTCATGATAAGAGCATCAATAGAAACAGTGAATAAACAGAATAAGATAGGTTTAATGAGTCAGAAGAAAGATGCACTTAGCCTGCTATTTTGTTTCTGTTATTGCCCCGTTGTTAGTGATGAAGTACAGTGTGACCTTTTCCCTGCTGTCTTCACTTCACTAGATTATCCTCTCTCTTTCTTTTTCTAGCTTAATAAACTTCATCAGAAGAATTTTAACAAGCTAAGTTGAGGTTTTATAGGATATAAACATAACCAACCTGGGATAAATGTGCTGCCATTTCCACAAGCAGCAGCTCTTCCTTGGAGTCAGGCCACCTTTGCACCCCTATATGTAAAACCAATTTGCTCCCCAGCATCACTGCAGCCTTGGACAAAGAGCAAAGCAGAACAGCACAGCAAGCTCCCACCAGAAACCGCTCAGTAAAAGCGACAGTTCCTCTTGCAGCATGCAGGCCCTGCTGTCCCACCCACAGCTGGTGTGGTGTGATCAGATGCCACCAGATCACGCAGCGTCTTTCCCCCTTTCTATTGAAATAATGTCATCAAAAGCTTTAGGTCTAGTCAAGAGTTTTGAAGTCTTTCATGAGCAATGCAGATGAATAATGCAATCAGACTCTTCTTCAAGCAATCAGGGCAGCTGAGTATGGAAGTAGTGATTTTGCCTGAATTGGGAAAAACATGTGCCCAGAGGGGAATTAAAAAAAAAAAAAAAAGAATGGTGAAATAACAGCCCAGCTGGCTGGGAGGCAGAGAATGTGTTATTGTAGCCTTTAAATACAGTAATACTTAATGTCTGCCCTCCCCTTTCCTTTCCTCCCATGCTGAGCATTTGAGGGGACTGTGAGTGATTGGGATGTTTTGAATGGCGAGGGCGGTCCTGGGGACAGTCTGTCAGCCGGACTCATCGTTTGTGTTTTCACAGGGACTAATATGATACAATTGCAATCAGCTCCTCATCTAAAGCTCCAGGATGCCTGAGTCAAGGGCAGAAAGAATTTTAAATAAGTTCCCAAAGTGAAGAGGGGAAAAACAAGAGAGGAAAATAAAAAAAAAAAAAAAGAAAGAAAGAAAGAAGGAAAGAAAGAAGGAAAGAAAGAAAAACTGTTGTCCCAAACTGAGCCACTTCTCTCTATTTCTCCTGGTGTATTCTTACCAGTCCTCAAGATCACCTTCTGATCAAGCTCTGGTAATTGTAGGGCAGTTTGTACTACAGGGATGTGTGAGGCACTGGCCCTTCTCTGAAGCACCAGATGTGAGATCTACCATCTCCAAAAGCGCATGGTCAATCATCTCTTGCAAGCCAAGAACACAATACAGGCAGAGGAGACGAAATGGCAGTGAAGCTCCTATCTATTATCTCAACCTTCAGGCCAGATACTCATTAGGACTGTCCAGAGGCAGGTTTAGGTAAGCTAGAAAAGTTTTTACAAGGAAACCCAGCTGGTTTAGCTCTGCCACAGAACAACCTGACGCTGGCCTACCAGCAGTGCCCCAGCTCGGCCTAGCCGCACCACAGGCAGCCATGTTGTCCCCCTCTTCAGCTTCCCATGTCGCAGTAAAAAAACATTACCTGTGGGACCGGAGCTGGGGACAGGAGTTCCCCCAAGATGTCAACAGGCCGTGCCAGCAGCTAGCGCAACTCGTGCTCCACATCCAACACGTTTCTTCCACCTGGTTCCTGCCCCAGCTCCCATCTTTCTGTGGTGCGAACGCTGCCTTCCTCCTGCCCGCTGCTGTAGGGAGGTTCTGACTGAAGATGGCAGCCTTTGCCTGCTCGTTTGCTGCTGCCGAGCCAGGGCCGGCTCCCAGTGAGTCCTGGCTGTGTCCCAGCACAGCTGTCCCCAGAGCAGCCACAGGCCACCCTGGCAGAGCTGCGGGACGGCCACAGCCTGTCAGCAGCACAGAGAAGAGGTACAGCAGCAGAGATACAAAAGCCTCGAAGGGAGCAGACAACAGCCAGCAGACTCGTTTTCTGTAATTTGACAAAACTGTAGTTTATGCTGCACTGATGCGCACGTTTGGAATTAGATAAAGAATGGAAATCCACCAGGAGGCATCATGCAGAGCTCGGTTTTGGTGCAAAAATAACCTTGCTGATTTTCAGAGTGCTTTATGAACGTGAAGACTTTCACACCTGCCTCCTGAAAGGAAATGTCTCTGGAGCCTCTGTATCTGCAGGTAGGAAAACTGGGGGAGAAAAATTAAGGCCACAGAGGAATTCAGCTGGCTAACAGCAACCTGTTGCAGATGTTTCTGACACAGAAGCCTATGCTTCAAGCAGCTTCCCTTCTGCAGCCACACAAACCCCACTGCAACAAGCCTGCACAATGCTCAGCCGTTCCCCGAGAGTTCACAGGGCCCACTGAGACACCACTTGGCTCAGTCTCTCTCTACTCAGTAGAATAAAATAACACTCTTTGTCAGAGAGCATTACAAATCTCCTGAAGTAGGCTCATGTTCTGGATTGTCCCCAGTTTGTTTCTCCGATGACAAATTCTTCCAACTGCTTATTAACCTTACCCTGAAAACACGTACCTTCCCTCCCCCCAGCTCGTGTGCTAGCTCCAGCTTCCACTGAAAGCTGGATCCTGACCTTCCAGCCAAATTTCACTGTATATTGAGTATTTGCCCGCTGGCTGGAGGAGCCATCTGTTATCAGGAGTCATCTTCCCTGTACTTGTGCTTGCACATTGTGATAGAGTCTCCTCTTTATTTCCTCTTTAATAGCCTAAATGGATCAAGCTCCTTATGTCTTTCACTAGAAAGATGTTTCCTAGGCTCTGAATCATTTATATGGCTCTTTTATGAACACTTCCAGTTTTTCAGCATCCTCTTTGTTCTGCAGACACCAGAACCTGAATCACTATCCCAGGGAAGATCTGGCTAATGGGGGCAGATGGAGCGATAAGCTTATTACATTAGATCTGTGAAAGGAAATATTTGATTTTAAAGTGCACCAATTTGACTGAGAGGAAAGAAGGGTAACAAAGGCACTGAACTGGGGAGGCATATCCTGAAAGGATTTAACTAAGTAATGAGAACATCCACAGGCACATTAGGCTGGATTTTAAAAAGGGACACATTCCACTGCTTCAGAGCATAAACCAATAGCTGGCAGGGATTACAAATAAATGTCTCCTTTGGGTAGATTCCTCTATAATTGTTCACTGCAAAGAGAGCTTACATCTCCCTCTGAAGCAGCTGGCTCCCAGCAGACCCAGAATGCTGGGATAAACAGGTCTGGAGCAAATCACTCACCTTTCTAGTATGTGGAGAAATGCACAGATGGAAGAGACAAAGGGTTTGTGCTTAAAGGTTAAATCCTTATATCACCTCTCTCTTCTACCACACCTATCTAGGTAAGAAGGCTAAGAAACTAAACAGAAATGTGTTACAGCCTGCATTCTCCCAGCCCCCCTCCCACTGCAATCTCCTGTTCATTTCCATCCAAAATGAAGTGTGTGAATGCAACAGTCCTCTTATCCCTGCCTGGTTCCCACTTCCACTGTGCTCTGAACCTTCCAGGTGCAAAATAAAACAGATTGGTCCAGAATTTGGAAGCAAATGAGCCAGGCTGCTTGCTCCAGGCTTCCAGTTTAATAAACATGCATCTATATCTCATGGACAGTTTGTCACTTCCCTTTAATAGAAATCACCTGCTCCTCTAATAATCATTAAACAAATTGACAGCACAATAGCCAAGGCCTCTCATCTTAATGCCACCTGCAGCAAGAATAAAATAATCCACTAACATCTTTTCAAAAAGGCCAGTATTCTGCCTAATACGAATGCACAAACACACACTCCATGTGACACAGGATCAAACATGTCCATGAAGAGAATAAACTGCACAGGAATTCTCTTCGTTTATATAATGCAAATATTTTATTAGTAAAATCATTTTTCATTTTCTCTTGATGAGGATAATAATCCCTCATGCTTCCTGCAGTCGTCTCCTCTGCTAGAGCCAGATCCCGAGCAGCTTTATGGGCACCATCACAGCAAATGCCCAGGCATGCCTTTTACATTAATGAGTGTAAGGTCTCTGAGCCTTAGCAAACTTCAAATAATAGAACCCAATCTTAATTAGTTGAAATCATATCCCCATCTACACAGTGTCTTATGGTCACACCTTGGGGTCACCACGAAGGAAAAAAAAATAGTAATAATTTTTAAAAAATCAACAAACTACATCCGTGGGGATGGAGCAAGTACAGGGGGGACAGGGGCTTGCTCTTGTTCCTCCCTTTTATCTCTGCATTTTGTTCTCATTCTCAGCTGTCTCAGAGCATCTGTCTGTCTCATTAGCCTGTTTCTTGTTCTCCCCCACACGCCGACTCCAAACACAGCCCATCAGTCTCAAAGCTCTATTAGCCTTCAAAACTTTCTTATCCACAGCATTCATTGCTGAAGGATACTTGAGGTTAATGAAGGATTTTTAACAGCCTTATGCAACCAGTTTGATTGTCTCAATCATGTTGATTTGGAAGTCATGTTGTACCTGATGGGGCCTCTCATGTCTGATGAGAGAACAAAGAAAAGAAATGCTGGGATAAAAGACAACCATGTGCCAAAGCGGCAGCAACAGCTTGGCACCAGAAGCTACACAGAGGAGCACTCTCGAAGCCAGGGACAAGCAGCTCTGTAAAGGCAGGCGCACAAAACAGTCATACCCACATACTGGTAGCTAGAATATCCTGAGGAGCCTCACAGCATCCTTCAAGTCACCTCTACATCTAGCCACGTGTTTCGCACAGAATGGGAAGCACCTCAGGAGATGCTTGTCTTTTCAAAGCAGCCCCTACTCCCAGATCCCACTTCCCAGGCTGCTGACGTGTGGCCTGCAGCACAACCAAGGGCTCGCGCTGCAAGAAGCAGTCCTGCGACTGCTGTTCAGAGGTAAATTCACTACTGTGCTGCCGCTGCTGTCTGGCACAGCTGCGCACACAAGCTTTACCCTCAGCTTAAGGCTGAATCAACTGTCCTTCACATCTCTCCCTCTGTGGGGGAGTATCTCCATGCACAAGCATTCAGCAGAATGCAAGGACACAGTAGAGCTGGATCTACTCCAGGACAATTCCTAGATTTAAAAAACCTCATGTGGCTACTCATCATTTGAAACGCAATCTGGGAGTTAGGATGGAGGATGCAAGGGAGGAGTCTGAAATGGGTTGTACATGGATAAATTGGGCCCTTGCTGTCTGTCTGGTCCTTATCTCCGCAGTACAAGAGCGTATCAGTCATTTGCAGAGTTTTCTTCACAGCATGCCTATGTGGGAGGGAAATTGCACGTCCCCATTTTCCAAACAGGGAGGTGAAGCAAAAGGAGGATTACATGATTTTTCTGTTCCTCCCCAAAGTCACACAGGAGGTCTGCAGGTGAGTGGAATTGAAACCAAGTCTCCCAAGCTTCACAGCCTCTCAGCTGTCCTCCCTTTACTAGACATGACAAACGCTCTGCAATCGAACTTGCCTTGCAGAAATCTCAGCTAAGCTGATGGTGTCTCCCTTTTCACCCAAAGCTTTTTTGTTTTAGCAGGTATTGACCTTTAGTATCAGTTTGAAGCCCGATTCCCCACTCACTTCTTTATGGCATTCATTGCAAGGCACCAATATATACTGAGATAGACGGTTACATTCCACACATCCGATGAAGTTAATTTCTGTGGTGTGAAGCTGTAAATTAAACCCTCTGAGCTTAATGTGCCCACGATACTGGTGTGGTGGGCTGTTAGTCCGCTCAGGTGTATTTCAAAGGTGAACCAGAACGCTGCGGGGAGCTTCAGCGTTTGCTCAGGGGAATGCAGACACGTGTAAGGGTTCTTCTTGCTACGTGTGCTGATGTTACGATCAAAGTAGCTTGCAGTGGATATAGGTTAGTCTAACCAAAATCGTTAGACAGACAAAGATTAACATGCCTAAATGATACATGTGTTCTAATTAGAGAATGTAATCACCTCAGGCTTGATCATTATTGCTCCCTTTACGTGTAGCATTTCAGCTGCATTAAGATCCCTGGCAGTTCTTTCATCTAACTTTTATATTCAAGGACATCAGGTTTTTAATCATTGAACACCTAAACTCTGTTTTTCACAAATCTTTGAAGAATAATTATTTTCCAAGTACAAACCCTATATCACTGAAGCCTGTTTTAAAAACCCTCTCATCTCTGGCTGCTGCACTTATGTCAACAGATCTTTTTGGAAACCTGACTGTGGAAAAGCAGCTCAGAAATAAAGAAAATAATGTTTTGTCATTCTCCTCTATTTTTTCATTCATTTTGTTGTGTTGGAAGATTTCCAGCTCAACTGTAGGATCTGTCAAAGTATCAGCATTGTCAGAGTTAAGGAGATTTTCATTTGAGACTGAGCCCTCAGGGCAGTATTACCCTGATTTGGGACTGCCTGACAACTGGAACTCATTCCTTCTGATTTAGCTTCATCTTTCTCCTCACACCTTTCTGCATACATCTAAGTTTTCTCCTCCACACAGAACAGCCACCCCCCAACTCCCCAAAAATATTCAAAATCTCCTTTTGCAGTGTTAGTGGTATGCAGGGAGAGATTCGGAAAGAGTTGGCATAACTTTTTGCACATTCATCGATACATGCATTTATTACGTGGTTAGCTTCATATGATTCTGCAGAATGCATAAATCTGGCTGAGAATATAAAAATAGCCCACTATCAATCTTTTTGTAGTGGGAAATGTAGATTCATCGGTGCAGGCAGAGGGAGCACGGGCAAAACTTTATAGCAGCTTCCATAAAGCTGTCAACAGTGAAAACAGGCTGGTTTTAAGCTCAGGGAACAAAGACCATATTGGCACCAAGTCTTACAGCAGGAATACTGATGAGATCCTACAGTCAGAGGTTTGTGGCTGGGACAAGGAAACACAGATGTAGACCTTTGAGCTCTGTACCAGCGTGATTCCATCAAGCTGTTAAAAGCAACTTTTGAATGCAGCTACAAAGGATGTTTCTTTTTCTCTGCAATTCTCTCAAAATACAGCACGAGTCACTGGTATGGCTACCTACCAGATATACGTGGACACGATTATTTAGAGTTGTGTAAAGTTACGTTGCAAGTCTTGATTCCCTCTATGGCTATTTTGCTGGTGTGGCCCCTAAACACCAGAAACTCAGGACTGTACATTAGTTCAAGGATCACCAGTTTAGAGGGTCTTTCAGAAACACGGCCTTCCTATGCCATGGGAGCTGGAAAATAAGCTTGATTAAAGCATTGTTCTTAATATTTTGACCTAAATACAATTTTGGTAAGTTCTGTTGCTTGCCACATTGCAACCCAAACTCTTTGAAAAGATCACTGTCAAGGGACTGGGTGTTTTCATTAAAACAGTACCACCGACCACATCAACTCTGCTGTTTTCAGTTTAGCACTGAAAGCCAAACATCAAACAAGGTTCTGTGTGCCAGCTGCTTTTTTGATTCACGCCCTCTGTGCAAGACAGGAAAATACGCCATAAAAACAACAGCAAAATACATGTTCTTATGAGATCTGTATAGATATAAGTTTTCAACTAAATATTCCTGAAATGTTTTGCATATATTCAATCTGAATGATACCGACACCAAACTTGTGATCTATCTGGAATGAAAATCAGGCAAAAACCAACTTTCATCATACACAAAGCACACCATGTATATGCGATAACCACCCAGCAAAGACAAAGAAAAAGGCATCTACAAAGGAAAAGAAACCTGAAACTGCTGCAGCCCCCATGGACTGACCGAATTAATCCAGCATCTTTTCCACAGCTCCTTCCTTTTGCTACTCATCTGCTCTGGCAAGCGCAAGCAGAGGCCCACAGGTAGCTAGCTAATCTCTTTTAGAGTTTTTCTGCCCTTATTAGTTTCAGCTCAGCTGACACCTGTCCCTCTCAGCCCAACCTAATTAGATAGCATCGATTTACATTAACTAGTGGGAATGCTTGCTATGGTTCTACATTTGCCTTCTTTTCTACAACTCTAATTAGCGGTTAATCTTTAAGTTCATTTGTAGCTTCAAAAAGGTGGGAGAGAAGTCTCCTGCCCCCTGAATAAGACACCAGTTGAGGCTGGAGACCTGCACAGATAAGTCTGCTGATAGCACAGAACCTTGGTTTGAGATCCCTGCTCTTAGAGATTGCTAAATGCAGCCATAGCCTACAAAGCTGGGAATTTGCAAGGTTGGAATCTGAAGGTTCCCACAAATAACCTTCTCATGAGTGAAAACTGAATCAAATTGCCCAGACTGAATCTTGTAATTAGAGGCTCAAAATATCTTTTGGACACAATTACTCTATGCATTTTCCCCCTTGTGATCACTCAGAATTAATTGATAACTGCAGCAAAAGTAAAAATACCTGGGCGTCCCCAGGCTCCAGCTCCTGTCTCTTAACTGACAGCAAAGTGGCAGTGCGCTACTTCAATACAAACGCTGGGAAAAATGTAAACATAATGACCCCAAACTGCCCCAAACTGCATTTTTGATGCAGTTCACTGAACACGTGAACCAAAGTCCTTTGAAATTCATATGAAACCCTTTCAAAATCTGTTTGAGCATCCAGCTGCAGTGCTGTGTTCTCTGTGTAATGTGGTATGTATGCTTTTTGTGCCTGAATACCAACAATTCAGAATAAAAGAAGAAACATGAGTTTTGAGGCTGGTGCCCCAGACACAGAAATCAGTCAGTAGAAGGCAGAAGGCTGTTTCTCCCAGCTGGCAACTTTTTCCAAGACAGGTAATCAGTTTGAAGAGAATTAATTGTTGGCATGCAGTTAACCCTCTCTGCTTCACATACAATTATTTGCTGCCCATTGTGCCTACGTTTGGCTCTCAGGGTAGGGGTTACCATCTCTCCGGATGTGTTATCAGGGCATTTGTACTTGTGATCAGTTTCTGTTCGAGTCAGGTCAGCCAGGTCTACTATTAAAACATTTTAAGACAAGCCAGCTCTTTCTTCCAAGGTGGGCTAAGAGCAGTGCCGTGAGGAAGAGGCAGCTTTCCGCAGGAGGCAGGGTATCCTTCGCTGGGACAGTGCTCCGCAGCCTGAGGCAACCTCTGCCTTGAACCAGTAGGAGCCAAAGAGACTCTGACCTATTGTGTGCTGTACATTTTAAATCCCATCTTGCCCGCAGGAAGGGAGTGCTTCTCTTATTATTACCAGGGTTCAGTGATGTTCAATGTCATTTACCCTGCATAAAGTTGGCTCTTTGTGTCTCGGGGACTGTAGCACTACCCAGAGGTGCCAACAGCTTCGTAGCTGTGAAAAATGGGCTTGCTTTTTTTAATGAGTCTAATGGCTGTAAGGCCCCCAGCATTGACATATCATCCGCAAGATTGGTAAGAAGTAATCCTGCAAACCAATCTCTGCAAGGCAGATCGCTGACTCCATATAGCGCAGATTACATCACCTAGCCCTGGGCTAAAACAATACTATGCCTCCAGCCGAGAATTTTCTCTATTATTAGAAAAACAATTACTTCTTCCAATCTGCACTACAAATATTGGAGGTGACGAAGTAGCCTGTGATCTTTTTCCCCTCATAAACTTCTCTCTGTAGTAGGTGCACCACAGAGGTGGTAATAAAATTTGTATCTAGTGGTTCGTGCACATTTCAATATTACTCTCCTGCAATCGAGCCTGGTGAATGGAAAACAAATTTAAATCATGATAAAAGCCCAGGCAGATGCTATCCATATTGTTAACTGCTTGTCATAGGCAGAGATGTATTTGCATCCTTTGGGAATGGCAGATCTCATTTTTTCCTCACTGTAAAGCTGTAACATTTATTGCCTCTGAGCAGGAGCTACAAGGGAGCCCACCTGGATGACAAGCTTGTGAGAATGGAGCCTGGTGGTTTAGCATTTACTTCCTCGTACTCCTCCCTCCATTGCTAGTCAGAAACACACAAATTCTCTGCCTTTATTTATTTTTTTTTTTTTTGATTATTCTCCCAGACTAATCAGGAAATTCCACCTTTTCTCCCTTCTACAGCGTAAACATATTTAAACTCAGAAGCATCCTCTTTTTGCTGCCCTACCCGTACCTCTGCTACCTCCTTCTCTTCTCCCATCTTGTTCCAAAAGCAAAACTCTTGGTCAAGCAAAGCACAACATGCTCAGTGTTGCTGTAGGCATGGGAGAGCGTGGCATCCTAACAGGTTTAATTAATGCAGGTTTTTCTGGAACCAGTTGGACTACAATAGAAGTTAATGGGCAGATGTCATGTGCCAACAAAGTGTAATAAAATTAGAATTAGGAGGATTTTTAAAAATACTTATTAACGCAGTATAAAATCTGTGACAGCTATCATGTTGGTCTGTTGCTTTATTAGGTAAGAAGTAAGGAAGGATCATCTGAGGGTCTGCACGTCAGAAGGACCGAGATACTGGTGTGTGTTCACTGCAGCAGCGTCTTTTTCAGTCAGAAACAATGAGTGAAGGAACAACATCACAGAGGAAGTGCTGACCTTTGAAGGAGACAGATGGTAGCTTTTCTGGGCACCTGGAGTCATCAAACTGAAGACAATTTTTGCAGGACTATTTTCATTCCACTGAAGACTGTACGGAGATGTTGGCACACAGATTTTCATGCCATGGACTCAGACCCATTCAGGAAACTAATTTACCACAGTAAAAGCCACATAATCCTTGCAAAACAAATATGACCTTTTCCAGTACTAAAATGTTGCCTGGCATTATTTCTGCACTAAACAGCTGTCATAACAAGCACCCCAGCATTCAGCAGAAGGTGAAGGGATCCTCCATAGCCTGCAGGTATGACCTGAAGTTAAAAATCATTAAAGGCTTGTTTAAAGAGTACAGCCTTTTTATCTTTGCTCATTTCTGTAATGGTATACCTAAATCTGCTGGCACATTCTGCAACTTGATTTGGCAGTCTGGTGCTGAAATGAACCAAAAAGCAGTTTTCACAGTAGCTATAGAAATGCATACTCATCCATACGGTCATGCCTGGTCCCAGCCAGAGCATGCTGTGATGAAGAACTAGAGGCCTTTAACCTTCACCGTTACTGCTCGGTCAGCAGGGTGCCCAGCCAGGCTGGCCTCTAGGCTGAGCCTTTACCACACGAGGTGTACCTGATGCCAGCTGGTCACGGAGAGGGTATTTCACACACAGTCAGCCTCATGCCTGAGGTAAACCAGCAAAGCACTGAAATTTACTAAAACAACAACTTGTTTAAAACGTATCAATTTTCAAAAATAATATTCAGATGTAATTGGGATGTTTTGGAAGCTCCTTTGCACACCTGCAATGGAATTGTTCCCAGAACAAATGACTGCATAGACTGTGAATGCATTTAGTCCTCCCTGCAGACTTGGCATCTCTATTTTCTGCCTTTCTTCATTATGAGAAAGAACATTGCCTTATCTTAAGTATTAGCAGAGTAAACTCTGTCAAACTCTATATACACTCAAGCATGCACACATGTGGTAGTGAAATTTGATGGTTCCTCAAAGCCCCATCCAGCCTGGCCTTGAGCACTTCCAGGGCATCCACAGTCAAACCGACGCAGCTTCCCACACCCTGACCCAGAGTTCTAAAATAGTTCTGAGTTCTCCTTGAAAGTGGTTTAAGTTCACAGCCCTTTGGTTTTGGAATGGAAACGAGAAAGAGGAAACTTTCCTCGGTTTTTGTTCTCATTTTCTGTTGATGGCTTTTATTTTCAGAGCTTCAGGAATTAGAACATTTATGCACCACAGGCCTTATTAAGATTATATAATTAATTTTCATTAATGAAAGAATTTCTAAATGTGTTTTTAAATATAATTATTTATTTTTATGTACTTGCCTAATTTCCTAGGTAAATACCAAGCTATTGACATTTTGCAAGGCTTGCATTTATAAATAGCATATTCCTAATGCACTAGATTTAATAGAATCCTTTTAGAAAACATATTAGGCTCCTTAATATAATGTAAAGTTTTATTACTTTTTGGTAATTATGGTGTTTTTCTTTGTAGAATTAATTACCAGCTGGCTTCAAGCTGAACTCATCATTCCAAGCTTCTCTCTCCTCCAGGTATGCATTCTGAGTCTGGGTCATTGGCATAATTACCAGAGATTAGGAGGAACACGTAGCTTGGTTTCTGTATTTTCCTGTGTACTTGACAATGAACGTGTTTCCTCATCAAGTATTCTACTTTGAATTAGACCTTGAGCAAGACAGGTAATACAATAAGATTGTTAAGACAAACAAAATACTGTATTTTTTTGTTTGTTTTTACATGGGCTTGAGCACTTGAAAGGCTATATGGGATAATTCTGTCTTGAATTCTTTTCTGTATTTCGAATCAGGAAGAGTGAAAAACTTAGAAGGATGACTATGAGGATTTTTACTGTTACGTTGCTACCACAATATCTACATGAGGGTCCCATTGTAGTAGATCTTATACAAGCAGTTGTGAAAGAGCCTCACATCTTCTCTCATGTACCAAGACATTACCAAAAAAAGGAGATTACTCTGCTTTTTATAGGAAAGTCCTACAAATGTCAAACAGAAATGTTACCCTGAATGGGAACAGTTCTTCCAGGTGGGTCTCTCTGAGCCTTTCACTTACATCACTCTACCTGGGAGACAGCTCTGGGTTATTAATCCTCCTTTTTGAAATTGAGGAACATAGTATTATGTGACATAGATTTTCAAAACAAATAAGAAAATGCATTTTTATTTCCTCTCTACTCTGTTAACATGACTGCCCTCACATAACTCTAGTCATTTTTTGTGGTATTTTTTTTTTCTTGATAAATGCTTGGATATGGAAAATACACACAATGCTTTCATGACTTCAAAAAGACCTTGGCAGAAACCTGCATCAAAACAGCCTAAATGCTAATTCCATAAGAGCGTGCAACAACCCACCCTGCTTTTTCCCTTGTTTTCACATGCACACACCATGCATACACACAGTCTGAAACAGTCCTGAGGGTTAAAACCCACATGTGGATATAAGCAAAGCCCAACATTTTCCCAGCATCTTGGTATCCAGAACTGGGTGACAAGGATTTCTAGCCCTTACGTGATCTTCAGAAACGTGTTAGTACATTTCTGAAATCTCATACCAAGTGAGTCACACTGTGCTTATGCTGACGCATTTATGTGACCAAGTGCATAATGAATACCAATTCTGAATTTCCACACTGAGCAATAGCTTACATCATATACTTTTTGAAAAGCTACAGTCTCAAGAACAAAACAATTGCAAGCCATTCCGTGCTTTCCTGGAACTAGACCCAAACTTCTTTCTCCTGCTGAGACCACAGATCATTAACATTGTTAATGTTCTCACTAAAACTGTTTGGAGAATGTGACAAGTCCAATTTGTTACTGACAGACCAGTTGGGAGTATGTTTAAAATGCATTGCTCTTGCTATTATACTCCTTGAATGGATATGTGGTTCCCGTCAGGTACACTTGCTATTTTGCTAAAGACTATCTGTTATTTCATCAATCTTTTTAGCTGGCTCCAGAAGGGAAACACTGCATTGTGCTCAGCCTCATTTCTGCTTTTCAAGTCAGGAAGCTTGTGTTTAAAATATGATGATCACAGCTCAGGGAGGGAAAGAGACAGCCTTTCACAGCAAAGACAGAGAACCCAGAGGCATTTGACTCTTTGAATAGAGGTTTGTTTTATGTGGTTTTGTTTTTGTAATTAAGCTGTATAGCTAGTTACCATAAAGTTAGATAATGTATCTTCCTTTCCACTTTATTTTGAGGGTTTGATAAGACCTATTTACAAAGGATTGAACTTGAGCTTCTATTTGGCAGAAAAGAATTGTATTTTTTTTTCCAATCTGAATATCACAACCCAGGTGATGGGTAGACCCATCAGTTTGATGAGAGGCCCAGTACAATGAAGGATGGGGGTGTCTGTGCTCAGCAGCTGGTGTTATGAAAAGCGATCTAGAGTCACCTAATTTATGACATGCAGCTCTGTTCAGAGCAACTTTGCTTCCTCGCGGTTTGACATGTTACCATGGCATAATCACTCCTGGACCTACCTTCGTTTTCATGCAAGTGTCAAAATCACTGAATAGTTTGAAGGATATTCTGGCAGTAGAGGGCACTTACAGGCACAAAAGAGGACTACTTCCCTCAGTTAAGTGCTGCATCCCATTCTTATGAGAGGCATCACACAGTGTCTCTATGCTTGATAAAGAGACAGGAATTGGCTGCAGCTAGGGAGCTGGTTTTTCACTTCAGCTACAAAAGGCCAATGTGCTTAGACCCTGCCTGTGCACAAACACGTGCTCCTTTAACTATGACTTCATATAGGTTTAGTTAAAATATTACAGCTTCATAGCTAGACATTTTTGTATTAGCTTCAGTCTTACTAGCGAAACCTAAGCACTAACTTGTTTAAAGCATTACAAAGCCATATTGAGAAGCTGAACAGCAGCTCATGGTAAATAGAAGTGCTTCTGAAGTCCAGCTACTTTGCAGCAGTATTCCAGATGATTGCTTGCCTTGTCCTCTAAGGAATGCAACCACTATTTAACATGGTGGCAAAGAAGAGCCAGAAGAAATAAGCTGTGGCAGCCAAAAAGGAAATTTGAAGACTATATATCTCCTCCCTCAAGCAGACGTATGTTCTGCTCTTCATGTTGACCTGCTTAAGAGAGACTTTAATGATAGAACCTGCTAAGATCTGTCTGGCTGCAGAGTTTTTATATTTGGTCCCTTTTCACAGCACAATACCTCTGTTTAAATTAACAAGCTGAGGGGGATTTATAGCTCTGACTTAGAAGATTATGAATTGTTATTGCTTTTCTCAAGTTTTTCATTTAAGCCAGTTGCAAAGCTTGGAAATATCTCATTGAGAGTGATTTAAATCCAGCCATACTGCATGTCTCTTACCAGAGCTGGTAATAATGCAAGATTGCTGTCTTGCTAACAATAAGGGGAGAGGCAGCCTGCTGAATGGACACGGGAAAGAGCCATTACACCTGACTGTACAGCTGCACACAGCATATATATCATGCTGCACACACTGCTATCAATACCAAGTTATCTGATAGACAAACTACAGGCAACAGTTAGCATTTCCCCTAGCCCCCATATAATATATGGAGGCAAAATTGTTCTCTCAAAGGAAGAAATCCTTTCCAACTAGCAAAGAAAGAATTTAAAATCCCAGTGGGAAGGGAGTGGCTTTCAAAGGTTGAGACCATTTCAATCCCAAGCCCCCACTTCCAAAGCTCTCATTTATGCTGCTGAGAAGCCATCCTGCTGTGTTTGAGTGAGGGCACTCCCAGGGCTTCAGTCGAGTTCCTCCTCTCGTGATGTCTACCAGTTATATATTCTACAAGGAAAAATACACAGCCTTAGCATTATGCCACTGCAAACTGCCGACCAGCCAAGCTATGACAGGCTGTGGGAAGCAGAAAGTATATATTTTCCTGTGAAATACACGGGAACGTTGAAAGCATTTGCTTTCTCATACAGGCTATCTCATGATATTGTCTCAAAGAAAGAACTGGAGTCTTCATGTTTGTACAGTACTTCAGTAATATGAAAAAATGCTGAGTTAATCTTCAGCCATCTGTGAGATTCAAAGACACTCAGATGCTTTGAGCTTTCAGCACTGTGACCATTCGAATAAAGTCCACAACTTAAGAGATGCAAGATGTTAATGGAAAGGGGCTAATCCTTTCCATCTTGGTTGGGAACTCAGCCCTAACTCAGTTCATCCTCAGAATAAATATAACATCCACTGTGCAATTTTCACTGTATGCCTCTTCTAACTTTGAACTGCTAGGAAATAGGTAGCCTTCACGTTCAACTCGCAGCAAAGAACGTCAGTGTTGGGCTGCTGCGTTTACCTGAACCAACACTGACTCAGGTTAAGGTCCACTCCACCACCATTTCTCTTGTTTTTCCTGCAAAATAGCCATGATCCATTCATGCAAGTGTAGAAATAGCTTTTGTTTTAAGCAATAAAGCTGATGCTACGAGCTAGAGCAGATACATAAAGTGGACTCTAAATCTACATAGTTTACTTTTTAAGTATTCCCAGAATCATACAGATGTCAAGAACTGATCAGAAAAGATTCATGACTCTTTTGGCAGAACAGTTACATTTGTTAGTGCAGTCCTGATAATGGCTTAAGAGTTTCAGACTGCCAGAAATGCCCTTACAATTCCCCTAAGGGTGATTCCACAGAGGAAAAGGAGAAAGGGAATGTTAAACACACTGTACTCAATATTTTTATCAGATCAGCACTGCTAAAGAGCCTGAGCCAATTTGCTATTTAGCAATGCTGAGACTTTCCATCTGAGATATAACAACCCTTGCCTATTGCTTCCCAACTTAAAACACACAAACCTGTTCTCACATTATAGCAAAGATACACTTTTCATTTCTAGCAGTGAGGAAAACTACAACTTCAGAGATTTAGTTGGTCTCAAAGCTCATTTGGAGTTAAAAGCCCTATGAGAAACCCCTAATAAGCAAGATCTGATAGTTTAATGCATTTCTGCAAAGAACTGTAATTTTCTAGGAAATGGATAGGATAATATCATTCTTGAGATCAACTGGAGGTCAGCGTGTTAAACTTCAGCTCTAAGTGTTGGTACAGAGGGATTCAGAGAGGAGTGGGTGATGCAGTTCAGAGAGTCAGGCTGCACAGCACCTCTAGGGAAACTCGGGTCAATTATTAATCAAAACTTTCTCATTCAGTTCTTTTCTTCCCTTTTTTTTTTTTTTTTTTTTTCCCATTTTGATTCATACTTCTGGTCAAGATGTTGCAGTTTGATAACATTTGGATATGCACCCAGAACAAGCCTCCTGATTTATTACAGCAAGATTCCAAGAACTCTAACAACATCCCATGGTACTACACGTGCCACAAGAGCATTGTAAACAGTCCTTGAGGCACAGAACTTAACTGATGCAGGCAAAACAGAAAAGGTGTTATCCTCATTTTGCAGATGTAGAATTAAGAGATGAGCAACTATCAACTTTTCAGCAATTTAGTTCCAATGTAGAGAACGGAGGGTTTTTTTCCAACAGTTTTGCTCTCTGCTGGTTAAAAACAATGTTCACGTTTACCTCGTTAGTACTTCTGTCTAGTCTGACAGCAGCTTTTAGAGAGTCATCAGAAAACGGTTTGCTTGGTTCTTCCACTGTCCCCTCAAGGTTAGCAACAGTAAGAGCAGCTCTTTGTTCTGTGTAGCGGCATATAACATTTGCTAAGACAGAAGATGTTCGCATTAACAGCTCTGCTAATCAGGCTGCCCAAGGAAAAACCTGGAAAAACTTGGGCAGCTACAATACTGGGTTTTGGCTAATGCCTGGGTCGCTTGGTGCAGTCACAGCCAACACGATATACAAGAAATTACTCAGAGCTACATCTTCATTTACTGCGCAGTACGAAGGGACCTTTCTAATGCATAGGCCATGTTCAGAGAAGGTTTTCATTAACTATACAGGAGTCTTCTGCAACCAAAATTTATGCAGCTAAAACATTAGTGTGGCTACTCTTCTCAGGTTTACATCTCAACATACTCAAGAAAGACAGTTTGTGACTGTGACCCCAACATTTGTAATGAAATAACAGAGGTACCAGAAAATTGAGAATCACCGGAGATAAGCAAATGAAAACTCCTAGGTGCACATTCAACCAAGTATCAGTAATTTAGCATATTTGAAATAATGACTGTGGACATTACCTGGTATTTTCTACATGGAGGGGTGCCAAGCAATGTTAATTTTAGGCAAGACTGACTAGGAAATGAGACACGACAGAAAGGATAACTATCATTATCCTCTCAGGATACTATTGCAGTGGGATTTATGGATAAATTAAATGTACAAAGACCAGAAGAACAGAGTTAAGGGGGGAAAGAAGTGTATCAGGCTGATCACCTTAGACACTAATAACAAAATGCAGTGTTGAACAAACGCAGTGCATGGAAGTGGCAAGAGCAGTAGAGAGTTGAGCTTCACAAAAATTTGTAAAGCCAGAGGTGAGGTTAATGCATCTTTAGGATTAATGTAGTCATAATGCAATGCTGCAAAGTGCTGGTCATAAATTGCCTCAAGGGAAAGAGATGACAATGGGGAATCTGCGTGGAGTTACTGAATAATTGTATCAGAGCATCTGCTATACAATATGGTTTGAACTTTTCAAAGCCCCGTTCTATAACTCACTTGTCATTTGGGCTGAGGAACAGATGACAGATCTACCATGAATGCTCAAAACCAGACCTATTAATTTTATTTTTCCTCCAAAGAGAAGATTATAAACCAGCTGTTCTCACTGAGGTGGTGTTTTAGCAGATTGGCCTTTTCTCCCCAGAATACATACCCTAGAATCTTGCAAAAGGTTCCTGTAAAAGCAAGAAAGTGTTCAAATTGGAACTGACAGCTTCAGTTAGCTTACAGCATGAAATTGCTTACAAAGCAATGGAGGAACATTACAATGCGAAGGACCAACTGAACCATTTAGTCTAAGCTTTCATGTTATTAAGATAACTGCAGTGATGCCAGGTATTAAACAGCACTGCTAGAGAGGCTTTCCCCCCTCTCCAGCAATATTCCACGGCTATTCTGAGACACAGCAGAATAGGATAGAGAGAGCTGCTAGCAATGCTGCCTGTCCTCCAGCCAGAGCTTGCAAGTGAACTCAGCATCTATTTGTTAGAATCCAGACAGCCAGTTCTTTTCTTTGGGCGCTGACCACATGGGAATTTTAGGAGTCCTTTGGTAAAGGAAGGTGTTCCCAAATCTGCTTTTATCAGGTACAATTAGGAAATGCCAACTTTAGTGGAATGGTAGAAATTCGGATACAAATTTATAACAGAAGTGTTCGTTTCCTCCTTTCACAGGACACATGTAAACACTTGGGCACTCAGCTTGCGAGGAAATGGAGCAATTGAGTCAGAAGCTGAAATCAGAATGGCCATCTGTTCTGGCAGCATACAAGTGACGCCCTTGCATGAAACCAGCAGCACAAAATGTATGTACATACAGCAAGGAGCAGATGAAGGAGATGCTGCATGCAGCCTCAGAGGTAAAATGTAGCATTGCAAGAGCAGTCTGAGCATACTTTAAAGGGGCATTGGCTTATGCCATAATGAATTCAGCAGAAATATTGCCAGGTAAAGCCTTAACATACAAAAGGGTCAGCAGACGCAGAGAATCCCAAAGTGCTGCCAACATGGTCCCTTTCCTATGAACAGGATTGCCAAAACAAAGATGATCATTTGCATCACATGAATATATAAGAATGTTAATATGAAAGTAGTTTGAAGTCTATTCAGTAACTGAAGGTTATGAATTACAGTAAATTAACTGAACTTCACTCTGTGCCAGACAGTAGAGCATCACCAGACAGGCATACCCAAAGCCAGGTGTCTATACACTACTCAGCAAGCTTCAGTAGGAACATGTCCTTTGTCTTAACTTCTCAAAAGAGAATACAAGTTTCAGCCTAATGCTGTTTTTCTCCATAAAGGCTTTTTTCCCCAAAATCAGATAGCTCTGTTGCTCTACATGGCATGCTTTTATGACTTTACAGCACAGTGGTTTCCTCTAGATATTGCTACAGTTACCAGCTTCCTTTACATTTCTCTTTCACTGTACTACCATGCTCTGATCAATACAGAGCAGTCAGCAGATGTGCTCACTTGGGTATTTTGCTTTATTTTATTGCCACCACATATTCATAAAATTCTGATCAGATCAAGTTCTACCTCAACAACCTGTTTAATAGACTTGGAAGCAAATGGTTATAGATTATCTTTTCACTAGCAGAAATGGCCCAGTACCTCAGGCAAACTTTAGAGTCTTAAAAATATTGTGTGCAATTCCTGAGATACCGACTGACTCTTTTAGGGGACTTAAGGCTAGACATTTAGGCTCTTCATCAAAAAGTAATTAGGCATTTCCACTTCCAACTTGAGGGCTTAAGCATATGAATATACTTCAGGAAGAGGTCTTTCTCAGTTCAGATGACTTGTTTTTCCTCAGATGTATTGTGCATATAGATGGAAAGCATCCACTACATAGGCACCCATGACTTGTATAGAGGCTTGCACCTACATCAGTTTCATTTCTTAATGAAAGTGATCATCTATTTAGATCTTTTCTGAACTGTCACACAATGATTCATCAAGAACTTGAGAACAAAGTGTTTTGATCATTAAAAAAATAAAATATAAGTAAAGCAAAGATACATGCAATGACATCTTAGATGTTTTATAGATTAAGAGACTCATGAATAACAGTCATTTCTTGTCATCTTTTTTTCTCCAGTTGAGAGTTTTCTTTAACTGAGATTAACACTAACTAGAAAATAATTAAGCTATCTTATAGAGTCTGGCATTCCATCAGCCATAGAAATAATTAATCAGACCCATCAATAGATTTTTAATAGCATTCAAATTCTGATTCACCGCATTATTTCTCACCCCCACACCACCCACTTCTATTCTTGGTTTCAATGTGTGCAGGAAACAGTACTCCTTAAGACAATAAAAAGGAAAGCTCTAGAAATTAAAATTAACCCTCATTTTCACTGTCCCTGTAAGAAAATGTCATCCTTCCCACCTAATTTTCCAGCATCATTCAACACTGATCTGTGAATGTGAACTCATCATTCAGGTTCCCCTATTCAATTCCACAAATAGAAGCTCCTGTAAGGAAGCCAAATTATGGAGAGAAAATTTGTAAGAAAAGAAAGGTTCTCTAGCTGGCACAATTACATCTTCCCCCTTGGTTGCTGTTACTGTTATATTTGTTGGCAAAAAGCTTAGCCTAAACTTTGTTAATTACACCAGAAATGTAGCAAGACTTATCTTTTTATTTTCACGTATCCTGAATGAAACTAAGTCTGAGCTCCTGAAAAGAAAAAGGGAAAAATAATAGGTCTGCTGGCAGTAACATCAGTGACTTCCAAAAATTGAACAAGAAATGGAACAATGGTCAATTTTTCTTCATTCTTTCTGATCACAAAGGATAAGCGATGCAGCACCGGTTTTTGTTCAGGCCAAATGGGTCACAATTATCTTATACCACTTCATTCCTACTCAAGAGAACAGGCAATTATTTGTTAGCACCAATGACTACGTCGCAGTCCTCAGTTTACTGAAAAATCCATGGAAGGTCAGACTAATCCTGAAGACCTTCTGTTCCTATACCTTATGTTGAACTATAGACATTTTCTGCATTGCACTGAGAAACAATCTTATCCTTTTTCCTATTTGGCTTCAAAATAAGTGTTAGATTGGTCTGACACAATACATACACAGGTCTTGCATTCTCTTACAATCAATTGCTAGGAAAAAGAAGGGAGGTGGCATTAAACCAATAGTGAAATTAGAGAACTGCTACAAAAGACACTTAAATAGGCCTGGCAGTTAAGCAGAAAATACAGCAAGGAAGGAACTTACTGTTTTGTAGCCATGAGAAAGCTGGAACAGAAGGGAAATAAAAACACTTAAGGTTTTATTTTCACTATTATTCACACTTTGTGAACAGTCTCTTTATGTAAACCAAAGGATCCAGAGCCCCATGAGAACAAGGGGACTTGTGAACTTGGGGCTTTGTAATTGTTCTTTCATGAAATTCTCATCTGGAAAGGAATTCACCAGATAAGCAACAACCCAACTGCCCTTCTCAGGAGAATTCATTCACGCATCCCTTACCACTTCCCTTCAGGACTTGATTTCCAATCTATCCCTTGTAGCAGAGGTTTGTTCTGAAAACAGCAGTGCCAGGCAGTTTCACTTCAGGGAAAATGATGCACCAAGTTTTCAAAGTTCATATAAAAATGAATTATTTACCACGGTTCAAAGCTGCCTGATATTTCAAGCCAGCAATGTTTGCAAGAGATAATCAAGGAAGTGGAGAATTAGACAAGAAGATTTGACAGCCAGGGACTAAGTTACCTTTATGAGAGAGAGACTCCACAACAAGCAGAAAAGGATATTTAATTAAAAGAAAAATAAGTGGAATATTTACCGTACTGCCTTACTTCCCTGATGTAGGATACTTGGTGATTTTGTGCCTGCTTCATATTTCTGTCTTTTCAATACCCTTCTGTTTGAGCCTTTTAAAAAGAGATAGCCAAGAGAAGTTAGTCTGGAGATCAAGAGTACAAGCCGTTTCCTCATCAAGAGAAAGGTCTGATTTATCAGCTTAGATTCCTGGAAGACTTTGGGTTACACATTAATACAGCAAGCATAACTCAAGCTTCTGCAATAGCTGAATTGGCTGTCATGTTCACTCCAGTCCAGAACTCCCAGTCCCACTGGTAATATCCAAAGGCCCAATTCTCACCATCATTGCATTAGTGACCACTTGTTAAATGAGGAATAATTTCACAGCTACCCCAGAAAAAAAAAAAAAAAGGACCTGTACAAACTTAGCACGAATGAGAAACTTTAAGAACAATATGTAAACACTAACAACTAAGGCGAAGTTTCATTGCTCTATTTACTTTCCCATGAAAAAGCCAAATGGAAGGAACGGTTTGTACGGCACCTTCAGGATGAATTTTGAATGTAGTGCATTTTGCGACTACTGTCACAAATAATTATAGCATAAAACGAGAAGATTGGGTAGAAGCCGCAAATCATTTTGAGCACAAATATAATGCAATATTACCAAAGACAATGTTAGACAAGACTACTAAGTAAGAATTGTACTTAAGGCACTTCAAAGTTCCTTGCCCTCTGAAGCATCTGACACTAAAAAGGAGGTTAAGACGGGAAAACACCATTGTGAGAAGGCTGATGAAATGGAGTCAGGGTTTTAATGAAACTTAAATGGAATCTTTTCATAAAACATTAGATCAGATATTATTTAAAAATCTTTGAATCTCAAAACCAGCAAAAGGTGACAGTTCTCTTGAACGTTTTAATTTCATTTTCACTGTTTGGTTCTAGTAACTGGTGATGGAGAGAGAAAGACTAGCTGAATCACTTTTTCATCCTTGTACTCTATAACTAAAGAGTCTGCATGCAAAGAAAGAAGGCATATCTTCCCCTAGGACAGCGCTAAAGTGATTTCAGTACTTTATCAGAAAGTGATAGCCTTAATTCTGTATTTCTTTATGTCTATGAGGTTCTTTTAATTAACTTCAGGTTACTCATCAAGTTGAGTATTATATATATCTTTGTTAGATACGGATTAACCATTTCCTTATCACCAGGAACCACATTTTACCACGGCAGCATCTGTTCAAAGGAATAGATGCACTTGAGGACTGTGCAGATGCACCTTCGTACATGATGGAAACCTGTAAGCCCTATATAACTGAGCTTTAAAACTTAAAGATTAAGAAAAAAAAATGAAATCCCAGGAAGTTCATAAGCCTCTGAATACAATGCTTAATCCAAGTAATCCAGAAGCAATCTTGTTGGCAATCTAATTGTGTTTTCTAAAGAGGAGACTGCAATAACAGTTCGTTTACATATAATTGGATCCCCTTATATGTTTGTGTTGTGCTTATTTCCAAAATCTTTCAAAATGGAAAGGTCTCCTGCAATGTTTGACTTGCTTTTCACTCTAACCTGAGGGATTACCCATTACTTTGCACATAATAGACCAGACAAATATGAATTTTGTATTAGTACTGATCAGAAAGTGCAGCTATCCCGTGAGGACCAGCAACCAGGACATACAAGAAAAATTGAGGAAATTGCACAGATTTAAATTGCCTTTTTGTTTTGACTTGTTTTTCCTCAGTAAGCTCTTACTGTTTGGATTGGCTTTTCTGTTATAAATGAAATTCAGCAGGGAGAACAAGAAAAGAGAGACTTTACATTGAAACAATTCTTAAAGTTACCACAATTTTAGCAGAACTTTATTTGCATGTGCACACTGAAGTGTTTGATTAATGGATGGATTTCAGAACACATATCCTCCCTGTTACTATTCATAGCTCTTAATTGGAAGCCCTGCCTGTGCTTCTTACACTGTTAGGGGGTTTCCAGAGGAATACAGTGAAACATACGGAAGAAGTTCCTTGTGACTGAAGAGAAATCACACCCTTACCCTTACATAAAAGTGGCACAGAGTTCCCTGTGTGGACAACAGCTAATGCTGCACTCATCCCAAAAGCGACATTTTTCCCTCATTTTGTGGCAGATTTTCAACCCTAATTTCCCATATGCTGTAGTAACCAACTTCTTGACATGTAAGCAGTATTGCCAAGGTGTGAATGGAGAAAGTTTAAGGACGCTGTAGTCTGGCAAACCATATCAGCTCATTAGCCCATCAAGTCCTTATGCTGACTCCAGCTAGTACCTGATGCTTGGAGAGAAGCTAGACTATCAAATTAAAAACAATTGGGCAGAAGTCTGCAGCATGGAATTTCTTCTTGAGACTCCCTACCCTCACATTGAGCTTGGAAAGGTGTAGAAATGGAAGAAAATTCCATGTTTCTGCACTGAGATCCCATGACCCAGAACTCCTTCCCCACCAAGATTTGGTTCTTAACCATTTCTTTCTCCTGTGCCTAGAGAATATGATAACAAAGCTTGGTGCATGAACCTGGCTGGAACAGAACAATCAAGACAGGAGCTTTCCTGTCAGGGCCCCTTGTAAACATGCCCAGTAGGAGAGAAAATAGATTGGAAGTCAAAGGAAAGCTTTAACAGGCAAGACGTATTTGAGACAGGAAGAATACTATTTTGCTAAAAATGAAACTCCAGATTTAACTAAAATAGTCTCTAGATTTTACTGCAGAGAGATCCTGATGTATAGGAAAACCTGCAATTTGCAGTAACAGTTCAATCCAGTCTTCCTACAAGGGAATTTATGCTTACTCTTAGGAAAGGAAATGTGCAGTCTTTATTTCTGACAGCTCTGGCCTGACACCTGTAAAGCTATTCAAACGAAGCACAGAAGATTTGTCAGAACAAGGCTGACATTTTAAATGAAGAATAATGATAAAATGTCTAAAAGTGTGCCACAGAAATACTAAGATAGTACCTGCAATTTGTATACAGTGTTTTACATAAAAATAAAACCAGAAATTCTTGTGGTGCTATACATGTAGTTATGTAAAAGCTGGAAGTTCTGTTGCAGAAGGGAGAATTCACAAGTTCTTCTTTTGTGGCTTCGTTTATATGGACATTTTGCATCAAGAACTATATTTGTTTCACTTCCACTCTTGATATAAGTATAGCTATTTCATGAACCAACAGTGGATGGGAAGAATGATTCCTCACAGGTGAAGGAAATGGAAGTCTTCTCCCTTCTGGTGAGCTAATACAAGCCTTCCATAATCATTTGAGAAATTCTTTCCAACCAGTACAATATATGTTCAACTACTGCAATTATACTGCTCTGTCATGTGCCCTGAAGTACCAAAACCAGCAATCCTTCACCCAGAATAAATTGTAAATGGTAATACTTTAAAAATAGTAAGGGAATGCAGTGCTGGTGAAGAGTGACAGCAGCAGGGACTGGAGAACTCTTCAGACAAGTTCTAAAGACCAGTGTTCTGCCTCAAAAATATTTCACCACGTGCCCTAGAGGATCAGCAAGAGAAGTTTTCATGGTTCATTCATAAGACGAGACCCTGGTCAGGACAACAATGCAGCGATGTGCTGCTCACACAAAGCAGAGCTATGCCTGTGGAGTCCCCAGGACATTTTTCTAGACAACAGCAATTCTCTCAGCTCTCAGCCAACAAAACAGATTTGGTTCTTATTTGAGAGCTGAGATGTGGGAATATTATCGCGTGCTGTCTCAATTCTCATTAGCATCAGTTATACAACCCCTTGACAGGGTTCACACGTTCCAATAAGCAGCATCTATGATGAGAGTTCAGCTCTACTACAGGTATTAGCATACATAACACAGATGAGTTCTGGGTTCTGTTTTCCACCTCTGCAGCAAGGTTTTATGACCTTGATTCTGTTGCCTCAGCTCTGTGCCGGATTTCTGAAGTGACACTGTTTCAGCCTAGGCCCCCCTGAGAGCCCAGTTACTGCCACATGCACAGCGCCTCATGCATAGGAAAAAGCAAATTCAGCTGTCTCTGTATTAAAATGCAGAGAGCTGCACATACAGGACTGCACACCACGGTGTTAAAGGGCCATGCTTGAAGCTCCTTGTCTGTATGGCAGATAACTCATCTTCAGTGTGGCTCCGTATCTAATTCTAGCAGACAAGACAATCGCTACATGATTGTACATCAACCCCTCTATAGGATCCATATGAGATTTACCACGGGCATGAAAGTCACGGACGTTTTTGTTGTTATGGAGCTCCACCAACAGGGCTTGCGAAGCTTAAATGTTTATAGAGCCTTTGTATGAAAGTGTGCAGTGCTGCAATAGCACTAATAGTGGTGATTAATTTCATCCAGCTGAAGATCATGACAGAAGAGCTATAATACATAGAGAAAGCCAGCTGAGCTTATTATACATGGAGTTTGTTATCCTCTGCATTTTGTTGGGCATTACTAGTGGCCATATAAGCTCCAAAAATAGAGCAGGACAGGTAAAGGAGGTTGGGAGGAATCAAGTAGGCACACATGCCTTACCCTGTGCTCTCTGCCCCTTTAGAACAGGACTGTTTTACTGTACAGAGGGCAAATCAAAAGTGCTCTATCCCTCACTCAGTCTGTCATTTCATTAATACATGAATAAATATTAAATAGTTAAGTGCAATTCATTAAGTTCTTCAAACAATTATAGTAAAAATCAGTTAAATATAATGGGCCATGAAGTTATTACTAAATGAGGCTGCTGTATTTGCATAGTCCTAACTTGCCGTTGAGAAAGTATGCAGTGCCTGACAGCTTGCACCCATCTAAGCTCCGCTAAGGATATAACTGCCCAATAGAACCATGTCAAAATGCTTGTTTTTCCATAGCTATAGTGCTCTCTCCTGTGGTTTGAAGGTAATTCAGCAGGGAACACCGCTCTGCCGGTAAGATACAGCGGAGCAGAGGTGGTGTCAGCCAGCAGATGGTACTGCAGCCTGCCTGCAGCCTGCCGCACTGCCCGCACCTCGCTGCGGATCAAGCTGCTGGGGCAGCACCCTGGCACAGGTTGTGCTCTGCCTCCTTTCTCCCAGGGTGCGGGTGTCAGGAGACAGGCAGCTCGTTATGTCAGGGAGATCGCTGCAGGAAGTCAACTTCTCAGGTAGCTGAAGGAGTGAGTTGTCTAACTAATGCATATGGGCAGTGAAAGCATCCTCTGTGCTCCCTTACCTCGCAGCACCGCTTCCCCACTGCTGTGCCTGTCTGGGAGTGCAGAGCGAGGGCAGCCACGTACGCCCTCCAGTAAGGGCGAGCAAACATCTCCCAGGCTATTTCTGCTGGAGGAGAGGCAGCTCTTCCTCAGACAGAGAACCCAGCCCCGCACATAGTATCAGGATAAATCCCTGACTGCTTACACTCCTCTCAACTTCATGCTCGTTATTAGTGCAGGCTCTTCCATTCTCAATTGCCTTCCCAGGGAACCTAGAAGGTGTCTGTAGGGCAAGTTTCAGCAGCGCTCCAAACCACCTCAGGTTAGCTAAGATGCAATATTATCTGTATGCTTTTTATCCAAGCAAAAATAAACTGAAAGAAGTGAATTCTCACCGGCAAAAATAGGTTGCATCTCCTTGCATTCTGTAGGAGGCAGAGGCAAATGATGAACTGAGCTCACAGAAGAAGCACAACTTGTAAAAAGGCATCTAACTTCATGGTATGTCTGACTTGCTTGCTCCAGGAGATGGGGGTCAAATAAACCAAGCACAGGCATTTTCTTTAGCACCTCAGTCTCCTCCTGATTTTGATTTCTTTCCCCTCCCTAGAGTGAAATTGTATTGCTTATTGAACACGAGGATTTTGTTTAACAAGATAGGTGACGACCCACTTTAGAATTGCATGATTGGCAACTGAAGGGGAAAAATGTACTTTAATTACTAGCCTCTCTGGGGAAAATTTTAAATAGTTGAGCTGATTCTAATGTGACAGCAGTTAGTTTCAAAACGAGAAAAGAAAACAAAATCTGCTAAATTTACAGGTCCATGGTGCATCATTTGGAACAGCTGCTGGAATCTTTACCAGAGTAACTGTCCCTCCTGGGGATCTGTCCTCCATTCTTTTGGAAGCGTATGTACCAAAGCCCATCTAACTGAGCAACAACCCACTCTTAATTAGTGACTATCACTGTTTCTCCTAATTACCTAAACTAATTGGAAGAGTCGTGATACCCTGGGTTTAGACCTGTCCGCACCACTGATTCTCTGATAAGTTAAATAAGTCACTTTGGCTAATGTTTTCACAAGTGGCACTCCGAGGTGTGATCTTAGATTCCGAGCTGTCACAGCCCCTGCTGGAGTCAGAAGTGAAAAAGCTTTGGAAAACTGTGGAGCTGTGCTTAGAATTCTTCAAGTTCTACATTTCCCTGTGCTTCATTTTCATCAGCTGTAGACTGCCGACAGTTTACCAGTTCCTCAGATATTCAAATCCCAAGGAATTTCAGAGGATGACCAAATAAGTTAAAATACAGGTTATATTTTTTTGCAACAAGCTTTTTGCACAAAGCAATGCTACTTTCAACATGTAGAGAAGTCTCTTACCTTGGTGCTGACGTGTTCTGTCGTGACACTGCAGAGCTGAGAAATTCAGTCCCAAAGTCCTCCAGCACATGGTCGTCTTTACCTTGGTGAGCTCCTCAGGGAACCAGGACCTCGTCCCAAACTGAAGATAAGCACCACGTATGCGCTGTAAAGAGAAAGTCACTATTTCAGTACAAGCTCTAGCACTTAGTTAACATAATTTAGATGAAGCTACAGATACCCAGGTGGAAGCTAGGGACCGCAGCTAGGTCCGAAGCCCCACTTTATCACATTAACCATTGCACTCTCCTATCCTGCTGTCTCAGAGTTCCCACTCAAGGTAACAGCAGCTGTCCTTCAGGCTGCTCTGCTAGGTGGCTCACATGCATAAAATTGTTCATAGCATTTAGCTAGCTGTTTCTTCTTTGTCTTCCCCTTTCACATTAAGGTTTTAAACACTGAAAAATGAGTATTGAAAAAATTTCCTCAGTCAGCAACCTGCAATCTATTACGGCAATTAATCAAAGATATACTTTGTCAACTTCCCCTTGTTCTCTTATGCTTTATGATCGTGTTGTTATTTCATCAACACAATAAAAAAGGATTAATCTTCATTGCTGGGAAAATTGTTTTCAGGGCTAAGGGTAGAAGCCTTAGCTACGCTACTGATCCTGTGGTCCAAATCAATCCCTGAGAGCAGAATTAATTATTTTTAACTGGGATGCATTCATTAAGCCCTGGTGAGAGCATTTAAGTTTTGCACATTATCATAATATAAATCCATCATTCAGGGCAGCATATTCATACAGTCACTGCAGGTTCAGCAAGCGAGGTATTAGGGTGACATGCAGCTGAGCACAGACTTGTTAGGGTGACCAGGTATGTGGTGATGTAGTATGCCCACGAAAACATCAGCAACAAAATAGTGCAATAGCATCCTCAAATGAATAACCACAGTAATGACACATAAATACACTACAAAACAGAAACAATCATTTAATCTCTATTACGAGGTATAACATGATGAATCATATAATCTGGAGACTAATTTTGAAGTAGATGCTTCAGTGCAGGTTGACGTATTTGGCATTGCGACTCTTTTGATGAGCACCGGGTCTCCCAGCTTTGTCACAAAGCTCTCAGAATTCAGGAAGATAACTAGGAGAGGACACACAGCAGCTGACCATCAGAATTGTATCCCTGTCCCCCAGAGGAGGGCAGTTTGTTACCTTTATGGCTGATGGTCCTAGCCAGGGCTTACTGTTAAGTGCACTTAAGAATGAATGAAGTGACCTCCCAGTCTTGCTGGGGCCACCTGAGTGTAATCTCCACAAAAATCCACTGTCCCGTAACTTGTCATCTGTAACATCCGTGATGTTCACATCATCCCCAGTCGCTAAAATTAACAGTACTACAGCATCTCATTTCAGTGCTCAAAGACTTCTTTTATCATGTTCCTACCAATGATTTTCAGCAGGATTGTCCAAACATTAATGCGGTAGGTTTCTGAGAAATGTTTGCAGGTCAGATGCAATATCCTAAATCTTTACACTGACAATGGAACTACAAAGCATCAAGTTCATATATTCTTTGCTTTTCTCATTACTCAACAGTTTGGCCTTAACATTGGCTCACTGCCCACAAAATATTGATTAGCCACAGAACCTCCTTGGCCAGCACTGTAAAAGTCAGCCATAGATTTACATTCTGGAAAGGAGTTCTGACAGGGCCAATAACAACACTAACACCTTGTAGGCTCTTATTACAAAGTAGACAGAGGGCTCATTTCACCAACTCTGTAAATAATTGGTTTCAGCTTAATGTTCTTGTAGTTAAAAGGATTTCTAACAATACAAAAATATACTACTGGCCTCAGGTACACGTACAAATACACAAAGGTCTTTGATGTGCAGCAATACTAACACATTTAACTCATGTAAGAACAGATACATACAGCAATTCCCCTCTGCGGACTCAGAAAGTACTTTTTAAACCCTTGGAAGTAGAATAGTCCAGACCACTAGTGTACTCAGTCACTTCACAGACCCTAGCTACCTGCTCTCTGGTATTCTGGGGGAGATTCAGAAGAACTTCAGTAGCAGCACAAACAATAGAGACCATCTAACCATTGTTTCAGACAGGAGCACATTTGCAGTCTGGTCAGCGGATCAGGCACTGAGCTGCCCAAAAAGAAATCTAAAACTCTGCCCATCCTGAGCCCCAACTCAAAACCCCCATACATGTGAACGTTTTCTGTAGGGAATGCAATAGGAAAAACCCTCTTTGGTTTCGGTCTCTGGTAAGCTGTTTTGTTTCATAAGTGCAGAACTCTGAGATGGTTTCTGTTCTCCACTACCTAAACAAAAAAATAAATAAATAAATAAAAAGAATCATTTGCAGGTCTATTTCAGCTGTAATCCATCCTATGCTGCAACACACCAGCAGCCTCGCAAAGGCACTCCTGTGCTATAGCCTACCCAGCTCTGATTACAGCTCCTAGTAAATACCTCCTCCAGTTGCCATTAGAGAGAAAACTCTTTTTTTCTACCAGTCTGCTTCCTGCTCCTGATAATTCTTTTAAAAGCCTCCTCACAGAATATGTACTGATGATTTATCAGCTTAATACCTGCTCCAGCAGCGTGCAACTGCTACTTGCTACAGTCTGGAGCCCAAGCACTGCTAGGGCTTGGCTTCTTACAGTCTGTTTCCCTGATTACACCGCAGACCCGAGCTACTCTCCCACCCTTACGGATGGGGGGGCGACAGCTTCTGTGTAAATGGTTTTAGCTATAGAAATTTTAGAACATTAGCTAAGTCAAATGAACTGCTTATTTCCCCCAGCTGCCAAGCAGAAGATACACAGAAGTCATACAATTGCCAAGGTATGGGAAGAAAGGGAAAAATACCAATTTAAGAACATTCAAACTACTAATGGTCTTATACAAAAGACAGCTCTGTGATGCCCTCTAGCCCCTTGGAACTCGTCCTGTGACAATCCGGTACTGACAGGTCGGAATCTGCTCTGCTTTGCTTAATTTGGTACAACTTTCTTTTTAATTTGGTACAACTCGCCTCCCCCTTGCACTGCTGCCAAAACAGACAAGAGTTAAGGTGGGCAGAAAGGAGGGGAAATGAACAGTGTCAGGACTCAATCTTGCTTAGTAGTGCATAGAAGCAGCATTGCCTCTGTTGCCAAACTGTCAGCAACCTAAGAGCAGCCAGAGGTGTGCTCTTCGGAGGTTCTTATTTTGGCAAATCCACTAATACCAAAGTTCCATGAAAAGAACCAAGAGAAGTTGATGACATTAGGCAGGAGAATGTAGTAGAGTGGCTATTACATTTAATTTTTGTTCTTTAGCTTGAGTACAATCAGATGGACCTGACAGATATTTGATGGGTGTAAGTCAAAAAAGTGGAATAGATTTCCTATTTGTAACAGGAATCCAAGTAAAGCTATAGAAATAAGTTTTCCAAATTACAAAGTCAGCTCAGCTGCCAGAATAATTCACAGGAGAACTTGGCTGATCAGCTTGTCCCACCAAGCCTGCAAGCGAGCAGGAACATTCTGTGCTCTCATGGTCTCTAACCTTGCTTAAGAGAAGAAAATAAGAACATGAGATGCTTCAAAGATGAGCAGCATTCTTCTGTTGGATTTGTAAGCAATTTCCTTTAAGTTTCACTAATACTTACCAGGAGTCATTCCATTCCAGTGGAACGAATATGAACTCTCAAAATACGTTTAACTCCTGCAGCTGCAGGAGCCAGGTTTTGCAGAACTGTTGACCAGTAAATAATAATTTCAGTGCTGTTTACCATCCCGTTAAAAAAATCAGGCCCAAGTTTAAGAGCTTTCTGAAAATATGCTCCACAATTTTCCCTCAAGCAAGTAGCTTTAGACTGGTTCATGCACAGCAACTGTGTGATCTCAGCTAGGGACAAACCTAGAACTCAAATGACCCTCCCCATCATTGCTTTTTGAAGACGACATGGGCATTAGAAAAGAAAGTGTCCTACAGCTTAACAGCTGTAATCTCCTCTCATGATATCTTTTTTTCTTCAGTTCTTACAATTTCTGCAATTTCTGTAAACTTTTCTAATAGCTCATGAATTAGGAAAGGCATGCCTGGAGTTATAACACTGCTGTATTAAAGTGATCATAACAGATTAGTGATGACAAATCCAAAGTAATTGATTTTTTCATTTCTCCCTCCTCCAACAAGCTTAAACTAATAACAATAATTATGTGAGAGTATTTCCATCAGGATGCTTGTACATTTCTGGCAGTAAAATCAATTGTTCCATGGACAAGTTTTATCGCAGGAATTAATCATCGCTATCTTCAATTACTGTATTGCACAATTATCAATGATATTCATGATGTAAAGTATGCAGGAGAGCATCTTAATTGCTAAACAAGGCTGTACAGTAACTGCATCAAGTCTTTGGAAAGCAAGCGAATGGGAAAACATTCCAGAAGATACAGCATTGGCATGTCTGTATTCCATCAAACCAAGACTTCCTGGGAAGCTGCTGCAGGTTTGTGTCACAACATAGACATGGTACTTTCATTCTTCAGAGTAACAGCATTGTCCTTGTGCTAAGTCTGAAGATAACCTGACCAAAGTCTTTTGAAAAGACTGGTACTACTTCTCAAAAGCCAAACTTCAGCCTTAACTTCTTAGAAAAATACGTTGTTTTTTTTAATGTCAGTTGAATGATTTTTGCACTGTTAAATACAACCCTCTGATAATTCTGTTCAAAGGTGACAGAGTTCAGCAGAGCTCATGGAAGGGCTCAGGACACTGAGTTGCATAGAGAAACAACTGGGAGAAACCAAAGTCTCGTGCAGAAAAAATACAACCTGAGAAATTATCTCTTCCACAGACTGTGTGTAACCTCAGGCAAGTCACCAGTTACACGCACGTTCTGCTCTAATGACACCAGGGCACAGACAACCTCAACCCACGCTCATTAGTGGCTGTCCTTGTGCTCGCTTTTGCACCAGTGGCACACAGCTCTCCACAGACTGCAAACCATTATACAGACCTAGATAAATAAATTGGCAGCTGGCTACGCTGTCACTGGAAGGCAAGCGTTACCCAGCTGGCTGTAAAGCCTCTCCAGATTTCTTAGTGCCTCTGCAGCTCCCCTCACTGCTAAGATAGGGTAAGAAGTTATCTCGACTGTTTGGATGGCAAGATCTGCAATATGTGGAGGGTGTCTCACTCAGCTCGGCACAGGAATACCTTGTTAGAGGCATTCAAGCATCACCGTAACACAGACAGTAATCTACACCGACAGGCCTCTTAAGATAACCTTCCCAGCCTCACAGAGCTTAAAAAGCTCATTTTCAGATCAGCTGTTAGAGTTCACACAACTCATCTGATCTTCTTGCTTATGAGTAATATAGCAGCTTTGTTAGTGCCAAAAAAAGGTCACAAAAGCAGCTGATAGCTTGTTGTCTGGGAAAGGGTTAGGGTTAAGGTGAGACAAGAGCTCAGCTCCTGTCAGATGAGTCAAGGCAGGGGTACTCTTCCTGCTAGAGCAGGTGCTGTGTTTTACTATGCTTTACCCTTTCTCAATCAAGCACAAATGTTGTCAGCACCCTACAAACAGCTACACTTGCTTAATTATTAGGCATTTCATATAAAAATAATTGGCCTCATCACCATCCCCTTAGGTGGGAGCAAATAAGTAAGTTGTTGGATGGCATCAAAGTAGTTTTATTTGAGAGGCACTGTCAATGCTGCCCAAACAGGCAAGCAGTGCTGCTTTACCATCTCAGTGGAACATCTCTCACGCTAACCTTGAACGCCTTGTAACTGGTTAACTAGCCCAAGCAGAGCTGTACTAGTACACAGAGATCAGGCTAAAGCCTCTGCCGAGGCTTCTTTCTTTAAAGGGACGTGCATAACTATCTGGTTCAAATTCTTAGCTACTATGAATTGTAATTTCTCAGTTGATTTATAGCTGCAAAGGATCTAGTCCTTGATCTTTAACTTCTAATTCATTTTCTTAGCAGTGAATGTAACATGTGTGTTTGTAAGAATAACAGACCGCTCTGCTGTTACACTGTGCCATGAGATAAATCATTTATCATGTGTTTCTAATCACGTCACTTGCAGTGCCCAGTAATTAATCTCCCATAACCCTTACTTCATTCTGAACCCCTGAGTAGATCCCAAGGGATATCAGTTGTTAGCATCCATCAGAGGAACGCATCCCCCTTCTTTCCAAAGATTGCTCAGCTCCCACACCAGGCAGCATCGTCTCTGCTTTGAGATCTGAAATGAGGCCCTGCAGCGGTGCTGGAATGGCTGCTGCTCTACAGTACAAAGAGAAGGCAAGTGCAAGCTCTCATGCCACTCTACTACGTCCACGTACGGCGTTGTGCTGGGCTATTAAGTGTGCCTTGTCAGTCGAGAACCACAACATAGTTGTTTTTTCAGCACCAGTCTTGTTATAATTACTGTACAGCCCATGAGAAAAGAGTAGATGACAAAATCAGAACACAATTTGCTGACAGCTTGGCCAGTCATGCCACTTGCTGTAAAATGAAAGTGAGCTGTAAATTGGTAAGGCACACAAGAACTCAAGTCATGTCCCAAACTGAGATGCCCTGTTGTGTATCTACTTTTAAATGCCAGGAGAAATACTGCATGGTAGACGCTCAAGTCCCACGTCTGCCTGCCTCTCCTTTATTCACATCTCTAGTCTCACACAAGCATCGGAAGTCTGATCTGGACCTCCTCCTGGACCTTTCTGGCTACCTGACCAGGAATGCCAGTGCCTCCCAGGTGCAGCAGGGAAGCAGCAGGGCTCGCAGAGCTTCCAGCTCCCCCAGCTTCCACATCAGCCAGCAGTAGGATAACGGGAGGCAGCACTGGGCTACGTAGAACAACGCTCTGGAAAGAGAAAAGGAGCTTTCTTCAGGTACTACGGGGGCTTTCCGCTGGTTTGCACTGCACAGATATAGTTGTAATTAAGCTAAATTGCAATTTTCCTCTTAAGTGATACTAATTTCCTATTGTGTACACTGCCTCAGTGAGGTCACCGTGCCTCATTAGACACAGCATTTCAGGTGCCCAGCTATCAGGGGTTCTGGGCCCGGGAAACCTTTCCCACAGAGACATTCTTTAATAACTGTTATTTAAGTAACACTTTGGGGACCAAAGAAAATTATGTATTTTAAACACTTAAAAAGTATTATTAGTAGTAAGCAATAGAAGTGATTGTGCTGGAATAAAAAACATTTCCTGAAAGGATCCGTGCCAGCCTTAATTACACTCCCATTGTATTTCATCTTCATGCTCCCCACACCGAGAGGGAGGGATGGGTGGGAGATAATTGGAACAAGGTGAAAATGAGTGCTCATTAAATTGCAGACTACACAAGCACTCATTCCATGTGAGAGGGCTGTAAATATGACTTTTAATGAAGTTATGACATGCTTGCCAATAAAAGTCATTTACTTCACAGTATTACAGTTAATTATACACAGCTGGAGCCATTTATTGCCCATCCCTTGTTAACTTTGCCTGGGCTCATTAACCCTTTCACAGCTCTGTGCTTATGATACCTCCCACACAAGAAGTACAGGACAAAGGCTGCAGGACTTTTAGGAGAAGGAGTGGGAAGAGTGTAGATGTAGAGAACATTTGTAAAATACCAAACTCTAACCAAGTTGTGTGCTGTGTTTGGGAAAGTGCAAGTCTGCAGGAACCCATTACAGAAGCATTAAGGAACAACCAGTGAACAAACAGGAATGAGCAAGTGCAGAAGCATCCAGCAGGAACATGGAAGTTAGAGGTGTGGATAACTTCTAGATCAAAGCCATCAGGACTGCATATGTTTACAAACAACTTACAGAAGACATGACAAAACTAAATTTTGGCTGTAGCATATTGGTTTTCAAACCAGTAGTTTACAATAGCCTTTTCTGGCCACAGAGATACAATCCAGTATCAAATCACATCAGCACAAAGTTCTCTTTTCCCTACAAGATACCTCAGCATTCCCTGAATCTTAAAAGGGAAATTTTCCAGAAACGAAGGCACAACAGTTCAATTTACCTATACACTCTTTCTTACATGCTTGCTGGTGTTCCTCCCTTTGGCAATACATTAGCTGATGCTTTGGCAGAGGCACAGAGTACCCACACAAGATGGCATGTGTATGGCATGGCAAGAGCTCAAGGGGCCAAGATGAGCAGCCTTATTGCTCAGAGTTTAAATGGTGGCATCAGAGTAGATAAGAAACTGAGGTGAACAAATGTTGGTTCGGAACAGAACTAGTGTCAGGCTCTGGTTTACTGCAGCTCAATTTTTAGGTCATTTCTTTTTATGACCTGTTGCAAGTACAAAAGCTTCTCCATTTGCTTTGCTTGTACATGTTGCTTTTGCCTCCTAAGAGCTCCTTAGCTTCCACTGTTCCAAACAATGCAGCTCACTCTTCAGCTCCAGTTAAAGTAGAAGCAAAGCCCTTTTGCTGACAAAGCACAATCCTGACAGATCCCTCCCCCCAAAATCTGTTCCATAAATGAAATGCAGGATTTAACGAGTGTTGCTGGGCAGATGTAGAAACCCTGCAGTCAGGAACCCCCACAGCTGACAGCAACCTGGCTCAGTTACCCAGGGACATGTTTTTCTTTGTCAGAAGACTTTCCAGCACAAGAACTTTTATAGTGGCATTAAAATGCTTTAAACTACCCCATAAGCTTCAGATTAAAACAGCAGTCCCTTACTGCTGCTCCTAATTAACTTCTAACCTGCTGGCTGTTGGGTTCTTCCCTCCATTCCTTTCTTTCTAACTGCTAATGAAGTCTGGAAAACACAGCTCTTTATTTTACTAGTGTAGCACAGGTCCTCTGCAGTTCACAGGATTCTTTAGTTACCAGAATATATACCTCCTACTCTTTTCCTGTAGTCTGAATCTTGTTTGCAAGTTGTGTTAGACAAATGACATGTCATGAGCTAAGGAATTAGTCATTTGTATAGTTACAGTTAGGTTTAAGGAAAAGTCAGATACTCATTTCTCTCCAGTCCCACTGAAGCAAGCAACAGACACTGGACTTGACAAGGATTTGTCTAAATGGAAAAGAATGGAAAGCTAAATAGCAATAGGACATCAGCCAGATAATGCTAATTATGTAAGTAATAGTTCCTTTGTTCAGAATATACCGTAGACTTCCTAGCGAAAGAAGGATTTGATGCTAGTCTAACAACTAATGTGTTATAAAGGCATCAGAATGGGTTGATGGACAAGTACATACAGCTACATCTAGTTATACAAACTGTTTTTTAAATCCTTCCCCATCAAAAACCAGAAGTGTAGCTTATATGGCCGGGCTTTGTCCATCATGGGTCAGAGAAAGGCCAACATCTAACCAGCCATGACGATCATCCCTAAGCTTCTCTTTTCCTAGGAAACCTCAAAGTGACGGTTAGCAAAACAGGAGATTTATTTTAGCAGATATAACCATACAAAATAGTAGTAGTGGGATTGGGTTATAAACTACATTCTCTTACCCTGCTGACAGAACACTGAAACCTAAGAACAATATTTTAATAAATTGGGTTAAACCCTGATTTTTAAAAAAAAGAAACTCTCCACCCAGCGTGTTACACAACCTTGGCACTATATCATAATTTGCTCCGATTTGCTAATGAAGACTAATTAGTCATATAATTCAGCATGACTATCTGCTCTGACCACTGTAAATCCCACTGTCCCTCAAAATCTTATTTGCTCCCTTTCCCTTCTCCTCTTTTAAGCCCCTGACTGTTTCAAGTACCTTTTATTTAAAGAGAAATTGGATACCTACTGCGTACGTTCCTGCAGGAAGCCCTTTAATATACACTGTCACAATTTTCTCCAGGAATATACTAATAATTACAATGGCTAGGAACATTTACTATGTTATCTAAGAGAAAACATCAAACAACGAGAAGTTACTTGTTAAAGTCCAGAGGAAAAAAAAAAAAAAAGAGAGAGAGATAAAGAGATGGTGATGAAGCCATGGGGTCTTCTTAAGCAGAAGAACCAAGAACATTAAAAAAAAAAAAAAAAAAAAAAGGAGAGTAGAGGCAGACACCTGCTCCCAGTAGGTGGGAGAACATCACTTCCTTGGAATTAGCATTAGATGCAGCACCACAGCATTTAGGACTTACTGGAAACAAGTGGTGTATGTTGACAAGCAGGAGATAGAGAGGGCGCAAAAACACGAGTCTGGGGAGCTGAAGGAGCTAAAAAACATGAGATAAGGTTCGCAGTTGGTTTACAGGGTTTAGAAAGAAGCACACTAATAATCAGTGAGCTGTGAAGCATTAAACATTCTCAATATTAGAGCAGAAAATGTATAATTTTTAATTCAGGTTCATGGATTTACAGAGCACATTAAGGTTATTTCTGCTCAGCAATTTAAAATTTGGAACAGAATTAAAAAAACAGTCCAGGCACGAAATCCAACAGCTAGATTCAAATTCACGCTCCATGCAAATCCAGCATGACTTCCCCACAATCAAGGATAACCGTCTTTGTTGGAGCAGTTGAGTCAAACAGGAGGTGGGCAGACAGATGCCTGAGAGCACCGACAGGTTAGGAGCTTTTCATCTTAGCAATCCGTGTTGCTCCAAGCATGAGCTGGACCACTGCTGCTGACACATCCTTCAGCCTGCTTGCCTTCCCACCCCAGGGCATCACTGGTTTTGTTCAGAGAGGCCTTTGACTTCCCTGTCCTTGATGTAGATAAAACTTTTAAGCTTCATCCTATTGACTGGACTGACTTCAGGCTTTTGGAACATGTCCTTAGACATTAATTTCCTCTTTACTGCCCACACCCAGAGACAACTCCGACTTTAGCACACAGTCTCAGGCTACAGCTATACTGGAATATTAGCAGACCACTACAGGTACAAGAACCATCATTCTTAACTTTCCCTGTGTACAGACTACTGAAGAGGGCAAAGTGGCTGTCACACGTGCAAGCAGACACAGTTAAGAAGCCATCAAAGTACTGGCTTGGTTAAGAGTTAGCTGTAGGGTAGGCTGGTAGTGCAGCACTCAGCTAGCCCCCCAAGCAGGTAGAGCAATCAGTTCAGGTACCGGTGCACTTTACTTCTTTATCTAGGGGCCTTTAAAGTTCATTTTTAAGCTTCTCACATTGTTACTCAGTTAACCAGGCTGTAGATTTTTTTCAGGTGAGGCCTATTCCATTCTCTTAAAACTCTAATTCAGTGCAAAAGGGTATTATTAACAAAGAAAGCAAGGAGAGGCATGACTCACTAACCTAGTTGTGAGATAAGTCATGAGGCAGAGAAGCATTTCACCCCCCTTTCTTGCTGAACACTGAGAAGCTAACACTAAAATATTAATTAGAAAAGGAGTTAAAATTTGCAAGGATAAAAACATCAGGAATCATGTTCTGATCTCTAGGGTAGTTAAAAAGCAGAATACAGTACCTTGGGAGTAACACTTACCTGGGGGATCTCTCTTCCACTGGAGATTTACAAGGGGAGATTAGAAAGATGTGAGAAGTGTTACGTCTTACTGATGCTGCCTGCGAACATATGACCACAGGAGATTCCTTTCAGTTTTGTCTTCCTATTGTGGAAGGCTCTGCAATTCTGTCTTTACTGAAAGACAAACTTAAAGCTTCAGAGAGCTCCTGAATACGAATGCACCATTTCACTCCACTCCAGGATCTGGGAAAGTGATTAGGATCTCATGTGCATAGTCAAGCCTCGTACTAGCTTACTACTGCAAAACCTCAAGTCTCGCTGGAGTTGTAATGCCTCATTTTAACTATTTGAGCAGTGTTACTTGCAAATTGCAAGAAGGACTCTATAGAAAATGTTTTATAACATTCACAGAGACTTAATAGCTATTACAGGTGCTGAACACTGCAGGAGAGGTTTCCCTTTTCTCAAACATGCAGAATATTAGATTCTGTATAATACTGGAGATGCAGAGATCCTCTGTTGTCTTTCAGAACACCCCAATGGACAGAAAACTGCACAAATTCAACTAGGCTAGAAGCCTACTGAGCAAACAAAGACAAGGTATGCTACCGTAGGAGCCCAGGTCAACTTCAAGGGCTGGAGCAAAGGAGTGGGAGAAGTAAGGAGGAGGCAGGGAAGAATGCTTTAGAGTACCTCATTACAAAAATATCCTTGGTATTTTCACCCCCACAAGGCATCCATGAGATACAATTGCTTAGAGCCTTCTAAACAGCCAAATCATTTCCAGCTTGCACTGTAATTTAGTAGGTAGCTAGCTGAAAAATCTTCAAGTCCAATTAGACAATAATTGCATGTTTGAATTTGAGCAATTTGTACAGAATAGGACAATTTAAATCTTTCAGAGGACTTAACTGAATAGCTACAATAAACCTATGCCCTAGAAATTATCTAAACCTCCCCTAGCACAGCTTGAGGCCATTTCCCCACGTTTTAACACCTGGTGCATGGGAGAAGAGCCCGATACCCCCCCTTGCTACAACCTCCTTTAAGATAATTGTAAAGTACAATAAGGCCCCCGGAGCCTTCTTTTCTCTAAGCTGAAATTAAATTAAAAACCTGCCTCCCTGTTTCTAACAGCCCGTTTACACTAACATGGCTCAAGAAGCACCATGGTCACACTACAGGCACTGATGCAAACTTCCACGAGCCCAGGCTCTTATTAAGGAACCACAGCACGAGCAGCACTGCCTCGTGAGGAACCCCAGTGGAGAGCCAGCAGCGCTCACCTACACCTAACAACCAGAACACCACCTACAGGCTCCAGTCACCCCATATCTGAGGGGAGCCAGACCTGGAAGCAGCACTAAGGAGCCCATCCAGCACATGCTGCTGTGGTAGTGCTGTGTGGGGACTTAATGGGGCTGGTGGGCAACAGGGAGCCCATGGAGGGGGCAGTCCTGGGTGGGGCTCATCAGGACAATCAAAGGGAGCACTCAAAGCCCCCTGGCTCCCTCAGGTGCTTGATAGTAGTAATGCTAGTCTAGGTTTTCTCTAAATACCATTTTTTTTTCCTTATTTCTAAAGGCAAACCTTTTCACAGGTAAGGCATTCCTATTAAAATCTTCAGCTAATATAAGAGAAAATCAGAAAAAATCCTGTTTTAAAGCTGTAATTCTTTTTGGAGGGGCAATAGTCCTTTATGTGTGAGCCCTTACTTTATAAGTTTGTGAAGTGATTGCTTTAGCTGCTGTAGTCCTTAATCCCCCTGTTTGCAATAGCAGTGTTTGCATTTCAGCATCTTACTTTGCTATAGAAGATCTATGCTGGGAAGCTGCGTCTGTGTCAGTGACAGAGAATGGTTGCTCTCAGCTTTTCTGTTCCTTAGCCACTTGCACATTTTCAGAGTTCTTCAAGCAGTCTTTTCACATATTCTCTAGAACAGCTGAAGATTGCTTGTTAGTGGCAAAGGCCTATCTTCTTATTACCTATGGCAGCTTCAAAATTAGGGTAAGTTAAGTGTGTCACACTGCAGTTGAGCTGGGAACAAAAGAAGAAAGAAAAAAAGGAAAAATCTAGATCAGGAAGCCTTTAGTCAGTCTGTGTGGGTGAATGTGGGCAGATAATGTAATGGAAAAGCAAATACGCTGCTAAAAGAAGATTTAACAAGTTTCTTCTTCAACAAGGGGTGACAGACTCATACCACTAACTCATGGTGAAGAGCAACTCAACAGATATTTCTGAAGAAGATACCTGAAGTTCCTCTTCCTGTGAAAGAGCCAGGATTCCTAACCTGCTTTCTCATGTACTCTATGAGCTCTCCCTTTTGATTTTTTTTTTATTATTATGGTGATAATAGTTCTATTATTCTCATTTTTTTTTCTCAGGGCTTCTCACTTAATATTTTTTTTAATCAAATCTCCATGGCATTATATATAAAGGAATAGAAACAGTAGAGCTGAGAGTTGGTTTCCAAGGTTTCTCTCTCTCTTTTTTTTTTAAGTTACTACAATTAGGAATTGCAGAATGATATTCACCACATAACGTATCAGTTAGTGCCAACATTCATGTTAATAAATAGATCTTTTGGCTTCTTCTGTGTATGTAAGAATCTTTTCTTAGTACAGCTCCGTGTGGCTCCCCCAAGATGCTATGTTAAAAATGTCTTTGGTCTCAGGTTGGAGAGGTACGAGATTAGCCTCCCCTTTCTTGCCTTATCTCATACTTCTGAGGATTTGCATCCCTCTCATTTGAGTCTGGATTACATGTTCACTGTCCAAGAAGCGTTGCTTCTGCTGGCAGTTGGATCCCTTGAGATATTCATCCATCATCTTTGTGCTCCTCCCTTTCTTTTAATTTCTATTACACTTTGTGAGCTCCTGCTTATTAATGCAGCACCAGGGAGGGTTCTGCAGAGTGGCATAGAGCAGGATGCTAGCCAGACGTCTGTTCCAAAGAGCTAAAAAGATAAATTCGCATACCAGCATTTAAATTATCTCCCTTCAGACAACTGCCCTTCAAGAAACACCTCAGATGCCTCCACCCTTTCAATGAAGATTACAGGCCAGGAAATAAAAAATCTAAGTAGGTGTTAACACTCAAACTGCAGTAATGAGTCTAGTTAGATAAGCTGGGCTGGCTGGTGAGCCAGCTGTATGGGAGTGTTTCCAATGAAAAGAAACCGTCCTCAGACACTCAGATGAAGGCGTTCTGCAGGCTGTGTAGTTTGATCGCTGGTTATCCTTTTATGCTTAAATATTGAAATAAGGGGAAACAATTCTTGTGTGTCAGTCAATCACTGTATAGCTTCCTGCATTCTTTCAATTCATTTTAAGGCCACTGGTACAATTTCCATGATATTAAGGTTTACACAGTTATCGGAGGAGGGACACCTTGGTCAGACAGTCTTTCTGATTTGTATGGGGGCAGTTTAAAAAAAAATAAAAATAAAAAAAAAAATCAGTGAGTTATCCTGACCGCTATAGAAGTCTTCTGGGCCACAGGAAGAAAGAAAGAGAGACAATTTTGAGGTTACTGACAATTTCATTTCTTTGATTCCTAATCCATCTGCAGATTGCCTAAATGTGGTGTTTATCAGGCTTCCTAATCCTTCTTCAGAGGAATTTCTCCCTTCTTCAGGGAGGGCTTTTCAAACAGGTGTTCTGGAAGTAGAGGAGGCAAACACAGATTATGAAAAAGGGTCTGATCCAAATCACATCCAAGTGCGGGTATCCAGAGGAGCAAAGACCGAAACAGGCTCCTATTTGCGGTTGTCAAAGTTTAATTTTAAGAATGCTGCGTTTTAATTTGGCACACAGCAGGCCTCCCAGCCATGGAGCAGAAGCATGAGCAGGGAACTTAGAAGGATTAGCTGGCATCTGCTGTGCCTCAGCTCTGGCTGTTAGAAAATGAAATGCAGCAAGGGAGGAGAAAGAGCAGCACAGTAGTGCTGCATTTCCAAATCTCCTTTATTTTCTAGTTTACCACTAATATTTTTTAGTTGATAGTTACTTTTATTTTTATTTTTTTTTTTTATTTTTTTTTTCCTCTCTGAGAGCCAAAACCATGTAGGGGAAAGTCAGGGCCTGTATCTACCCATACAGATGTCCGTTGTCACTCACTGTAGAAGACTTCAGGCACCATGTCTACAGGCTCTGGCTGAAAATTTACTGAGATGTTGCACTGGTGTTACTGAAATTGGAAGAGTTAGGTTCAGAGACAAACCTGGCTTTGAGATGCTAATGAGCATTGAAGATGGCAGGATCTGAACACCTCAGAGTCAGTTTGGTGGAGGGACGTCAAGGGAACAATACAGAGATTGGGGGTGTATACTTTTAGTTCATTTTCTTCACTGTGGTAGCACTTATTCTTGGAAATTAATTGCAGACTGTTGCCGAGTACAGAGCACTAGTGTAAATGTGTTCTCTGCACTGAGTACTTAGTAATGATAATAATTAACAGTAGAGACATGCAAACAGTTTTCATTTAATAGTAGAGTTGCCTGCAAGTGTTTCCATTGTTAAGCTCTTGTCAGAGCTTTGTACTTTTAATTAAAGGGAAGCTGATGCTGGTAGAAAGGTGTTGGATTGACATTCCCTGCAAATGAAATCTGCTTAGCTGCTAAAAAACAACAGACAGAGCTACCTGAGTATAATACATGGCTACTTTTAGAATAAATTTGGTAGAGCCACGCTCCAAACTCATCTAGAGATATTGCTTGTGGATTTAAAACATTGTTCAAAAAATGACTTAATCAACAGGTGGGAGAGTTTTGCATTACGGACTGGGTTTGGGGAGATCTGGGTTTTAATTCCTGCTTTGTGATACGTGCTAGGTGACGCTGGCAAGTCACCACAGCTCCTCAGGAAGTTCAGGACATCTAACACTTCTGGGATGCCCTGCTTCAGGTCTGAGGAAGGGATGAACTGTGCCTATGAAGCATGTGTGTTTCTCTCCATGGCTGTACAGGAATTTGAGATGACTACCTCATCTGTAGTGATGGTTTAGTTCACCAAAACATGGGTATCTGAAGCAGAATTTCATCTTCAAGATGCTTTTCATTGGAATTCTGAGATTTCAGATATTAAGACTGATTTTTTATGTCCTGAGTTGAAGATCCAGCTTTTTTAGCCTAAAGCCTGCATAGACTAACATACTAAGGAGTAACATTCTAGGGCAGATTCTCAGTGGGGAAGCACAGATATGACTTTCACTGCCATTTTAAAAATTAGGGTATGGTATTAAAGCAGTGGATTAGTTACCAAATCTGTGAAGGCATATAGTTAATTAAAGAAGTATCACAGAGATAGTGAACTTCACAGGAAGGGGCAAACTTGACTTTTCTCTTCATATTTCATTATGCTTCAGGGAACGTGTTGGAAGATTTGTGTCTTTGCGTTCTTGCTGTAAGAGATTAAATGGGAAAAATATTTCCATTAAAACTAAAATAAAACATGTTTTTAGTTATATCAGAATCCATCTTGCCCCTAAATCTCTTGGCAGCACTGGAGTTTTAGTATTTCCATGGCTGTAACTAAATCCATTTCCTAATTCACACTCCAGGTAACAATCAAGATGCCCTAGCAGCTATAATCTTTAAATCTGAAAGACATCAAGTTTGCATTTAGTTAACATGTTTAGGAGAAAGTCTTTGGTAGAAGACTTCAAAACTCCCCTCTGAATCGCATGCTCATATAAATATTGCCGAACAGTGTAGATTATGTGCATAATCTCCTTATAGAGCTGAATGCCCTTTTGAATTTTGCCGGTCTGCTTCTGCAATGCACTTGTGATCCCCAGCATGACAGTCATATCTGGATTAAATAAAACAGGGAATAATACCTCTCATCCCCAAAGCAATCTTTGCTTTCAACATTCTCTGTTTTGATCTTGCATTTTCATTTTGCATACATATATATCTTTGTGTGCCTCTGTGTGTATGCTCATTTTCAATCTCCATACATTCCTTTATAGAATGTTATTCAAGCTCAGTTCTAACTCCTTTGTTTTTTCAAGTCACATCATCCTTGCTGGAATCACCCTATCCTATTTGAAAGTAATCTTCAAAAACCTAGTGCTTAGGTATCAGATGCTTACCTAATTTAGCAGTGAAGAATCATTTGCTAGTTCCCCTGACTTCAGTTGCAACTATTGGCACTATCACATCTGCTTACTTCAGGAGCAGAAGGTGTAATAATTACCCAAGTTTTCCTAGAATTAAGGAGAGTCAATTGGATAAAAAAAAAAAAAACAGAACACCAGAAACACCAGGAAATAAGACAGGCCACAAAAGCCAAGGATGTAGGGAGGTACGATGATCCAAAAGAACTTTCAGAACCAATTATTATGAGTCTATTTAAAAGTAAGTCTCCCTTTGAGAACCACATGGAATAGAATAATTTCAGTTTTGTGGTTCACTGCGATGAAGAAGTGTAACTTCTTCGTCTTACCCTATGTTTCAAGAGACAATTTCTCAGCCTCATACTAGAGACTAAAAACAGCATGATTTCAGAAACATGGAAACTGAATTTAACATCAAAATCCTATGAAAGACCATTGGAATTTTATAATCTGTATGTTCCAGACAAATTTGTAACTGGCACTGTAAAAAAATACATTGTTATAGTTGTTGGTTTTTTTTCAGTTGAAATGGGTTTTGTTTTTAACTAATACATATACCCTCCTGGTTGTGTATTACTAACAGGTGTTTTATACCAGTCTCTCTCTATTTCTGCTACAGAGGAATAGCAAAGTAGCAAAACCATCTTTATTCCACTCTATCTTTATCATTTTAGCCGTACCCATAAAGTGGTGTAAGCAATCAGATGAATTCTGACACAAAGGGTTCCAGCCTGAACCAGGTATCTGTTACAGCTTTGCTAATTTCCCAGTGAACGATCAACCAACAGTTGTAGCAGCTGTGATAAGAGGATTCTTGTTTACAACAACATTCCAGATAGCCTGCTTTTGTTTTAATAGCACGTTTTTCATCTTCAGTCTAGGAGTCTGTCATAGAGAGGTACTATAAATTACTGCCACAGCATGCTCCTTACCACCTACAGTCTTTCTGTGGCGATATATGACCCATAAATCTTACTGACATTCTTTTCCATGGCTCTTTTAATGCTCTCCCCTTTCTCTCTCCCTCTTCTCCCCTTCTTTGCTGGGAACAACTCCAACAGGTTTTGTTTCTTAAAAAAGGGCAAAAAGCATGAAACAAAATGGAATCAAATTTTGTGGGGAAACCTGGTTGTGAACACACTAAATTAATCAGCTCCAGATAAAGAGTCCTGCTTCTTTAAGCACTTTGCAGCCTAGGAATTGATGAAGGCTTTAGCATGGAAAATAAGCTCATTTTAGCATAATATCAGTAATAGATTTGGTCCTAGCATTTCAGTAATCCAGTTCATTACAGATTTCTTTCCAGATATCACGCAGTGTTCTGGGAAAATGGTTGCCACATGTTCTGCAAGAAAAGGAATTACATTAACTTTTTGGGATAACTTTATGTCATTGAAATAAACTTGGTTGGTGGCCTCTAGAGATCCATTATCAGTTTCAAGCACACTAACTCACAAAGAGATAATATATACACACAAAAGACTGTAAAAATTAATTTCATTGCATTTAGAATGAATAGATTCTTTCCAAACTAGTAGCATCCTCTTAGCAAGAAATTGCTTAAATGATCTATATAATAATTTCTCCCCAAATCTTCCCATTGGCTCATTGGATAATTTGACAATATCACAGATAGATGCTTCTATTAGTTCTTATTTCATTATTTATTTTGCTTTTTGTTCTGTTACATTTATTCTGTTTAGAGAGTAATACCTCTGCCAACTGTAGTTTAATTGGTATCTAAGGCCTGGCCTGCATTTACATTTTACTAAAATAATAATGTTGGTAAGGATTTTTTTAATAAAAGAATTATGCTGCTATGAACACTTTTGTGGATGCAATTAGGTTAGTATAAAAGTGATTTATACTGATTTAGTTCTTCCCCTACTCTATGGTTATAGCTATCTAATTATGAAGTATGTTTATACTGACACAATTGTATCCACAATCCTGGCACGCTTTTTCATTCTTCATTTGTCTTAATATAAATTCTGTCAAAGGAAAATGACACATGCACATACATACACCCACAAGCAAGATCATCAAAGTCCTGAAAATCTATTTGGTCAAATTCATCAGAAGATAATTCTGTCTCTGGGGCTTTAATCTCTAAAGAGCAAGATCAGTTTGTGGTGATCGTAACTGCATGATTTGCATTGCAGCAGCCTTAAAGACTCCCACAGTGCATTTAAAAAAAAAAAAAAAAAAAAAAAAAAAAACATTTGGGGAGCTTCCTTGAAGAAAATGGGATCAATAGCACTATAAGGAGCTAAACTGCTGTTACAGAAAATGTATACTAGATTAACTTAACCCTTTAAACTTTGCATAAAGCAGATGTAATAAAACTCTTAAATCAAACTGTACTGATGAAAGAATCAAGAGTATCTGCCACACAGTCCTGTGATCTCCTATGGAATAAACAAAGCTCTGAACAGATGGCATCCAGTGAACTGATAGCGTCTCTCTCTTTTTTAAAAATATGCTCCTCATTAGGCACCACCTGGAATGTGGTGCTCTGTTCTGCACTTCCCAGTGCTTAAAGGCCAGACTACGTGGAGGGAGGTAATCCAGGAGCATTTGGAGATTTTGTAAGGGAAAACAGAGCTTAGAAAAGGGGTGACTCAGTGAGGGGGCAGGACTGTGGACACTAAAAAGTCACCATAGTTGATGCCAGTTTGCAACAAGCCATAGCGATGGTGGCAAGGAGTGTCTTCCCCCAAACATGTGCTGGGCGAAGAAGTGGGGAAAAGGCAGGCCTGTTACTGGCCTTACCTGGAGCAGCCAGCAGCTGGCCCTGGGCAAGGCTGCAGGGAGAAGGCTCGCTGACAGAAACCTGCTTGGCTTAAGGTGCTCACGGAGACCTGGGCTCGCTGTGGTGGCAAACGTGAGGTGAAGCAAGCAGCATGGGAGAGGGTTAATAAATACAGGGCTTGCTTAGCTCTCGTTCTGCTGAGAGCAAAAGATGCTTCTCCTGGGCTCTGGCTGAGCTGCTTTTAAACTATGTCATGAAGTGGGGCTCTTCAGGGGCAGGGAGAGCTCTGTGTGGGGTTAGGGACCTTGTGTGTCTAGGGACCTTAGAGGATTTGTGGGTCCTGCCCCACAGCCCTGACTGTGGCGCAGAGTGCACTGGGGACCTGTGTGAGCTCTGGTAAAACCCCTGCAAGCCCCCAGGGCAGAAGAGTAAAGCCAGCCTTGCAGAGGCAAAGGGAAGAGCAAATAACAAAATTAAAAAGCAAGCAAACTGCCTGATCAGCCCATTCTTTACAATTTGGGGTGGGCAGGGAGCCTTGCTGCAGGTGTGGGTCCAGCTGAGCACCTGCCCCAGGTGCTGCCGCCAGCACAGGGGCCGTTAACAGAAGGTTCCGGAAGGGACAGGAAGCAGGGAGTGCGCTGGGCTGTGGTGCTGAGCAGAGGTAAGCAGCCTTTGGGTTTAAAAAAACAAAAAAAAGTATTTTTTTGTGTATTTTTTAAATCAAATCTGCTGCCTTCTAGTTTTTTTTTGTCTGTGGCTTCTAGAAGTGTGCAGCTGGGAGGTTTCTGAGGTGTTTTGGTGGTTTTCAAATCCAGGCCTGTGTTTGTGAAGGAGAAAGGAAACTTTGCATTGAGAGTTCTGTGTATTTCAAACAGTGTGCAAAGGTGGAAATAGGGAAAAACAACAACAGCAACAAAAAACAACAACACAAAAAACAGAAGGTCTATTGTGCAGGCTGGTGAAAGTGTTCTTGAGTCTTGCTCGGTAATTTGAAAAGTTAAGTGGATTGCAAGCAGAGCAGTCAGAGCAATTAGCTGAGCTAATGTGACCACAATAAATGTAAAAAGTAGTCAGTGCTAGTGAAAGAAATTGGCTGTCGTTAACGTCCAAAAAATAAATAAAAAAGGGCCATTACGGAAAGGTCAGTTCAGGGGGAATAATATTCAAGTAGATGCTAAAAGAAACAATTGCAGTAATTGATGCTTAATTTTATGAATGCTTCTAGAGCCATGAGTGAGGTAGGAATTGGGCAGCAGAAGGAAAGCTCAAAAACTTTCAATTTAAGGTATCTGAAATGCTTCTGGACCGGGCTGGCTGAGCGGTTGGATGCAGCGCTGTGGTGCGTGAGGTTTGCTGGTTTTGAAGTGTGCTTCTGTGTGGAGGAGGAACATGGCAGGCACCAAAAGCCTTCCTTAAAGAAAGCATAAAGTGTCCAGCTAATGGATTAACATTGCCCACAGGCTCCCTGTGTGTATGTTTTATGGAGATCCTTTCCCTTATGCTAACTATCTGTTAAGTCAGCCACAATACAACGGTCAAATTCTTTAGCTTGCTGCTGTACCCCCCGCCCCCCCCAATGCAGCCTTATTTCTCACAGGTGTGAGTTTGGTTGGATGTTGCTTCTGTAGAAGGTATCAGTTACTAGTGTGGTTTGGGTTTTTTTGGGGGGTTCTGTTTTTTTTTCTTGTGCTGGATGTGGTCAGTGCTATTCGGTTAAATTGGATCATATCCTATGCGGTCAGTTAATTTTATTTGTTTTGATCTGATTAAGTTCCTTAATACCATTCAAGATTCTAGCATTTCTCCAGTCATGATTTTTAATAAAGATTAAGCATAAGCAGTCTTTTGGGTCTCTGTGTAAAATGTCTTATAGTAACACCAAGGTGCAGCGGTATTTAAGCGTTAAGAATGAAGAAGGTGAGTTACGTAGATGAAGTGCTATGGTAACTTTTCATGTCCAAAAATAAAGATTAAAATAAAGAGATTCTAGTAAAAGTTACTTGAATTGCCCTTAAGCCATACAGTATGATCTAATTCTGAGATCATAAAACAAAAATCCTCCTTGAGGCATGCCCACAGTAGAGAATTGAGAGAGAAGGAATCCTACTGCCTGCTGCTGGTAGGCAAGTGGCTGAGGATGGAGCAGAGCCACAGCTGATCTTCCTGGTCCCCCCTCCTGTGCCGGGGGTTGTGATGAGATGGACAGACAGCCAAGGGTCTTCCCATTGCCTCTCATCCCTTTCCACTCATACGCTGGCTCGTTCCCCATGCAGTCCCTGTTAGGCCCAGTATTTACTGGGGAGGAAAATTTGCCAGGATCTGGCTGACGCTGAATGGCAAGGACGCAAGAAGGGAGCTAAGGCTTTTCCAAGATGCCAATGGGACAGCAAATCAATATTCTTGTTCAAAGAGCAGAATGAGCGGAGTTTAGAGTGAAACTAATGGGAGGACAAGGAAAGAAAAGCCTCAACTGCTGTTGCCATGACAAATAATGACAAAAAATGACTGAAGCATTTTAAAGGTAATGTTGCAATAGAAGATAACCTGTGAGTTGCTTGGTTATAATTGGGCTGGGCTCTGTCAGCACTTGTTGGGACTGAGAGCAAGCGCTCCGCAGGATGCACAAACAGTGCGTGCGCTGGGTGATGCACAGAGGGGGAGATAAAGCTGTTGTGAAAAGGCCCTGAATTTAATTCTCCTGGAAGCAATTTTTTTAATTCATGCTGGGAGGAGTACGGGTAGGCAGCCTCACCTAATGCCCAAAGACAATTGGTAATCGGGAGTCCTAAGCTGTTTTGGAGAGGGGAATATAACACAGTAGACCAGATAAACAGAAGTTGGATTGCCTTTCTGTCCATTTGTTATTTTTGTAGTGTATTTTCTGGGAAGTTGCTTTGCTTTTTTGTCACCTTTATAGATGAATAACATCTATAAAATAGTAGTGGTGTTTTGAAACGTGCGAGGGAGTGCAAGCTGAGGGGGAAGAAGAGGGAAGAGAGATGGTTGTTGATGTTTGGTGTTTCCTCACTGGGTGAGGACCGTTGAGGGGTGAGGCATCGCTTGCTGCTTCAGTAATGATAATGAGTCAGATGAAGACGTGCACTTCAATATTACAGAAGTGCTGCAACAAGTATAACCAGCAGGACTGCAGACGTTGTGTTTCTAAGGATGACTTCCGTGGGTATGAATGAGTCTTCTTTTTCTCCCATAGACAAGAATGAATTTTAGATGTAGTTAATGTGGAGCCTTTCTCTTAACTTCTGATCCATATCCAAACTCAAATTTTTAACTTTGTGCGTGCTCACAGTGCTAGGCCTTTTAAGTTTTGTTTTCTCTCCGAGAAGCATTTTGAGATGGATTATTTATGGCTTCTTCAAACAATACTTACACAATGGTAGTTAGCTGCCTATTTATTTATTTAGTTTCCCACCCAGAAGTACATTTCTTCTGTTTTCCTTTCCCTCCCACTCCACCTACGAGGATTGATAGCTTTTAAATAGTTCTTAAAAAGTTAAGTTTCTGTGCACCGATGTGTGTGGATGAGCAATCTCTGTATGCTGCACCTTGAGTCTGAGGAGGTTGCAGAAAGAAACCAGTTGTGGGGGAGTGGTGGTTTTGTTTGTTTTAAGTCACACCTGGTTGCATTCTACATGATGGCAATTCACCTACACAATATAAAATGGCAGCAGCATAGTAGATTATTATTACTATTTGTGAATGTACAAGTAACTACCAGAACTGAAATGTAAGATGGTATCTAAAATATGAAGACAAGCTAAGGGTGGCCAAGTGTGCATGGAAAACTGCAGACATCCAAGACTGGTGTTTTGGGAGCTACAGCCTTAAAATATATATATATGTATACTTTTTAAATATATATATATATATATATCCTTACTTATTGGTGTTCTTTTAGCGTGTGCTGTACCTTCCTTGTGTTTTGGGACCGCTCATCTGCTAACCCCATGGTGCTGATAGCAGGTGTCAGTACAGCTAAATCTTGTAATCCAGGGAGTACAAAGATTGTCAGCAGAGATTGACCCAAACCAAATCCCTGTTTGTGAGATCACAGACAAGATACCAGTCTAAAGTCAGAATTCGCCATTGATGCTTATTGTGGTGGAAGCCAGCTGAGACCTTAGGAGAGTTCAAATCCTATATGGAACGCTGTCCAGCTGTTTGAATAGTTGTCCTATTGAGAATTTCTGCAATAAACCAGGCCAAATTTACACACAAAATTTCTAACAAGGGTTTTGATTTGCTTTCTCAGGGCTTTGGAATGAAATTGCTTTGGCCACAATAGCTTTATTAAATTCCCTCTGCTCGTTACTTTTGTAAACTGCTTCTCAGAGGACAGTGTTAGGAGAATAGAAAACAAGTCATCTGTCAGTACTGGGATGGGATGGGCTGTTTGTGATTTTAAAATAGTCAGTACTTTCTTCCATGTTATAAAGGCTTTAATGGCAAATTTCTTGCTGTATTCAAAATAAAATGTGTGCGCTTTAGGAATTTTTCCCTTCTTCAGTCATTCCAAATAGACTGTATTTTTTTATTTTTTTATTTTTTTTAAAAAGACTGTAGGCACCTCATGTTAACAGGCTGGGTTTTAGGCACTGCACAAATACTGGTAGCAATAGTTTCTTTTGCAGGTTTGAAGACTGCTGTGTTTTTTGAGAAACAGGCTGAATGTACTAGTGCCATTTTCAATGCAAAAATAATCCTGTAATATAGGAAGCGCGTAATGGTTAGTACTCGTAGGGCTCCCGTTGGCCTATAATGACCACAGACCGTCAGAATGAAATAATTCCAACAGGGAGTGACTTTACAGCAATAATAGTATATGGGAAGGCATCAAACATTCATGACCGTACCTGAGGCTTTCTAGTCCATAAACCTTCTTTGAACTCAAGTAATAGAGTTATCAAAAAGACAGAGCAACTGTTCGTCATAAATGTGCTATATTCATAGGCTTCGCTGGAATGCTGTAGTATATGGAGTACATCGGTGTAATTTGGTCTACTATATAATAGATTAGCCAATCCCCAACTTCTGTGTTTTGTTTTTTTTTTCCATTTTTTTCCTCTTGTTTAACCCTAGCTGGCAGCTAAACACCACACAGCTGCTTACCTACCCCTAAGCAGGATGGGGGAGAGAATCAGAAGGGTTAAAGTGAGAAAATTCATGTGTTTGGATGAAGTCAGTTTAGTTTCTGATTTGTAATCCTTCTGGGGTATATAGAACACGTACAACTTTGTAATGTCATTTCTATTTTAATTGAAAGCCAAAAAATGCGTGTTCTTGTCTTCGCTTTTATTTCCAGAATCTTTCACAGGACACTTTCTTATACCAAGATTGACAAAATCTTAGATATACCAATGTGGTAGTTGTCTTTCAAGTAGTGTTTGGACTGGATCTGTTAGTCGACTGACTTAATATATTACATGATTTAAATGGAGTGTTACATTACCTGAAGCTTCCTACAAACCAATTACACAGCCTCACACCCCAGTCGATGAAAAATGCATTCTCATAATCCATGTCCTGCTGAACCTTCTGAATGTGGAGAGGAACTTGGTGTGCCATAGGCCAATGTAAAATGTCCTGTACAACGGTGAAATCGATGCACTGGGCTTCACTCTCCCTTGTAAGTGGATATTAGAGAGGTCAGGAAATACATACAGATGGTGCTATTTATAAAAATAGATTTAATAGAATCCTATAACGTGAGCTTTTGCTTCAAGTTTTGCCAGTAAAAAGCCCAGTGAAGTCAGTGAAATGCGTGCTGTTACTGACTCGAACAGATTTTCAGATTGTGCCTTCAGGAGAGAGATGCCAGACTGTGCTACAAATTGTTCTCACACAACAAGGCATTTTAGCAGTACTCTAGGCAGCCTTGAACAAGCTTTATCAGGGAAAAATAAGGTCAAATTATAACACATTGTGTAGTTTTGATGCTGTGATGTTTTTTTATTACCTTTTGAAAGAACTTGGGATCCCCTACTGAAATCGTTGCTTAATTGTGTCTCCTATCTTTGTAGAAAAGGGTCAGAGATTGACTTTAAAAGGATTTGGATCTTTTCCTTAGGAAAATACATTTTTTAAAATCAGAGGGGTCTTTGCAAGAAGCAGGAGTACCTGGCTATCAGTTCTTACCGTTGTTTCTGTGTTGTATGTTACTACTGGAATGGAATTTAAATTTCAAATTTCAAATACAA